>CM016562.1:27531012-27725814 GCA_003412495.2 Echium plantagineum | reverse complement strand
TAAATATAGTAAGTTAAAGCATAGCTAACTGTTGAATATTCATGGGATAAGCAAATGATTTCGTCTGTGAACTGAATGCATTCTTGGCAAGCAAGATATTTGCAGATTCCGTAGGATGAAACGCGTCCCAGAATAAATACTTGGTTCGATCCGAACACGCGCGTTGCAGAGGAAGACATGTCACCTCTCCATTGTTCCGGCCTACCCCGCAACAACCTTTGTCCACCACTTCAAACCCTGTATGTCACAAGAAAGTACGTGTTGATAAGGAAAATTGAACTCATGACCTTATACGGGGACTGAAACATGTTTTTAGGACATTAGATCGAATGTAATGAATTTGCGCGTTACCATAACTTCTGGCATTGCTGGCTACATCTTTGCTGCTCTCAAAAGAATCAAGGTACACAAAAGTTGCTCCAGGTAGTTGGCCCTTATTATAGCCATCAACCAACTTCTTGAGGCCTGAATTGAAGACGGCAATTGCGTTGTTTATGTTTTCGTTGCATTTGCTCCCGTCCCCATTGCGTGCTAATTGATACGGTATACATCCGATTTGCCCCACTGCTGTCACAATTACTTTCCTAGCTCCCAACTGGTACAATTGCTATAAATTCGAAACAAAGTTAGGCAGATGGCATGTAATTGACACGGAACATGTCCTCGAATCCTGTATCACTTTGGTTATCCGGTACATTAAACTTATAATGTCGAGTTAGTTAGACATTGTATGATTTATTTGCAGGTATTGCGAATGCAGTTCATGTAACTGACGCGAAGTTTCTGATAAGATTACCGTTAACTGACGCGAGTAGTCCTGGAGTAAAGAAGCGGCATAGGCTCCAGGGGAGTATTGTTGACCGGTCGAGTAAAAGTTGGGCATGAAGTAGTTGTTCAAGTAGTCATTGCTGCCTAATCCAGCATAGAAAATACACTTTGCTAGATAGGCATTTTGAGCATTGATATCGCCTCTGAAGAATGGACGAATTTGTTGCACAGTTCTAGCGAAGTTCGCAACTTGTTGGTTCATTGAAACATGAGCGCCCTGCAATTGGAATTCACGAAAGAGGTAAATCGCGGAATGTACTTTAACCATTCATGTATGATTCTATACTAGTTCTTTCATGATTTACTAGAATAGTTTGATTTTCCACTAAAATGAGAGCTTATAGGGACAATAATGCCCAACAATTGGAAAAATAAGAAAGACCTAATAATGTTATCCTATTTTTTTGTTTGCTTCTACCTCATTATAGTTTATTACTGATGTGTTTTGATCGGGGTGAATTAGAGGGAGGAGAATGTTTTTAAATTATCCTAGGGAAGAGAATTAGTGGAAATGAGGGAAAATTTGAGGGGAATCAGTGGTAATAAATTCTCCTTACTTAGAAACCAATTTAGTTCTAAAACATCAAAAATTATTAAATTTCCCTTGATTCCCCCTGATTATCTCCAAAATAAACACACCATATATGAAATATTTATGTGTTACTCCTCTCGATTTTAAATTGTTGTTATACATAGGGGGGCAACAATATGCACACACCAAAACAATGTTTTTTTATGGGCAAATTTATTATTTTGCCCCTATGTGAAGTCCCTCAATTGCTACATTTAAAATGTTCATTAAAATATAAAATACTAAATCAACCGAAACTATATAATACTCCCTCCGTCCCTAAAAGATTGTCACATTTTGACTTTTGTTAGTCAAACATTATAAAATTTGATCATGAATTCCCATTAAATGATAAGAAATAATATAGTATTGTGAGACCTTGTTATATTCGTCTCAATATATATTTTAAAATATTAATTTTTTATAATTTTTTCGCATGTAAAATAATAGATATTTATGTTTTAAATCGTGTTTTGTTGACCACCAAAAGTAAAAATGTGACAATCTTTTAGGGATGGAGGGAGTATTAGTTGATTGACAATTTAATAACAGAAAGGCACTCCCTCCATCCATTTTCGTAAAAAGTATTTACTTTTGCACAAAATTTAAGAAAAAATTGAATTCATCAACTAAACTATACAACTTACCAAGTTATTTCCAGTTTCATCTCTAATGCCAGCAGCACCAGATGCATAATTCGCCCCTCTTAGCAATGCCCTCCCTCGAGTTCTTACGTACGGGGGAATGTACGTTGGGAATCCGAGGAGTCGAGCTACAAATTACAAAGCACAATGTGAGTCCGAGTTCCTCAATACAAATAAAATAAATGCAACAAAACATACAATAAAATGTGCTAGACTTATATGTTCACATAATTTACCTAGTGCATCAACAAAGGTGAGGCCATTTGTGAAGCGCCCTGTAACGCCTTGCGCGAAATCAATCCCGTAAGGTGCATAATTGGCCCTGGCAAGTGTTGGTATGCCATTGTTGTTACCATTATCGACTAAAGAATCGCCAAATATGAAGAATCCAGGCACCTGGGGTTCTCCTTGAAACTGCGAAAACGCGCTTTTGTTACACAGCATCAAGAAACAGAACATAAGCCATAATGCAAGTAAATTGGCCATGAATGAATCAGGTTTCTGCTGGAAATAGAAGTCGAATGTGATGATGTAGAGATGAGAGACCAAAACGTTGGATTTATAGAATGAAAGAATGGGATTGGATGGATGGATGGAAGTCGTTTTCTTGATCATTATGATGTTCAGCTGCCACAGTATGAGAGGATTAAATTCACTTCATGTGAGTAATTTCGTTGAGTAACTTTTTAGCTGGACGAAATTAATATTGCATGAAGGTACTTGCTGCTTAAACAGTTGTGACAACCGCATATGATTCAATAGCCTAGTGACATTCGAACATTTGGTAATATCATTATATTTATAATTCATCGGTAAAAGAAGTTTGTCTCATCACTAACAGTCTATTAGTTAGGAGTTTTTGTATTAATTATTTGTAATATCATTGTATTTATAATTTATCGCTAAAAAAGTTTGTCTCATCTCTAACAGTCTATTAGTTAGGAGTTTATGTATCGATTATTTGTAATATCATCATTCATTACTAAAAGGAAAAAAACAGTTGTGACAACAGCTTGTGGAACTGTTGACTTTGTGATAAAATACTTTATAGTCTAAGCTTATTTTTACTTTGCACCCTGAACTATGAAGAAAACTTTAAACTGCACCCTGATACTATCCTAAGTTTCAAATTGTACCCTATACTGCGATTTGATTCATTTTGCACCATAAAACACCAAACTCGGAATAACACATATTAAATTTTTGAGACACATTTTACAGATAACAAAACTTGTAAATTAAAAATAAAAACCCCATCTCTTCATCTTTTTCATCAAACCACCCACCCCTTCATGTTCTTCATCAAACCCCAACCCCCACCACCACCACCACCCCCACCCCAACCTTCTTCTTCCTCCAACTCCAACCACCTCCGATGACCATTAATTCTCCGGAAAATCGCAACACAACATCCCACAACCACTCCGTTTACGGCAAGAACACTCAACAAACAAGGAAATCAGGTTCTAATTCTTAAATCATTGGAGTTTGTTAACTGAGAGGTAATTGCTGAAATGGTCCCAATATGTGGATGACCGTTGCAGTTTGGTCCGCGTAAGTTGGATCGCTGCACAAATGGTCCCTGAAAGTGTGTAGCGGGTGCGCATTTGGTCACTAAAGTTAACAGATCCGTTAATTCTAAATATTTTTTGTGGTTTTAGGTAAATAAAAGTTAAAATTGGGCCACAAATGTAATTTTAAAGAGTTTGGCTTGGCGACAAACTTAAAACTTCATTTCCCGCTTCGTTAAAACTCCGATTTTGATGATTCAAAATGCATTGGAAAACTATTTTCATTATCTTTAAGAATATAAGTTCATACCCTAGTTATATCAACATTAACATTTTCAAAAAATTTATTTTGACAAAACATATACAAAAACGTTGAATCAGTTATTGTCTTTTTGTCAAAAATGTTTTAGAAAAATATCTCTCACATAGTCACATACAAGCTTTGACAAAGATTATCTAAGAGACTTTAAGCTATGATTGAGGCTAAATTTTACTCCTCAAATTTATATTCTCCTTATTCGGAAGTTATTTTGTTATCTTCTCCCGTTTTTTTTTCTTTTTTCATTTATATAAAAAACAAATAGAAAGTAATTAAATATTTTTCATTATGTAAATTAAAAATATATTCATTCTATATCCCATATATAAGATATTATTTTATGTTTTTTAAAATTTTGCTTGATTCTAAATATTTTATACGATATGTGAAATATCAATATTTTAAGTTTGAAGTGAATAATAGGGAAGCTGCTAAAGTATCTATGTAACAAGTAAACCTCAAAAATTAGAAAAAGTGTCTGTTTAGAACGTATTATAAGGAAAATTTGGGGAAGCTGATGTGAGTGCTCCAATTATAATTTTCCACATTTTTTGTTTTTAAAATAATAGGAGTGATCAAAATGACTATTTTTCCATTAATAAAGTCAATGAGAGACATAAAAAGTTTACTAACCATTGATTGACCGAAAATGTTGACGGAATAACCACGTGGAACTGTTTTTGAAAGATGAGATAGTCAATGGGACCATATGAAACATGAGTGACTGAATGGTGAATTGGTTGATGCTTTTTCCCTAAAAACAAAGTACAAATTAGACTAACAATTTCTAAATTGTGATGATAAAGAGATGGAAACAAACAAACACTAGTCATTGATGACTTAAAGAAGTTTAAAGAAAAAGTCGATATTCATGTGTCATGAAATGACAAAGAAGAAACAAACACAAGCTCAATGCTATTCAAATACGTTAAAGATATTAGGTGATGGGTGAAAAACATACACAAAGGTAAAATTTAGCATTCAATTATAGCTTAAAGTCTCTTGAATAACCTTTGTCAAAGCTTGTATATGAGAGATATTTTTAAAATCATTTTGACAAAAAGACGATAAGTATTGATTCAACGTTTTTGTGTATCTTTTGTCAAAAGAAACTTTTTGAAAATGTTAATGTTGATAAAACTGAGGTTTGAACTCATATTCTTAAAGATGATGAAAATGGCTTTCCAACGCATTTTGAGTCATTAAAATCAGAGTTTTAACGAAGCGGGAAATGAAGTTTTAAGTTTAATATGTCGCCAAGCCAACTCTTTAAAATTACATTTTTGGTCCAATTTTTGCATCTATTTACGTAAAACCACAAAAATATTTAGAATTAACGGATCTGTTAACTTAAGGGACCAAATGCGCACCCACTACACACTTTCAGGGACCATTTGCGCATCAGTCCAACTTACGGGGACCAAACTGCAACGGTCTCCCACTTATTGGGTCCATTTCAGTAATTACCTCGTTAATTGACATTGATTGTTCGATTTATATGATGTTGAGATTCGTATATGAGAGTATGTAATTCGGTTGCCTCATATGTATGTTAGACTAATGGGCAACTAGCCAAAGCCCGCAGAGTACGAGGGTATATAATTCAATTGATTCATTTAGCTAACGATTGAACTTTTCGTTACTATTTAAGGAAATTTAATTTTTCTGTTTGTAAATTATAGTACAACTTAGTTTAATGTTCAATTAGTTTGTTTTTAGTTTGACCCATGTTATATGATAATGGACTTCATTTCCTTGTGTGAAGAATATTATTCAGATGTTACATGAGTATACTAGAAGAGACTTTAGTTGATGCAACATTGTGGTGATACGTTTTGGCCATAGAACATATAATGTAGTAGCTCATGAATATAAACAAAGCTCCAGAAATTTAATTTAGTGGCTGTATAAAAAAAGTCATGCTCTCAATTTACAAAGAATAGATTGTTTTTAAATGCGACTCCTTTGGAGTTATGAGTATATTCATGGTTGTTCTCGAAACAAAAATGTATGGTTCGATTAGATTGTTTTTCGGCGAATTAATGGTCGTCAAAGGTGGTTGAGGGTGGAGGAAGAAGAAGGTTGGGGTGATGGTGGGAGTTGGGGGTTTGATATAGAAGATGAAGGAGGTCGGGGGTTTGATGAAGAAGATATAAAGGTAAGATTTATTTTTTATTTACAAGTTTTTTTATTTGTAAAATATGCCCCAAAAGTTTAATATATGTGCTATTCCGAGTTTGTCCTTCTTCTAACACGAAATTACATCACATTTGGCATTTTAGGGTGCAAAATGAGACAAACCGTAGTATAGGATGCAATTTGAGACTTATGATAGTATGAGGGTTCATTTTGAAATTTTCGTCATAGTTTAGGGTGCAAAGTGAAAATAAGCCTATAGTCTATTAGTCTATGCTATTATGTATAGTTGCACACTAGTTCGAACTGTATAAATTTATCTTGATGTACTTGTTATTTGATTCTTTGTCGAGTCATTGGCTCGTTTAACTTTACCGACTACCGCCTGCGTAGAGCCTCGAGTCGAGCGATTTGCTTGGTCAATGTCTTGTTTAATTAAACTCTGGACCAAAATCGATCAATTATAAATAACCCTAGTTTACTACATCAAATACTAGTATGTTAATCACTACTTGATAAGAACAATAAAACAACATGCATGATATTCAAAGTGCATCACACAATTAAACACAAAATTAAATATTCTATCTCCTCACGATTTAAGTATTAAAATATTCCTTCATTTCACAATGATAATTTCACAATGATAATGTTCTAACATTTGTCATTTTTTGACATTTTATCACCTTTATAGATCATAGTGCAAATATTACTACACAATAACTATTATTATAATATAATATTTTTCGATATTCTATCACTTTTATAAATTACAGTACAACTTATCACTATCAGAAATTAATATGCAAAATTATAACTATTTAAATCTAAATTTCAAGTTTATGCCACTAACCTACTAAATACGAGAGAACCAAATCGATAATTAACTCGTTAAGTGACTACATTTATTTTTACCCTACCATATGTATACATACTAGTACAATTATTGATGTTCTTGATTGCACTCTGGAGGAGGTCCTTGAGGAAAACGTTTGATATCAGTGCAATAATTGTATATCATATAATTATTTTGAACCCATTTTAGCTTTTCTTCACCAAAATGATCCAATCTTTGAGACAACCAAGAGTTGCAAGAAGTGTTTTTGAGTGCCACGTCACAACCATCATTTGATGCACTGCTGAAATTCTTGTAGGAAGCTGTAAATGGGGCTTGAGTCCAGTCTGTCTTAATAAGCCCACCTCTAGTGGCCCACTGGTCCGCATTCCAAATGCTCGAGTATAACTTCATCGGTTGATTGTTTGGGAATTCAATGCCAGCTTCTCCGAAGTTCTTGAATTCTCTAATAGGCACACCATCGATAGAAAATCTGATTTCAAGTTCATTCTGAATCAGTTAAGTTCGTGATTGATAAGTTTATGTATACTCAAATTTTATTGAAAAGATTAACTATAAGAGAGTAGGACGCGATATTTTAAAGTTTATAAGAACAAGACAAACAACATATGATAAAATTTGTAACACATCTTCAATTACATTTAATAACAATGTTTTAATTGTAAATTAGCGATGAGATTTCAAATACAATAGTCTCACGACTACTGATTCAAAATTACTAACTAATAGGTAATAGACAGATAGAGTACATGTTAACAAATAGACAATTAAAATGAAAATATAAAGAAAATGTCTTCAACAATAATAAAACTAAATCCTCCTAGCCAAAAACTTCAGTTAGATACTAAGCTACCGAGCAATTTAACACATTTATTTATAAAATTAACTTGAAGAGCGTAAGGTGGGAGATACTTAATGTTCATATATAGAGCAGTGCCAACTCATATCTAGGGTGGTTACTGGACCGAAAGAACCGAGATTCATCCGATACTCGATCCAAAATATTCACCCGATAAAATAACAGTTCGTTTTTGTACTTACATAATGGTTTGTGGATTCCAAAGGATAGAGTATGTATGGAAATCATGTGTGGGGTCGAACCATAAATGGAATTGTTGCTCTTTGTCACCTTTCCCTTGAGCGTAGACATTGGTGTGCACAGTATAAGGCTCACCGCTTAAATTCCCCAAAAACTCGTAGTCTATTTCATCATGTGTAGCCCCTTCTGATGATAACTAATAAAACACAAACAAAAAAAGTCATCAATCACATCGAATTCGAATTTTAACATAGAATATTCACTTCATTATTAAAACAAATAAAAAATAATATGAATATTCACTTTTAATGTATAAGAATTCGCAACACTTAAAGCTATTTTCAGAGATTAATCTACAACAATTTAATTATTTGGGACCAAAATATAATTTTGTCCAACAATTTGATAAATTAACGATAAAAGTATGAGTACAATAATATATTACAAATAATGAATACATAAATTACTAACTATTATTTCTAACGAAATTTAAACCCATGACCTACTATAAAAAAATTATAATCAAATACCACTAGGCTATTGAGCCACCCACAATGTCAACTGCATATATATATATACTAGTATATGATAAATTCAGTTCTTCATCATATGGTCAAACCTTTAATAGGTCATGATAAATATTATCAATGGAAATAACTTAATCATAGACATACACCTTACTTAAGAAACGTAAGAATAATTATTTTTTTAATTGGCGTCTAAAGGTTAAAACGACAACTAAAAATTTCTACGAAAACAAAATATATATATATACGTACAAAGTAGGCCGTGACTGTGCCAGCGGAATTTCTTGGGACAAGCTTTATTTTCATATCAATTTTACAGAACAAATATTCTTTCTTCGATTGAAAACCAGAGCCTGAAGTATTATCTAATGTGAGTGTAAGAAGCTCTCCATTTTCCACTATCTTTCCACGCCCATCGCCCCATGAGATTTCGAAGTCTTGGTTGAAATTGTAATTAGCATAGACATAGAAAATAAACATAGATATTATTATTGTTGCATGTAAGAAGATGGACAAAGATTTTGGGACAAATGAAGACATTCTGAATGTTATGAGTGAGATATTGTTCGGTGGGAGCGAGATATATAATGAGGAATTTTAAATGATAAGCATAGAATAGAAGTCAAATAGAGCAAGCTGTACCATGACATTATATTACTCCCTCCGTCCCTAAATGATTGTCACATTTTGACTTTTCATGGTCTACAAAACAAAAATTGAAACGTAAATATCTCTTATCTACATGCGAAAAAATTATAAAAATTTGATATTTCAAAAATATATATTGAGACGAATCTAACAAGATCCCACGAGACTATATTACTTCTTATCGTTTAATGAGAATTTATGATCAAATTTTGTAATATTTGACCCCCAAAAGTCAAAATGTGACAATCTTTTAGGGACGGAGGGAGTAATATTTTTATTGTCGTTGTTCGAGACTTATGGTCCGTTTGGATTGGGGTGAATCAGGGGGGAGAGAATTTTAAAAAATTCTCCTAGGGGAAGAGAATCAGGGGGAATCAGGGAGAATATATATTTTATTGTTGTTTGGGTACCATGATTTTGAACTAGGGGAATCTAGAGAATATATTTTAATGTTTAATATTGTATTCTCCTTGGTTACCCTTGGATTTGGAGGGGAATGAAGGGTAATGGGGTGAATCAAGGGGAATAGTTTCTCCTAAGTAGAAAATTATTAGGTTCCAAAACACAAAAAAAAAACTAAATTCTCCCTGATTCCCCTTAATTCACCCCAATCCAAAGAGACCATTAGCTTATTAATGTCGGGTTAAACATTTTATCTATCTGTCTTATAATTTTTGTAACAAATTTATATGCTTAGTAAATATATAGCTACAAAAAGTACTAATAAATAATAATAATAATAGATAAATTTTTATTATTTAGTCAGATAGAAACTTGTATTATTTGTATTTCTATCTAATTATTGCATTATTAATAATAAAGAAAGAGTGCACTAAAACGATGAAACACTCACCTCTCCTAGATTGAGGACGTTAGCAACATAAAAGCAACGATAGATTAGTATTACAAAATAACTACATTTTATTATGAAAAATTCATTATGAACTAAAAAGAAAAATTTATCTAAATATTGAATTGAAACGACAACTATTTTTTAATAAAAATAAAGTGTTAAAACGTCAATTAAATATGAGGATGGAGGAAATATAAAAAATCTTATATTTTTATATATTTCAAATATTATAAAACATTTTCAAAGTATTTAATTAAAGATAATTAGAACTTCATGACATTTAGTTTCAGAATATTCTTAGAACTATGGCTATAATAGTGACTACCATGTGGAAGAAAGTGATAAATTGTGACATACAAACTCATGAAAGAGCTGGGCAGATGACTTCTGCAGTAGACAATTCAATTTACTTCAGTACTGTAATTAAATGCTTCATTCTTCAGATATAGTGATTGTGATTTTTAAAATTCAAATTCAAACACTCTTAAATATTTCCTCTATTCTTATTTAACTATCTTTTTAGCCATGATTTTTTATGTCTAAATAACGGTCTTTCTAACATAATATATATACACTATTACATTTATAATATATTTTTTTACTATATTTCTTTTAAAATTATGAACTAATCAATAGCAATTATATAATATTAATTGATGATTGTGCTTTTTAACTACTTACTATCTATAAAAGAACGGAAGAAGTATGTAATAACTATGTTGCGTAAATATTGATAAAAAATATATTCTTTTGATAGGAAAATTTGGAACAGTTTTTCTCATGACAAATAATAACATGCGTGAAGAAATAATGGTGGTCTTCCAATTCAATGAGATTCGCAGAATGGGGTTCTCAATAACTAAAGCACAAGTTCTATCTTTTGCTAAAATAGTTTTTTTTTATAGATCGTAGACAAGGCTCGCTAAAATTTGTAAAATTGGAACATAAAAAAAATGCATAATCGAGTGTGAAATCAGACTGCATGTACAAGATGTTAAGTTGTGAAGACGTTGGTAATAGATCAAGTGTTAAGCCAGTATGTGTCTATATGGTATAGATTAAAAGACCAATTGTCATATCAATTGGAATTGAATCCACTGCTTGTTGTGGAAGACAATCAAAGGAGGATTCTGGATGTGTCAAGCCATGATTTGAGGAAGAATTGACTGAAAGTATATTATGTTAGAATATTGTGATTGATTCTAACTAAGGGCCTGTTTGTTAAATATATTTTTTTTTTTGTTTTTTGATAATTAGCGATGAATTGTGACTACAATGATATTACAAACATGAATACAGAAATTGCTAACTAATAGAAAGTTAGAGTATAATATGAGACAAATATGTCTCCAACAAGGTTCGAACCCATGACCTCTTACATGAAAGGTTGGGCCGGATGCCACTAGGCTATTAAGCCATCGGCTGTTTGTTAAATATATTAAGTACTTAAAATTAATTAATTCAGTACTTATTTCATTAAGTCTGTTTGTTAACAAAAAAATTTAAGTACTTAATAAATTCAGATCTGAATGAAATCGTTAACAAAATTTTAAGTCAAAATTTGCTACTTATTTTTCTTCTCTTAATGACTGAATCCCACAATTCTCTCAAAAACCAATTTGCCCAAATCTAACCTCAGAGATTACACAGTTCTTTTCTCTTCAACATTTCTTCTCCAAATTATCTACTTCAATTGGTGAGGAAATTTCTGTCAAACGGATTAATAATATTTTTCTTTTTCTCTAATCAATTTATTTTTGATGTTATATATTTTCAATGTAATTCTCTATTTTAATTATGATAAAGTTATCTTATAGTTGAAACTGAATTTTTAGTTTTTTTTTGCATCTTTGGCATCTAGATTATGCAATGGCATTTGCAATATTGCTTCCGCATCAATTGGAAATAGTAGAGTATTAACTCTGTCTACTCTCCATACTCCTATGACATTGTCAATTAAATCTGCTACCACCATATCTGGTTAATCGTGGTTTTTGGGTGTGATTAAAGTATTCGAATGTGTATGTTCTACCCATATGTGCTGCCACAAGATGATATCTTGCCCGCATGCTAATTCCCATTTTATTCATGTGAATGCGAGATCTTTGACTGAATGTAGACTTCTCCACGAGTAACTAGGAGATCCACCCAATGATGCAGTTCCCAGAGTCCCCTGAGGCAGGGACGAAACCAGGATGAAAATTAAGGGGGGGGGGCGAATTTTGGGAGGAAAAATTAGGGGGGTGAAAATAAATAAAAATTAGTTAAAAATACCGAAAAATTGTTAAAAATGAAGCTAACAAGGTTTGAACCTATGACCTCTACCTTTTGGAGGAAGGAACTAACCAACTAAGTTACACTTACACTTGATTTGTTAACATTTTTTATTATATATATCACAAAAATTCAAAAAAATCGTATATAAACTAAACGATACCGAAAAATCTAGGGCGGGCGAGCGCCCCCCCCTCGTCCCCCCCTAGTTACGCCCATGCCCTGAGGGTAGTATTTTGCCTTGAAGACTCGTGCTAAGAGAGAGTTCGGTCTTGAGATGAGCCTCCATACTTGTTTGCACAATAATGCTTTGTTGAAGCTGAAAAGATCTCGAAAGCCAATGCCACCATCTGCTTTATCTTTACATAATGTGTCCCATGACAACTAATGTATCTTTTTCTTATTGTTTGAATCCATTCCCCACCAATAGTTAGAAAGTAGTGAATTGATTTCATATAACAACTGTTTTGGAAGCTTGAAACAACTTATAGGATAAACGAGGATTGCTTGTAATACCGAAGTAATGAAAATCTCCCTACCCCAGTAGATAATAACCTTGATTTCCAATCTAGAACTTTGGCCTTTACCTTTTGTAAAATAAAAGTGAATGTCTCTTTTTTGGAAAGTCCCACTGTAGATGCTTAAAAAAATGTGGTACATAGTTAAATAACTTAAATAGTTTTCTTTTTATTTTAAAAAAAGAGTTTTTAATCTTCATTTTCAAATTAATTAATGATTTGAATGTTCGTATCAAAATTTGACAACAAATTACTTTTGTTTCATTCATGCAAAAAACGTAAGTTGATATCATTAAATTCATTTTTGTGTAACCTTATATTATAAAGGAATTTTCTTTTAAAAGTATTATCTTATTATTTTATCGATTTTATCAATTTTTTTCACTAGCCCAATTCGGGACCGAACAAATTTATTATCTTAGAGAGATTATTAATTTAAAGAATATTAATTTATAGACGTTTTACTGTAGTGTATTAACCATTGACTGCCAGAGGGAAATAGATAGCCTTGAACAATTTGGCCAACAGAGTATCCGGATTTTCAAGAAGTCTCTAAGTTTGTTTGCACAGGTGAGCTTGATTAAAACTCTTGGTATCCCGGAATCCAAGACCTTCTTTTTTATCACGACAAAGTGTATCCCAAGCTAACCAATATATTTTACTTGTCTTCCCCATTGGATCCCCACGGTTGATGAAAGGCCTAGGTAATTGCCATCGGAGCTAACTTCTGGGATGCTTAACATTTCAGAGATAATCTTCCGTGTATCCCTGTCGACATTGGGGACTAAATAAGACTGTAGATTTATGTGGGATTATCAGTTGCCCTGACCAATCTTGGTACTCATTAAGAATCCGGTTGAAACACATATATTGGCATTACACACTAATAGAGTGTCATCCGCAAACATTACCCCATATTTGATACCTATAAGCTCACCCCGACTACTTGCTTCCTTCAGCAGGGAGATCAGTCCCTCAATACATATGATAAAAAGATACGGAGATAAGGGATCCCCCTGTCTCAGTCCCCTACTGGGTCTAGTGTACCCCGATTGCTCCCCATTGATTAAATAAAATCAACACCACAACATATATTGAAAAAAGAAAAACAAACAAAATATTAATAGGGCTATTATTAATAATTGAGGTAAATTTTCATATCTCTAAAATTTGTAAGAATAGTTGTATAGATGAATTGGCGGGCTAGCCCAATTAGCGGGGCCCTAGTCGCTGAATGATAAGTTGCTAACATATTGCTTATACAGCTACATTAATTTGTAAACACAAAAAATAGCGTTAGACTCAAAACGGTGATCTCACCTGAGCAGCGCATTCCCCTGAAGTACATCAGGATTATCAGTAGCCTCTGGGATCTATAGACATAGTGAAGCATTAGGATCGACTGCTGTTCAGCTATGTATCAAGTAAATACTTCAACAGATCAGAGATATTGTACACAGAGAGAGAGAGAGAGAGAGAGAGAGAGAGGCCATCTTATTGTTTTCTAAAGGAATGTTCAATTGCAGGGGAATGAGGAATATGAGGGTGCTTTTGGTGGTGGGATAATAAGCGTTGTAAATGTTGAATTTGGTGATGAATATTGCCAATCCTAGTTGAGTTCCAAATTTTAAGATGAGATTTAAAAAGATTAAGTTTGTAAATCAAATTATGAGCAGGAGTGTTGGTTAAAAGATGATGGTTAAAACATTCAGATAAAGTCATTTTGAATTCTGGAAAGAGCATGTGGAAGTTTTCTATTTTAAAATGACTATTGTTGGCGGGAATGGTTTTAGATAGTAGGGGTTTGGTATGGAGAATTAAAGGGCCATGATCAGAAATTTGGACAGGGAGGCCGTCAATGTAACCGGAAGGAAATAAAGTGTCCCATTCATAATTCGAGACATATCTATCTAATTTCTCGTAAATAATATTATTATTGCGTGATCCTATCCAGGAGTAAGTATTTCCTACTTGTTTTAAAGATCTCAAGTTTAAGATATGTAGAAAGTTGAGTAGATAAGTAGATCCCTTAATACTAGTTTTAGGACATGGATATTTGTCAGTTTGATATAAGATTTGATTAAAATCTCCTATTAGCAGTAACGACTTGTGCATAAAAGCAAGTAAAATAGATTCTAAGCAATGCCAAGTGTCTAATCGATGTTCTAGATGAGGGTGACCATACCTGCATCATTCCAACCGGCCGGTTATCGATACCTCGGCTATAATTCCACAACATATCACCTGTCTTCAAACCAAAATCTTTATGAAGAGATTCCTGGACCACAAAATTCAAATATGCGACAATCTTTATGAAGGGTTGTCCCCTTCCACTCTCAAATCTGCCCCAACCGAGCTCCCATCCTCGGCCAGGACACGAACAGGACTGTCAGGAGCCTCGGTGGGCGGAGCCTGAACCGGGCTGGTAGGAGCCTCCTCGAGGTCATCTACAACCGAAACAGGGGCCACCTCCTGTTGAGCAACTTCGCTCACCTCACAGCCGACATCACCCAAGTCATGTGTCAAAGGATCAAGGGGAGGGGCACTACCCCGAGTAGTGGTAGAAACACTAGGAGAAGCACCAATATACGGAAACTCAGATTCATAAAAAACTACATCACGGGACACAAAATAATCACGAGAGTCCAAGTCAAAGAGTTTCCACCCCTTCTTCCCAAAAGGATACCTGACAAAAATGCAACGTCGACTTCGACTACTAAATTTATCAAGTTTACACCTCTGATCATGCGCAAAGCAAAGAGAGCAAAACACACGTAAATGAGTATATGAAGGTGCCTGACCATGCAACAATTCATATGGAGTTTGAAACTTTAAAACACTAGAAGGGGTCCTATTAATCAAATATCCAGCAGTCAGAATGCATTCGCCCCAAAATGTTATAGGTAAATTAGCTTGAAAACGTAAAGCCCGACCAACATTTAAAATGTGTCGATGTTTCCGTTCAACCCGACCATTTTGTTGAGGAGTACCCACACATGAAGTTTGAAAAATAATACCATTAGCAGAGAAGTAATCACGTAGGCAAAAAAATTCAGTGCCATTATCACTCCGAACATACTGAACTTTAGTGTTAAACTGTTGATTAACAAAAGCCAAAAAACACATAAAATATTTCAACACTTCAGTTTTATCCACCAATAAAAACAACCAAACAGCCCGCGAATAATCATCCACAATGGTAAGAAAGTACCGAGCCCCACAAGAAGAGACAGTATGATAGGGTCCCCAAAGATCACAATGAACTAATTCAAAACAACGAGTAGCCTTATGTTCGCTACTAACAAAAGAGTCACGACTTTGTTTGGCCTGATGGCACACAGTACATGCCTTATTAGACAAACGGCATGAGCTAGGAATAAACGAAATCGATCTAACTACTTTATCTAAGGGATGACCCAAACGCTGATGCCACAATGTCGGTGCCACGGTCCCTCCGGTATGTAACGTCCACTTCTCCGGAACACTGCAAAAGTAGTAGAGTCCATTCCGTCGCTCACCTGCTCCAATCAGGGTCCTCGAAGTGTGGTCCTGAATCAAACAACCATTCTTAGTAAACTGGATAGAACAATTAAGAGAATCAGCTAACTGGGTCACCGAGAGTAAGTTGCAGGTAAACTGAGGTACAAAAAGAACATCATTCAAAACTAGAGACATAGACAAACGAACACTTCCACGTTTGTTAGCACGAGTAACTTGTCCATCCGGTAGGCCAATCGGACAACTAGGAATGTCCACAATATTATACAATAAACTGAAATCACCAGTTACATGGCTCGAGGCACCCGTATCAATTATCCAGGAGCTAGACATACACTTACCGGTTAAGCGATCCGAATCCGAATTATTAGTATTAGAGTTACCCATAAAGTTGAGGAATTCTTGCCACTTAGCCCATTGTGCACCCTCAAAACTTGAACCAGGAGCCAAAGGTGCACCACTGGAAGGTGCATGCCCAAGCACACCATAGCCACCAAATTGTCCGGGACCAGCAGCTCCAAGCACGCCACCCTGCTGACCACCAACCTGGCCGAACCCAGCAGCACCCGGCTGGCCACCAATCTGTCCGAACCCAGCAGCTCCAGCAGCCGAACCAGCAGCTTTAGCAGCCATAAGCGAAAGCCGAAGAGATTTAGCCCACTCATCATAATTTTGGTCATTAAAAGTGACCGTACTAATAATAGTCCCGGGATTATCATTAGCACTCAAGTAAAACGGAGAGTTATGGAGATCGATTAGTTTGGGGGGAGGATTATTTTCGCCTGACATGATGATACCAGGGGGAGGATGTAATACCCGGCCTAGAGTGGGCGATGTGATATGTTTGATATGATTTGATTGGTACTACTCATATCATCAAGATGCATCTTCTTTTCGATAATAATTTATGATTGAAAGGTTAATAACTTGTTGAGAACACATTAAATGTTTGTATTAGACTCGTTAAGGATCTTGATAATACCCGTGGTGGTTTGTGAGGTCAGTCAATCAAATAACGTTCCGACCCGGGGTTATGGGGCGGGGCGTTACAGGTTGGTATCAGAGCCTAGGTTACATGGTTGTTGGGTCCTATGTGGTATGTGCTTACCTGCTAGTGTGTCTAGGTTATGTGGAGTGAGTCTGTTAGGTGTCAGCATGTGTATAGGGTTTTGACTATTCATCTTTTCTTATTGCATAGACTGAGGAGATATGCCACCGAGGGTTGAGATGCGACGTTCTACCCGTGTTGCGGGTAGGGGTGCTACAGGCACTGTTGGGGTAGAGATGCTACAGGCACTGTCAGGGGTAGGGGTGCGATCATACCAGCACTAATGCACCGGATCCCATCAAAACTCCGAAGTTAAGCGTGCTTAGTGCTGTTAAAGGACCGGGTAACTCGTAACTCGCTCGTTACTCGACTCGGAAAACTCGGGTCCGTTACCCGCTCGTATCCTTATCGAGCGATACTCGAGTAATTTTTTTTACTCGATACCCGAATCGAAAAACCCGGGTCCGCTCGATTACCCACTCGTTTATTTTTTATATTGTATATTTATATGTAATATATGTTATACTTTAATCATATTGAATTTCAAATGACCAATATAAAATTAGTATTGAAAAGAATTCACAAATTTGCATTTAACAATTAAATATGTTTGAAGAGAACCCCAAAAATAAATTTTTTAAATAAAAATTTGGGGATAACCCGGAACCCGCTCGTCACCCGGCTAAAAAAACCCGGCTCGGTACCCGCTCGTGTCCTTATCGAGCGATACGAGGGTAATACATTTGCTACCCGGCTCGTTATAACCGGGTAATTACCCGACTCGGTAAAATAAAAACCCGACCGGGTAACCCGTTACCCGCTCGAACCCGGTTCGTTAACAGCACTAAGCGTGCTTGGGCGAGAGTAGTACTAGGATGGGTGACCCACTGGGAAGTTTTCCAGTGAGCACGTGAGTGAGGACAAAACGTGCTGGAAGGACCCGTGGTGGTTTGTGAGGCCAGTCCATCAAATCAAATAATGTTCCGACCCGGTTTCGGGGGTGGGGCGTTACAAATGGTATCAGAGCCGAGCCGTCCGGAATTGTGAGATGAGTCTCACACGGATGGTACGGTCCTGGATGTGGATGTGGATGTGTGCGTGTGTGGCTCAACGAGGACGTTGAGTGCTTAAGTGGGGGAGATTGTAATACCCGGCCCAGAGTGGGCGATGTGATATGTTTGATATGATTTGATTGGTACTACTCATATCATCAAGATGCATCTTCTTTTCGGTAACCCAACTCATAAGAATTCTAAAGTTAAGCGTGCTTGACTTGGGGTAATTCTGGGATGGGTGACCCACTGGGAAGTTTTCCAGTGAGCACGTGAGTGAGGACAAAACGTGCTGGAAAGACCGGTGGTGGTTTGTGAGGCCAGTCCATCAAATCAAATAATGTTCCGACCCGGTTTCGGGGGTGGGGCGTTACAGAGGAAGAAAGAAAAGAGAAAAAACGTGTAAGATGGAGAAGAAAAAATACCCTAGCCGTATAGCTCTGATACCATGTAAAAATATAAGCTCTCAATTGTATTCATGATAGTGATTACATTATATAGAGATGGCTAACCCTATGACTTAAACCTAACGGGCTAACAATATACAGGCCCGTCAAATAGTCTAAAACCTACATACAAATATATACGACTAATAATAATATATACGTCTAATACATACCACCTGGGCCAGATGCTTTCTCTCCTTTCATGCTAAACAGGTTATCCCTCATTAATGCCCATATAACGGCGCTATTGTTGATAAGAATGTTGTGTTTATCGAATTAATGATAAAATATAATTTAAAAGGAATCTCAAACGAATTATTATTTAAATAAATAAATAAAACCGAATCTATAAAATACATATATCTCGATAAATAAAGAAATAGCACTAAGGTCAATGAAATTTAACAAAATGCAATAATGTTCTAAAGCTTACATTGGAAATCTTTATAAAGAAATGTAACTTTCATACATAAATATTTGTCAATGTATTGTGAAAATCAATAACACAAAAGCCATACACGACAACTCAAATCACAAAAATACATAAAATTAATATCAACGAAAATATAATATAGTTTAATAAACAAATGTCTACGAAATAAAATAAATCTTCGTAGATGATGAATTGTAATTCTTTCAAATTAACTTTTTTTTTCTGATATACATAAATCACAATAATACATAAAATCAATATCAACGAAAATATAATATAGTTCTATAAACAAATGTCTATGAAATAAAGTAAATCTTCGTAGATGATGAATTGTAATTCTTTCAAATTAAATTTTTTCTTTCTTATATACATAAATCACAATAATACATAAAAGTATATCTAACAAAATATCATAAAAGTAATAATATCTAACAAAATGTAAATGTATAGTAAAAACCAATGTACAATAGCATATTTGGAAAAGGTGACTCTTATCCCTCATTAATGCCCATATCATGGCGCTATTGTTTGTGCTATTGTTGATAAGAATGTTGTGTTTATCGCATTAATGATAAAATATTAGGAATGGGATGTGAGTAGCTCTGAACAATATATATAGCGTAATATATATATATTGCCTCACTTCGGTAAAAACCCAAAAGCAATAAAAATCAAAAATCAAATTTGTAAGAGTATTTTAATATACTTTTTGATCTCTCCCTCATGGCGGGTGCTACTTTTTTTAAGTCAATTTGTTTTCGCAAATCAACAATCGAATCTGTAAGATTTTGTTATTTACTTTTTTATTTCCGTCATTTTGTCAATTTTATTTCCGTCATTTTAACATTTTGTATCTACTAATGTGTCATTTTGTCATTTTGTTATATACGAAAGCTTCAACCAGCTACTTTTTTAACTCTTGCTCCTTTGTTTTTGGTAGTTGGCTAGTCTTTCAACCAACTAGGGTTGTGGGGTTTCATTTTAGCACCAATTAGGATAAAAAACCAACTTTACGTCTTAAAAATGATATTTTTATCCCAATTTTAACGCCTAAACCTGAAATGTTAATGAAAAATTTGATGTGGGGACTAAAGTACAACTTTTTGACCACTTTTGTGGACTAACCTGCAACTAGGGATGTTATCGGCTCGGTTCGGTCGGTTTTTTTTCCAATTTTTTTGTTTGAAACTGATCCTGTCTTTTTTTTAACTACACGAACCAAGTCTGTTGGAAATTCTTTCGATTTAAATCGGCTCGGTTGATGTCGGTTTTGAAGCAAAATCGGTTCGGTTTGGTCGGTTTTTCGGTTTTAAAACAAACAAATAAATTAAAGTCTACGATTTCAAATTAAATTGAGTCTACATGTCCACAGGAAGTTCAAAAATAAAATATAAAATAGTTCATGACAGTGTAATACATATTAAGAAATAGAAACTAGTTCATTTGCTCCCACGCTAAGATTCCAAATGCTAGAAATCAGGTTGACCTCCATCAGCATTATCTATACAAATAAAGACAAAAAATAAAGGAGTTAAACCATGGGTGTTAATTGTTAGGTTGTTTCATATGGAAGCAGCAAGTTGAAAAGGGCAGAAGCGCGAAACTGAATTATAGATGCTGCCTATTAGTTTCTCTTAGTATTTTCTTTTAGTGGCAGACTAGGTTTCAAAATGGGTATATTAGATATAGATTTTTTAAAATGCATATTGGAAACTATACACTTGGTCTATTGGGTCAATATTAAAGTTTAATCTAATAAATTATATAAATAATACAATAATTAAAAAAAAAAATCAAAACTATGTACAAATATTAAGAAATATCCCATATATAAATATTTTAAAAAATATATATAAACAGTCGGTTCGGTTCGGTCGGTTGCGGTTCCGTCCACACTAAAACCGAAAATCGCAATTTTTTTGTCGGTTTTGAATTTTTTCGCACCGCTTCGGTTCGGTGTGATTTTTTGTCCAACCAAGTAGGTAAAATTTCGGTTCGGTCAGTTTTGTCGGTTTGCAGCGAACCGATAATATCCCTACCTGCAACCGTGTAACTATTGGGGACCAAAGTGCAACTCGGTCATACTATCGGAGACCATTTCAGCAATTTTCTCTCAAAACTAAACTCAAAGATAATATATCACATAATTTTATAGGGGTAGGTGAGTCGACTCAATCTTTTTCTAACCGTTCGATATGAGCCGAGTCGAATCGAGCCAAACAATGATTTTAAAGCTTCGGGTCGAGTCATGCAGCCTGGAGCAAAATCTTTTAAGCAGGACTCACCGAGACAATTCCTGATCACCATGGTTTTAACTTGTTAATTAAATTTTTGTTGTTTATTCATTTTGATCCCTGCATAATTGTTACGTACTCATAATATGACGACGACGAAGCTACAAGAGACGAGTAGACAACCTTCCCTGTTGAAGGACTTGAAAATGAAGAAAAACAAACCACCTTAACTTGTTTTCATAGTCTCCCATTAATTTCATGTGGGTCCACATCATCACCGAATTATAGTACATAGACACCTTTTTCTCTTCCAAATCTAAAATAATGGCGGATGATCTTGCATTAATTACTACTACATCCATTCTTTTCTATTTTCTTATCTATTTGTCATTCTAATAATTTGGACATAAATGAAGGAGAATGAAAAGTAGTTAAAAAATACATCGAAAATATAAAATGATAATCAATCGAAACTATATAATTGATTGGTTGATAACTTTTAGTGCTGTTAAAGGACCGGGTCCAATCGTAACCCGCTCGTTACTCGACTTGGAAAACCCGGGTCCGTTACGCGCTCGTATCCTTAGCGAGTGATACTCGAGTAATTTTTTACCCAATACCCGAATCGAAAAACCCGGGTCAGCTCGATTACCTGCTCGTTTGTTTTTTATATTGTATATTTATATGTAATATATGTTATACTGTAATCATACTGAATTTCAAATGACCAATATAAAATTAGTATTGCAAAGAATTCTCAGATTTGCATTTAACAATTAAATATGTTTGAAGAGAACCCCAAAAAAATATTTTAAATAGATTTGGGGATAACCCAGAACCCGCTCGTCGCCCAGCTGAAAAAACCCTGCTCGGTACCCGCCCGTGTCCTTATCGAGCGATACGAGGGTAATACATTTGCTACCCGGCTTGTTATAACCGGGTAAATACCCGGCTCGGTAAAATAAAAACCCGACCGGGTAACCCGTTACCCGCTCGAACCGGGTTCGTTAACAGCACTAATAACTTTATAACAAAAAGTAATAAAAGGGTAGGCTTAATTTCATCTGGGCACCTGAACTTTCTTAACTTTCCCAAATAGGCACCTGATGACCTTTTTGTAACAAATAGACATCTGGACAAAAAAATTGGCACCTGAACTTTTTTTTTTCCTCACATTTTTATGAAATTATCAGATTTTAAAATTTTAGATAGAGGGCAAAATAGTCAAACTATACTTAAAACTAACTCAACCTGTTTATAAACTAACCCAAACTCAAATATTAACCCAACCCCATTAAACATATCATTATCAACCTTACACCCCACCCCGATACCACCCAAAATCCTATACCCAGCCCCTCCTTATCAGCAATTCCACCTTCTTCACCTTCAGCAACGATCTCTTCCGCACGAGGGGCAAAATCGTCATCATCATCGGCGTGCCAATCGATCTTTTCAGCAAACTACAAAAATCGTCATCATCATCGATTATTTTAACAATGGTGACATATTAACACTATTGTTAAAATAATCATTAATTTAAATTACTTTTGTAAATATCTCTACTACCCTTCTTAAGCATGATGCTTAGATAATTATTTAAGCCCCTAAGTCATACTCGGTTCCACTACTATACTATATATGTGAAAAGATTGGGTGCATTAATACTTCTATGCATCAAGTTCATCAAGGGGGTCTGGGCATAATATCTCATAAATTAAGGGTCACGCTGCAATTATCTATATAAGTAAGGGTCACGCTACAATTATCTATATATTTGTGGGTTAATTTGCAAATCACATATATATATTTACTACTTTTATTGGGGTTCAAGTTATTGGATAGAAGCTTGTGGTAGCATACCATTGTTATAATATAATTTGGGTACAAATTATGTTGATATTGTTTCTTGTACCAATGATGAAGTTTCAGGTCAGTACAATATCCACGTGAAGCATTTAAGTAGGTCCATTGATGAACGTTCATTAAAAATACTTTAATACACCGAAACGGGGCTCACTATATATGCCTAGGCCTGTGAACAAACGTCTTGGTTCGAAATTATCCGACGTATTCGACTCGAAAATATTCGACTCGATTCGGCTCGATTACAGGCCTATATATGCCCCATAATAAATGAGCCTGCATTTATTGCCCCATGTTTTGTACCGCCCCTTTGTTGGCTCTCTCCTACATATACTTAAGACACAAGTAACCCCGACACTCCAACCTCTTCCCCTCATTCTACATGTATGTCGTCCACTTTGTTGCATGTCTTTGCAAATTAATTCAACCCCATCAACTAACAAATACACCTCTCACCAACTAACAATATTTCCTCATATAAAAACAACACTTAAATAAATTCCAAGCTCTAAAACTTCTACTATTATTTCTCCATTTCTTTCACTTGTTGCATTGTCTTGTGTTGCATGTTTGATTTGTAAATTATGAGCACAAGGGTTGTCTTCTTCACAAAAGTTTCACTAATCATTTTGCTTGTAGTTTTTGTGTGTTGTGATCATCAAGAAAATTGTGGAGGAAACACACACATTTTGAGGGTCAAGCTTTCTCCTCACATTTCTCCAAGAGATTTTGATGGTTTCTTGCCTAAAGGAACTCATATTATTCCCTCTGGTCCATCATCAAGGCACAACAACATTGGTGTGGAGAGTTCACAACAATCTCCATGATGATCAGCTTGTTGATCAAAGCTCTTCTTCATGCTAGAGTCCAATTTAGTAACTTAATATTGGGATGGAGCATTTAAGGATATATAATTTTAATAAGGCTCTATAAGGATGACTCTCATTATACATACATTTCTTATACCATACATGTGATATGAAGTACTAAACATGTAAATGGTGCAATGTTGTAAGCAGGGGCAGACCTTGGGGGGGGGGGGGGGGGGGGGGGTTGGCACCGGCCCCCTAGGTTTTTCGGTGTCGTTATATTTTATATGTAATTTTTCGAATTTTTTTAATATATATAAGAAAAAGTATAAGTAAATCAAGTGGAAGTGTAGCTTAGATTGTTAAGTCCTTCCTTTAAAAGGTAGAGGTCAAGTGTTCAAGCCCTCTAAGTTTCATTTTTAAACTTTTTTTGATACTTTAACAATTTTTTCTTTATTTTGGCCCCCTCTATTTTATTTTTCTCAAAGTTGGCCCCCCTCTATTTTCATCTGGTTTCGCCCCTGGTTGTAAGGAGGATATTCATAGAAACAACGACATTATTGCAATATCTTGTTAAGACAACTTGTCTGACTAACAAGCATGGTGACACCTTTAGTTAAGGTCTCATGTTCGAACTCTCTTGCTAGTACGGAAAGAGGTTAGAGCGAAGATTCTAACTTGAAGCTCTTCATAGTAATTATCTATTTGATTACTATTTTGTGTTGTTAATTGAATATATAATTGATGAATGTATTGGTTAAATATGTATTGAATTGTCTTTAAAAAAACATTGCGATATATCTTTCTTTATTTTCTGGATTTGAATTGTGAACGATCATGAGAGTATGTAACATACAAATCACAATTGGATTATATACATAATTTAATTTGTCAAATAAATGTAATATATTTATTATTACAAGCCACAAGGTGACTTTTTTGTTAATGAGATTTTTAGATTGTCCAACAGCTGAAAACCACGAAATATTCCCTACTTATGTAGTGGAATATTTAACGAGCAAATAGTAACGAAAATTATGTATGAGAAGAAGAGTTAATTGGACATAATGAAACATGTGTGATTAAATGGGACAAAATGAAACATGTATGATTAAAAAGTAAACCGATGATAAAAGTTTGTGATCAAACATGCCTTTATCCCTTGAAAATAATTATATATACTAATTAATAAAAATTAATGAACGTTATCATTAATGAACCTTGACCGTCCCAGATTTATACAACTTTCGAGGATTAATTTTTGAAAGTATAACTATCTCGGTCTAAACTAGCTTCAACTTATTTTTACTATGCATAATGCATGAAGAGCCAAATCAAGTTATTTATGATAATGCCTAAAATCTATAAACTGTATTATTCAACAATGAAATACATTTAATATATTATTGAGATTATTATAATACGTATAGGAGTGTCTTAATATGAATGCTCAAATTAAAAGATTATTAAATTAAAAACACTATTACATTTGAAAATAATTTGAGATTATGGTTAATCGTTTTTATTAAAACCCTAAAGTTTGCAAGAACCAAAATTCTACCACCATCCACCCTCCATATTAATTATGTGGAATGAGTTTGTAAAAATGGTCCAATATTTTTTTTCGGATAATTCTATATATCTTTCAAATTAAACCCATATTAATTATTGGGTTCAATTTTTTTCCAAGTTTCTACTTGTTTAGTAAGGTTTTTCATTTTAGACCGAGAAAATTATATCCATATACTGTAAGAAAATGCACAAAAGTCAAAGCTTTATGAAGGTCGGTTTAGATATGTATGTTTGAGAGCATAATATAAATTGTAGCAACCAGTAAAGTCTTGATCTCTCATGGGTGTAATAAATGTAACCTCAACAAATTTGATGAAGATAAGGCTTTGATTTGATATTTCACCAAATTTATTTAATATGTTGTGAGAAGTAGGACCTTTCTTTCAAATATATAAAAGAAAATTAATTAATTAATTAATTTCTTTTTTATGGTTAACTATAAATACAGTATTAATCAAATGAAACTTGGTTTATCCTAGTTGTTAATGGACAGTTTAGTCTATGCAAATTTGCTCTCTTTGTATAATAAAAAATATGTAACAATATATGAGAAAATAAAATATAAAAAATTGTGTTCAACTAAAAAATAAAACTGAAGAGACATAGATGGTGACTATTATATATGAGAAAATAAAGAAAAACATCTCATTTTAGTTGGACATCACAAAATATCATACTTCTCTTCCAAAGTTGATCTCTTCTTTGACTTTACTAATACTCTAAAATTCTTTTGCCCAAACATATAAAAAGAAGACATCAATAATAATATATAGAATGTGACTACACCTGTAAATGAGCCGAACCCTTTCGTATTTCGTTAGGGTTCAATTCGGCTCGAAAATAGAGATCCGAAAATTTAATTCGGTTCGAGTTCCCAAAAATTTAAAATTTTATTTGGTTCTAAAAATTTAAAGGTTCGATTTAAACACAGTTTGAAGTTTGAATAAAAGTTTAAATATTCTTGGAAACAATAAAGATGAAAAGAAAATTAAAATATATGTAATTTGAGCCGAACCGAACTTTCCTTCAAATCCAGTCAAACTCAGAAAATGAGGTTCGAGCTCGATTTGAACTACATCAAACTGAATCTGGAAAAGAACTTTTCGAGCCAAACTTCTAGTACTATTTTAATTACGGGGTTTCCTCCATCTTACGACTTTTTAGCTATCCTACTAAAGTTTGGTCTCTTCTTCAGTGGTAATTTGTTTCCCATTGAGATCCAATTTAATCATCCACATTGGTACATCTACATTTGTAATTCCAATATATATTTTGTTGTCATTATTTCTGGATCTCCCTCGGCAAGTGTTGCCTCCAGGCTCCGAGGAAGATACTTCAATTAAACTGTAGTATCGCTTTTCACTCCGATCCATAAGTACGTAAAATTGTCATTTTTTGTCGTTTAATGTTGTCGCGCCCCCTAGCGAAGGGGGAGCTTTCAATACAGAACATTTAAGGGGAAGGCTGACATTCTTTTAATGATGTGATCAATGATATATACACTACAATCAACTCAGATGAGATCATATGTTACAATTAAGTATAGTTGTAGAGGGCAATCAACTAAACTATTAGAGGGAATACTAATGGATTCTGTAATTTTGCTTGCCCTCCCTCTTAATGTTAAATTAAACCTGACAAAACAATGGTAAATATGATCATAATTATTTCTCGCCCTTCGTACCATCATATCTAGGAAGATGGTGAGACAACTCCTTCTGATCTATGAGCAGCCTGACCTGGAACTGATGATTTATCCGATCCACGAACGTTGTATTTTTCGTACACTTTTTCTCGATTCTCTGACCACCAAGTTTCCGCTTGATGCTCACCAAATCTCCTCCGGCTGCATATCCAATAATGAATCGTCAGATATACAATCATGTGAAACTGAGAAAAGCTCTGGTTTAGAAGTTGAAGTAATTTTAAAAAGCTAGCCAAGGAGCCAGACTAGTGCTTGCTATAAACTGAACACGATACAAGGTAAGATATGCTCGAAATAAAAAATCCTGCATAAGCAAGTCCGTTTACATAACATGAAGTGTGCTTAATATAGATCATAAATACATAAAGTAGGAGATAGAAGTCTGGCCATTACCTGAAGCGCACACGTTTAAGATCTCTAGTTCCATCACTCAGGGCTAATAGAGTGATGTATACACCAGGCTCATACTGGTCAATCCACTCGGCCTCAATCTGATTAGCATCGACTACTGCTGCTGAATTTCTAGATCTTGAGCCATTTTCACCATCCTGCACACCTTCACTATCTTGAACGGCTTCTGATATATGAGTCCCTATACTCCCATTAGGGGTTGAAATTCCCTGCCGCTGACTATCTTGGTTCATTTCACTTCTTAAAAGGGAGTCGCTTAACATCCCATTCACAGTGGAGGAATCCTCTACAAGATTAGAAACTACAGAAGCACTAGTTATTGAATTGGATCTCAGATAATGCTCTCCATCGCCATTAGGACTGTGAGTACCGTTTGGTTCCAAACCATTAGGTAGGTAAGCCAACCTGGTGCTCTCAGCATCATAAACTCCAGGAGGTAACTTCTCAGCCATATCTTTGAGCTGGAAACAAAATGACATGAGGATGAATATACATATCTAAAGCAGCATCTCCATCCAACATCTGTATTGCATAAAATCAAGCAAATTCGTTTTTTCGTATTGTAACATAACTAGCAGTACTTGATTTTATTATCTCACATCCATACAAATAATTAGGATACATGATTAGTGACAAATTAGTTACTACAGAGTAGGGCTCTACCACTGAAATAACCCTTTTCCTCTTGTAAATAACGTGTATCTCACATGACAAAATATTACGGCACCAACTCTCATTATTTTCAAGTTTTAAAATGAAAAAATAACATATTACTACATAACATATTCCAAGAAAAATGAATTTACTCAAAAATATTAACTACACTGAATCGTTGTCACTAATCAAAACCCATTAGAAAAAAAGGAGCGAAAAATTTTAAGAACTTAAAAGCTTCCACTAGATTTTTTACTATACAGCGAGAGGAGAAAGACAAGGAGGCCCCCGTCTCTTGAATGCAAGGGGAATGGGAACAGCTACAAATGGGGCAAAGAAATCTAACCTGAGTTGTAAGGGACTTAATCACTTCTTTTGCAGCTTTACACTTTGTGGATTCTTCTGTAGCCAGTGCCACTGCTTCCTCAGTTTTCTTTGCTGACTTTTGAAGTTCTACTTCTTGAAAATCACATCTCTGTTTCAAGCTCTCGATCTAAGCAAAACACAGATACAAAAAACAAATAAAAAACAAACAAATGCAAAGAAGTCGTGGAAAGAAAAATGCATTGAAGGGGAAAAGGAATTAGAGAAATAATGAATTTACCTGGGTGCGTAACTTTTGAACTTCAAGATTCAAAAGTTCATTTGATTTCTTCAAACTATCAGAACCACTATTTGAGAAGGAAAGCCCTGCTGTAGTCGGAATCGGTGTTGAAGAACGCGGAGGGCTAGTCTTCCTTGAGAAAGGAGAAACTGATCTCGAACTGAAACCAGATGGTGTTAGAATGGGTCTTGGTGTTGCCCGTCGAATATCTACACCAGTAGACAGCACATCTTTCAATTGTGGTAAAGAGGCTCCCTGTGAGGAACGACCCGTGAATAAAGGATCAGGTTTCTTCCCTTGTTTAGCTGCCTTGCTGTCCAACTGCTTTATCAAATCCAGATTGGATGAGGTACCCAATCTGGCCAAGCGTAAATCAGCCTTGTCCAACCTGTCTTTATTCTCTCCTGAAATGCGAGGCAGGGCAATCCTCTTATTGTTTGCTCCAGCCTCTGCTACCTTAATCAGCTTGGTGAAACAGGACTCGCACACACGATATGGTTTGCTAGGATTGGGAGCCAATGCAGCTCTTAAAGCTTTCCGAGAGCTGCAGGCATGGCAGTGTACAAGTCCACAGTTATAGCAATTATGGCGCTTCCTTGTAAAGCCAAAAGCCTGTCTACAAGATGAGCACTGAGACTGCTCAGAACCAGAAACCCATTTGTGTAGGCATATTGCAGCTGTGTAATTAGAACCACAAGCAATGAATTTAACATGTCTATCTTTCAACGCTTCTACCATGGTTGGAACTTTACGATCTTCAATATCACCATGGCCCAACCTCCCATTTGCTCCTTTACCCCATGTAAAGACCTCGTTTTTGGATGTTAGTACTGCAACATGATATGCACCACAAGAAATCTCTTCAATAGTTTCTCCAGTGAGTTTGTCTTCAACCAAGCTAGGTAGCTTCCCGTCAGACTGGGGATTTCCAAGCTGACCATAAACGGTGCTTCCCATTGTAAAGAGTTGGCCAGATGTAGTCAAGCCTACTGTTAAACTGTGACCACATGCAATTTTGTAAAAATTGTAATCAATAAGTGCAGGAACACAGGTAGGCTCTAAGCGGGGTTCCTTGTCACCATGTCCAAGACGATTTTTGTCTCCATCTCCCCAAGTGAATAATTTCCCAGAACTTGCACTTGATTGAGTTACAATGACATCCACCACTGCCGCAGTATGCCACACACCACAAGCTACAGAAATCGTTCTCAACCCTGAGAGAGATTCAACCTCTCTTGGATACAAGACATTTTCCCTATCTCCATGCCCCAAAACACCAAATGTTCCGTCACCAAAAGTGAAGAGCTGCCGGGTTGAAGTGATCAAGGCAGTATGCCATGGACCACAGGTTACCATGGCAATTTGAAGACCCTCAAGGGGACCAGAGATTCTCTTGGGGATCCAGTGACATACATCAGTACCATGACCCAAAAGACCGGCATTATGAGTTCCGTCTCCCCATGTGTAAAGTTCACCAGCCGTAGTAACAGCACAGGTATGGAACTCTCCACATGCAACAAAAGCGACATTTGAAAATGACATGGATTCAACAAAACACGGATGTGCCACATCTTTACTAACACCATGGCCGAGACGTCCACCTGCTTCCTCTCCCCACGTGAAGATTTCACCTTGCCTAGAAACTAAGGCAGCATGCCTGACACCACATGCGATATGATGCACATCCAAAACAACATTAGACTCGAGGGGACGGGGAAGAAGCACATCTGCTCGAGTACTAATGGAGCTGACATCTTTTTCGGGACCAATTTTCAGAACATTGTCACATATTACCTCGCCCCATACATACACATCCCCTAGTGCATCACAATCATCTTGAGCAGAACCATTGCTTGAAGTGCTTGGGGCACTAGAAACACTAAATCGGAGAACTTCTGAACTAGATCCTTTAATCTGCATAGCTGTTTGATCGAAAGCTACATGTAACTTCTCTGAATGCACAGAATTATCAGGTTGATGGCTCTTAGGAGAGGGGATGGTGCTACAACTAAAAGAAGCTTCAGAAGTGGTATTGTCTTGTGAAGTTCTAACAGAACTGTCACTTCTACTATCCGATATCAGTTCTCTGTTTTCCTGAATTTGATTAATCAGGAAAATGATAGTCAAAAAGAAGAAATGAATATTAAACAAAGGAGGTGTAATATCCAATTATCTTAGACAAAGTCATATACATGAGTAACTTCTGAATTACTCAATTTACAGGAGTGAAACAGATAGAGGTTACATAGTTAGGAATACATCAAATAAAAAAACATTATCTTGTGCTAAACATTATAATAGTTTCACTAGCTTATATTGTTCAAGTACTTCATTTCGTATTTGATATCACAAAACACCTACAACACCTTTACATGTGATGCATGGTCAACAAATTTCACGATCTAAAGATGCAAAAGACCTGAGTTAACCCATAAATATACCATGAAGATAATCTATATCCTCCCAAGACGGCTTTAATATATGTAGGATCTACAGAAACTATACTTTTGTTACATTAATCATTTCATGATTGAAAGGTGCATACCCCTAGTCATAATATAGAATTGCACATGAAAAACAACTAACATATCTTTTATGATAAAACGAAATAGCGATTTAGTTGGTTAGCAAGTTACATCAAAGTACAGGCCGCCGTCACTCCATCCATCAATTTTCGATCGACCACCTTGCCCAGATGATATCAGTGCTCTCAGCCCAGCTATCCACACCTGTGCCTCAACTTTGTCTTTGCAGATCTACACAATTATATAACAACCGTATGTAACTAATTGGTATAGTGAGTATTTATGAAGCAGCAATAGTTTACATTGATAATTTACACTAACCAAGTCCAGGGATCTTTTCCCTTGGTTGTAAATGAGAGAAAAGGATAGGTAATCCTTTTCAGGACGTAAATAACGTTGGAAAACCGCCTGCACACAACAGATATAAATCTTAGATATGACCAATTAAGAAATAGATAATACTGATGTCTACCATTTATATAAAAATTCTCACAGTTCTTTGTCCAGGAGTAATTCTCGAAATAGAAGATAACTTCAATGTCCTTTCACCTCTACTAGAAATCCAGATTAAAGTTGTTTCATCCTGTAATGGACAGAGCACAAACCCATACTAAGTAAACATTGCTGAAAGTGTAACTTAACAAGGTAAGTAAGGAATTGTACCCATAGTTCATGTTTCATTAAGATAAGACGTTGTTATGAACACATATCTTCAATAGAAACATGCATCTATCAGTTTTCTTTTTTAACAATTAACGCATATCTTTAACCTGCACACATCCAATTGATGAACAACCATCAATAGTCCCAATTAAAATTGTGAATCCTACAGTATAAAACTCGAGATGTGGTAGTTACCTCAAAATAATTCATTGTCCATCATATCATATAAAAATGCTAGAAAAGGGGCCTTGAAAATATTTTATGCCTGAATTACATGCTCTCTAATCCTACCTTATTGTTGTATGAAACTATAAATATCCATTCTCTCAGAGCCTAGATGTATTCTTTTGTTAGCCTACTCTATTGTTGGCATACCTACTATACAAGTATCGACTGTCTAGACTGGTAAGATGTAACGCATGTAAAGAAGATATGGATCAATGTAGATATAAATCATCACAATCGAAACACTGCCAACAGTTAACTTTTATTGGACAAATGGACAAATGAATTTTGTTTTCCACTTTTAATCACAACCCAAACTATGTAACCGTGCAGAGAATAATGCGCTCGAACTGGAAGGCACACCAGTAGTGACTCTCCCCATACGAGTACTATATAGGGTGAACACTTATCATCATTCGAGATTTTCTGGATGCAAATTATAGTTCCTAAATTATGTAAATTTCATACAACCTATTTTCTATCTCTATTGAGATCTAGTATAATTTCTGATTGGAAAACTAAACTTCAGTGAAAATTTGTGAACATTTGAAAATTCTTAGTAGCATCCAGGAAAGCCTCTAGCATAGGATAAAATTACATTTGAGAGTCTGAATGGACAAAACTTTGGCTTTCCTTTTCGACCATATTTAAGTAATTGAGCTCCCTTCTTCAAAGCAATTAATGCCTGCAAAACATTTGAGAGAATGTGTTTTTACTAAGTTGTAAGAATATCAAGGACATCATATGGTAAACTTCGGATAAATCAGCAAAAAATCATGCAACATACAGATTCTGTGGTCAAATCGGTCTTTGCAGGGCTTTATATGCACTAGCAATTGATGGGAATAATCAGCAACTCAAATCACCATATAAGAACAAATAAATGATATTTTAGCCATGTTACAATGATTAAAATGAACTTCAGAATTTTCATTTCAGACTTTAAGAGTACAAGACCTAAGGAACTCTCAACTTCATAATTTCTAGTTCCATATTTATTTCCGACACCCAAAAATCCATTAGTGCACATTTCCTTTACAATGGCCAAGGGAAGTGAAAAATCTACACATTGCACAATTCAAACAGAGAAATTAAATTGCTTCCGCAAGCACTGTCCATTCTTACAACAAAGTAACGTGGATGATGAGCTTCAGAATTAAAAGTTGGGTTTATCAAAATCCATAACTACATCGCCTGTGAACTAAACATAAGTACACATTAAGACAACTTCTGTGTTGGGGAACTGATTTTGTTTCTTGTAGTGCAGATTTCACTTAACTGTATTAAGTGGTAATGATGTCCTGCTAATTTACATTACGTGCTTTGTATTTCACTTGATAACGTTTTATCAAAACTCTAACAATCTGACACATCTACTCTTCTTCTTTTTATTTGTAAGTTAGGAGTAAGGAAGCTCCCAGTTTCTCATGGCAGAAACGTGCACACACACAACATTGGTAATTGAAGGCACAGAAAAGTAGGAAGAAATAAGAAACAAAAGATACTATCAACTTCAGTGCAATCAAATAACAATAGCTCAAAACACCATTATCTCCGTCAAATCGTACTCCACATATCTATAAGTCTTCAAACAAACTTTAGTCGAAATCAAATAACAATAGCTCAAAACACCATTATCTCCGTCAAATCGTACTCCACATATCTATAAGTCTTCAAACAAACTTTAGTCCAAATCAAATCAAATCAAAATTATAACTTTCCAATATAACTTTTCTTTCTTTCTTTTCTTAGACCAGTTTATCAACCACCACCCCTCGAACCCCCCCCCCCCCGGACATATGTGAAGGAGTCGTTAGTCCTACATCGAAACATTAAAACCTAGTAATGAACAGTACTATGTAGTAGAACGTAATAATCGATTCTTAACAAAATATGAACGCAAATTATAATATACCTTCTCCAACTCATTTTAATCAACATTTGGCACGAAAAAACAAAAACGTCAATCAAACTAAATGTGAAGTAGCAGTAGTTGTTGAAGAATGTACCTGCTCAATGTCACGTTCTGCATTACCAAAGCTAACAAGATCTGCCATTCCATGTGAGAGAACTCCTCCTCCACCACCCTCTTCTCCTAACACCTCCACTCATCATCAACTACAACCACCACTTCTCCACCACACACTAACACCATCAAAACCCAAAACCCCCACCTCAAAAATTCACCCCCAAAATTACTCAAAATTCACCTAAAAAAACTAGTCAAAATGAAATATTTTCCTCTTCCACAACAACCCTTTTCAGATCTAACCCAGAAAAGCCAACGATTGCATAGAAAATAAAGTTGGAATTTTTCTTGAAGTAAATAATTTAATGAAGAGTTGGTTTCTTGGTAAACATCAAAGTCAAACAAGGTTGATATGAACGACTAAGTTAGCCTAGCGACGACACAATATTAATTAGAATGAAAAAGTCGAGTTCGAGTCCTTACAATAACAAATTACTAAAAATTTTTAAAAAATTGATGCAAATGACTAAAAATTATCCAGTAATACACATGCTAGGTGCAAAAGAGGACCACGTTCGAGTTCTTGCAATGACAACAAACCGAATTTAGAAAATAAAAATAAAAGGTGAAGATTTATATGCGAATAGTATTTGAAGGTGATGGAGTATATGATGGTAATGTGTCGACTGAGAGAAAGTTGAAATAGTCGGAGGTTTTTCAAGCAGCCGGCAAATGTAGAAAAGAAAACACCAAAATAAATGGTGAATACAAAACGTAGATAGAGAGAGATAAAAAGAGAATGTGACTATTTTCACAATTGAATAGTAGTTGCTCGGTTTTTTATAGGCTTAATTTCATCTGGGCCCCTGAACTAATTTTTTTTCCCATCCAAGCCCCTGATCACCTTTTTTTTCCAAGTAGGCCCCTGTGGCCAAAAATTGGCCCCTGGACTTTTTTTTTTAATTTCTCTGATTTTAAATATTAGATAGAGGGCAAATTAGTCTAACCACATCTAAAACTAACTCAACCTAATTATAAACTAACCAAACCTCAAATATTTAACTCAACCTCATTAAAAACATCATCTTCAACCTTTCACCCCACCCCCACCCCCACCCCTTTTCTTCACCATTGCAGCCATCATCTTCGTTCACCACCACCACTATATTGCCGGCCGATCTGCTCAATTCATCACCAAATAAGAACTAATATCCATGAATAATTTCAGAGGAGGAGGAGAAATGGTGAACAATAAAGAAAAAATGAAGCAACCAAACAAGAACTAATATCGATGAATAATTTCAGAGCATCTGTTCTTCGTCCATCTGATGATATTTTAAGGAATGAAACCCTCTGTTGTTTGCGAATCCGAGCAGCAAGCAGCGAGAAAAATCATGATGAGGGACAATTCTCTTGCAAGAAAAATCAGAGGCTGCAAAAGTTATCGCGCACAAGAAGAGCTAACCTTGTCTCGCCTTTGTCTTGAATCGGTTCGGTCCCGGTTCGGTTTAAGTCCATATCCAATCGTACCCCTAATCAGTAGTGTGGTGGACACAGGCAGTCAATCATACAACCTAGGCTCTGATACCAAACTTGTAACGACCCGCCTCAGGTGGTACCTACCCTGAGGTTAGGCTCGATAACAACTATAATCAGAGTCACCAACCGATGGATGACTCGATAAATAGACAGTTTTAAAATAAAAGTAAAATAGTATTAAATAACTCCGTGAAATATGAAGAAAACCATGTTGAGTAAAAGTAATAAAGTAACTCCATCGGGGTGGTCACCCAAAACCCCACAAACACGAGTAATAAATCAAAAATACAACTGATTGTTGGAATTATGAGGTGTTTGACACGTCATAATTAATGCCCGTTGAACAATTCGATTGTTCGTAGTGATTACTTATTTAAAGTTAAGTTCATACGTATATTATATGTTTGACAATAATATACGAGCTGGGAATGAATTCAAAATATATTAGGAGTCATGATGGTTTTACTAGGGCCCGCTCATGATTTATATGTTAGTAAAATACTTGGTTGATATTTTATTAACATATGGCTAATATTATTTCGATCCTAGAAGGTCACACACAAACAATGCACTTGATTTGCAATATGATTGAAACTTCCGGGTTAAAAGTGTAAATGTCAAAGAAGAAAAGGTCAAATGACCTTTGATTTTTGAATTAAAACACACACTTAATATTGTATTGAGTGGTGCTTAAATGGTCAAATGACACACTTAATATTGTATTAAGTGGTGTTTATATGAGAGAAGGAAAAATCAAGGCTTATTCGCATTTTGCCCCCTATACTATTACTTTCGTTTCAGATTGCCCCCTATACTATTAATCGTTTCAGATTGCCCCTAAATCCCTTTTTTTAGTTTTAAAAGATAAAATGACTATGATACCCCTGTCACTATTACAAAGTATAGGGGACAATATTAATTTATTTTAAATAATTAAAATTAAACTCCAACTCCTTCTTCTTCAACACACCCCACCCCCACCCCCACCCCCACCCCCAACCCCTACAGGAGTATCGAAGAACCAGAGGAGCATTTGGACTTTAGAGATTCCAACAGGTTATGGAAAACCTTCTACATGGATGACTTAGGCGAGAAGGACTAAATCTAGCATTTGATGATATTTATAATGAGAGTACAGATAATCCTCCTTAAGATGCAGATGATACTTGGGATCTAGTATGATGCATTCTTTAAAAAATATAAATAAAAAAATAAAAAATAAAAAAGAACATCCCTATATAATAAAACGATAATTTAAAGCCTAACTTGCAGATACAGACATACAGTACATATAAATGTCCAGCCCATTCAATTAACATGATTCTTACACCATAATTGAAATTAGCTCGATTAAAACACAAAAAATTAATCAACCTGGAGAGAATTTGCTGATCGAGTTATATTGGGTTTTTGGTTTATTATTATTATTATTATAATTATCAAGAGTAAGGTTCCTGATTCTCTCAAGCTTGAGAGGGCGAGAATTAAGTTCAATAATCACAAAAATAAAGGGGTGAAGATTAATGGGGGTTGGGGGTGGGGGTGGGGTGTGTTGAAGAAGAAGGAGTTGAGGTTTAATTTTAATTATTTAAAATATGTTAATATTGACCCCTATACTTTGTAATAGTGACAGGGGTACCATAGTCATTTTATCTTTTAAAACTGGAAAAAGGGGATCCAGGGGGCAATCTGAAACGATTAATAGTATAGGGGGCAATCTGAAACGAAAATGATAGTATAGGGGGCAAAATGCGAATAAGCCAAAAATCAAATGACACACTTAATATTGTATTAAGTGGTGCTTAATGGTGAAAACGTTACATTGTGTTTTTAATATGATTAAGACCACCATTATCATCTCATTTATGTTGTCATGATGATTTACATGGAGGTTACGTTTTGGTTTTAATATGATTAAGACCAACATTATTATCTCACTTATATTGTCATGATGGTTTACGTGGAGGTTACGTTTTGGTTTTAATATGATTAAGACCAACATTATTATCTCATTTATATTGTCATGATGGTTTACGTTTTGGTTTTAATATGATTAAGACCACCATTAATACCTCATTTATTCATGATTTTTTCATGACACTATAAATTGGTTCTATTGTATGACAATTAAATTATAAGTTTTCCATAGAAATCAATTGTGAGACAATTGAAAAGAAGAAGGAAAAAATTTCCTCCCTTTTTCTCTCTATTTTTTTGGCCGAAATAATTAGCACACCAGGGAAGAAAATTATTTTCTCTTGGTTAAATCTTTGTCAAAAACACTCAAGCTCTAGTTGCTTCAAGGAAGGAATCAAGCTTGCATTGGTGTGGACTAACTAGAGAGAGGGACAACGTCGCTCTTCCGCTGCGCACTCAATCACGCTTCAAGAGGTACTCACTAAATTCATAGTTTAAATGTGTTTTTCGCAACTTTGTATTCGATCGTTTCTATGTGCTTTACATAATTGATATGTAAAATGCATAGCAAAAACCAACACTGATAACCCACACATGGGTAAGATAGTCCAAAGAACTCTGTACGTGAAATATTCGACTCCAAATAAGTGACTGAGGGAGATCTTAATGCCGACCGTCTCACAATGATGCAGATGCTAATTCTGGGACCTAGCCTGAAAATATAAGTCCCCGAAGGGGTCAACACGACGGCTGGTGAATACTTCTCACGTGTGGCTACCACCTCGCATACGTGATGCGAAAGCAAGTGATAATAATATACGCCGAATAATAATGCTCAAGACATAAGTAAATGATCTCAGAATGATAAACAACATAACCACACAAATGCAATACTAAATGCACTGGATCCGGACTTTCGCACTGTACAGTACTCTACTTATCTCAACCTGCAGGGAGTCCAACCGATATCATCATCACATACATCATCCACCACACATCATACCATCACACAACCCCTGTACACCATACATGGGCCCATCACAATCATGGCGTCCCATCAATCCTATATTGCTGGATCAGGATAACGCACACAAAACATATCACCATCAACGAGCCTCAGGTCCACACTAATAAGCCCTACTCATGCTCAATGCTTAACATGCTATCATATGCAAACCATAATTATCATCACTACCACACAACACATATACGAGCTGATAAAAACACGTGAGTAAGAACTCACCCAAGCACCGCACGCACATCAATCCTCATGTCTCGACATGGAAGTCAAATCACATAGTGGAACCTATATATCACATATATTCTACGTCAAACACTACTCAAAATACACCCCGTCCCACTCGAAGTAGTTACCTCATTAATTACTACGCATCTTTATAGTCTTTTAGGTCAACTTGGAAAAATGACGATTTTGCCTTTGACCGGAAAATGACCATTTTGCCCCTGGCCCCACATGGTCAACCCCGATATTATTATAATATTATATCATATTAGTGGTACATCTTATTTTCATTATTATCTTATAAATCATCTTACAAATCCAATTATTTACATAATTACCCTTACGTCATACTTAATTGCAATACTGCCCCAACTCTTGCCATAATTACACTATGACCCCAAACTCCATCTAAATTACATCCTAGGTCCCAAACTTGCCTCACTAACCATTTTATTAACCTCAACACCATGTACCTCTCATAACTTTACATTTTAATCCCTAAACTTATATCTAATTCTAACCCTATTTATATCACATTCTTAATAATTTAACACTTATAATAATTTCTTTTTCTAAACCTTCATATAATTCATCATAGCTCCTAGATTTCAGATCTTATACCCCATCTTATATCTTTTCACTTAAACCCTTAAACTTCTCCATAATTGCATTTTAGGCCCAATTCTTTTATACTAACCCAATACTACTTCTTATCAAGTCTAAATCACGTTCTTAATCTGCCCTAGTCATTATTCATCTCTAACTTCACCAAAATTCGATATTTCGATCAACTATACCTTTCATTTTAACCCGAAATCACTATAATTCAATTCTTATCAATTCAATCACGCTCAAACACCATTATCACCCAACATACAATTCTAATACCATATCCAACGTTAGCTAACAAGGATTAAATCAGCCTCACTCAATGCCATATGAAATGTCGAAGTTCTATATAGATTTTAGGGTTTTAAATCACATTTTTCATGCTTAATTTGGTATTCTAAGGTCATTATGTGGTGTTAAACTCCTGATTAACATCTTATAGCAACATTGCAGTGATCACCACGCCCTACAAGCCCAGGGTCATCGGCCAAAGTCATACATGAAGCGTCCTAACTATTTCGCACATAAAATCATAGATTTTAGCTATAATTCAATTCAATTCCACACTTTAATTATGTTTTAACATGTTATAGATATTGTATTACACTTATATAAGGTCCAGGTAATGATCAAGGTCGAAATTTAATGGAAAAATCTGCCAAAAAGCTGTCAAAAAAATGGACAGACAGATCTGCTCGAATGGCCCCCCGAAACGATCAAAAAAGACGACCATGGAAGGCGAGTTTTACCTGTTTTTGCTGCTAGACCCTAGAGTAATGTGCAAGGATGAATTCTGGGCAAGGAACCGTGCCAAAATCAGTTTGGAAGGGACTGAAATTCGTCGCTGAAGTAGGGTAGACGAAAGGTTATTCGAAGGTGCACAACCAACGTACAAAACAGCCAAAATTCGACAAGAAGGAGTGACATTCTTACCTGGAAATCATTCTAAACTTCAAGAGGGATCTTTCTAGATGCAAATCGAGTCAAGAATGGCACAATTCCGAGCTCGGATGAGGGAGAAATTCGATTGGGAAGATGGTGTTGCTGCTGCTGCGTTTTTCTTGAGGAGGGAAGGGTTTTTTGCTTAAATAAGCTCATGGGTTGGGCCGGTTCTTGTTGGGCTGGTCCGTTTGTGGGCTGGCTCGGTAAGGATTGGTCCAAACATTAATCGAATCGTATACGAGCCCCGAACCAATTTTAACGAGCTCTAAGCAATAAGATATATATCTAAATTTTATTATTTTTATCATTATTGAATTATTATCATAATAATTAATTAATTTAGGTTGAGTTATTACAATCTACCCCCTTACAGAAATTTCGTCCTCGAAATTAACGTAGTTGAAGGAAAAGACGAAAACACCCCCCAGCTCACGCACCCCATTCAGATCTAACACCTTACCTCCATCTTATAACCTGGTTAGTCAATAATGCTCTCTCCGGCATCAGCTCTTAGAACTATCGACTCACATTACTCCAACCATACTGATATTCACATGCTACTATCACATGTTGTGACATCTTTCGATTACTAACACCATGAGTTATAAATAGCAATTTCCACGCTACAACCCACGATCAGCCTTACCAACCCACGAAACCACTGTTAGTGCAATCTCCGGTTACATTACCTCATTTATTATAAGACACCATCTCCTTCATTACTCTCACAAGACGACGTAAGTCCTTGTTACATAGCTTAAAACACGATAAGTATGATTCCATGTAATGTAATCGCCACCCGTTCCCTTCACAACAATAAGGCCACAATATTTCGACTTTTGTTAGTCAAGTACTCCCACTGTCCCTAAAAGATTGTCACATTTTGACTTTTGTTAGTCAAACATTACAAAATTTGATCATCAATTCCCATTAAACGATAAGAAATAATATAGTCTTGTGGGGCCTTGTTAGATTCGTCTCAATATATATTTTTTAAATATTAACTTATTATAATTTTTTCGTGTATAGAATAATAGATATTTATGTTTTAAATCGTGTTTTGTTGGCCACCAAAAGTCAAAATGTGAGAATCTTTTAGGGACGGAGGGAGTATCTTTTATGCTTTATGGATAGTAGAAAATATACTTCTAATCCTTCAATTTATTTTAACGACGTATATCATAATGTATGCACCATGTACACTTACAAATATAAATTAATTGGAACTAAAATGAATATGAAATGTAGAAATATAGAGGGAGATATATTTTATTGATAATGATGGTTATTGTCGTGAATACATTGTAGGTATCACCTATATTTATAGGTAAATATTAAACCTAATTCTAAAAAAGTGATGGGTAGTTAGCTAAAATCTAGGAAAAATAGAACATGGGGCTTCACAAAATAAAAAACTAATTCCCCCTTCCCCAATTACATATAGTGTAGATCTAAAAAAGTGATGGGTAGTTAGCTAAAATCTAGGAAAAATAGAACATGGGGCTTCACAAAATAAAAAACTAATTCCCCCCTTCCCCAATTACATATAGTGTAGATTAGCAATAGCTTCATGTACTTCCAACTCCTAAATCCAACTTATTTTATTATTAAGCTCTTAATCTAACTCGCCTTTTATGCACCGTCCAAATTATGCAAATTTATTTTTCCTTATACAGTTACGTTTTTGTATAATTAATTAAATATTGTTGACATTATAGAACACATATATAAGAAAATACAAAAGAGATTGTATATATTTAAAAGGTTAATTTAAGGAAACATAGATGTATGACATGACATATGTTAAAAAGCTAAATCATTCTAAACATACAATCTATGAAAAAAATATGACCATACTTCATTATGAAGTCTTTCTTAAAAAAAATAAGGGATTGAAAAGTTCAACTCGATAGCTGAAACCAACTTATATATATAATGAATAAGATCTTTGTTAATACTAATATATTACAAAAATTAGATATTTGTGTACAATCAACCTCTCAATTAATTTAGACGAATGATTTACGGATACTTTACAACATAAGCTAATATGAGAACTTTCCCAATTTCAACTCCATATCAAAGCACAAAACTCTAAAATCATCAAAATCAATTTCTATCATTATTTTCAACTCATTTACTATGAAGACGAAGGAGAGTCAAACGATATGTTAGGGTTATGGGTGACTAGCTCATAAGCCCATATAGTAGAGACTAGGGTTAGGTTGTTAGGGTATGGGTGGCTAGCCCATAAACCCACATAAGCATTAGGTTTAGGTTATATTTTACCTATAAATATAGGTTTGTGTATTATATGACAACAACAATTATCATCAATAAAATATCTCCCTCTATATTTCTACACGATAAGTTCAACATTTAACAAGAAAATACAAAAATAAAATCAATTGTCATGGTCCTAGAATATAAGTGAACACACAAAGATAGGCGTCTCCTTCGAATTATCGCTTGAGTTACCAGTACGTGTTCTTCATAAAGTCACAAGACACGGATTGATCCTCTGTCCGATCCTTAGCTCACACTTCCAAACGTTCTTACATATACTTGTGACATCAACTCCTTTGGTTAACTCACCTCATCATTAATTTATGCACACATGTTAGGGTTATGGGTGGCTAACCCATAAGCCTACATAAGCATTAGGTTTAGGTTTAATATTTACTTATAAATATATGTGATCTCTACAACGCGTTCCTGAGGATCGGAGCCTATCGATTCTTGATATTTATTATCAATAATTACACAGGGTCTGGTGAGTCCTATACGCAGCGATACGATAGGTTCGAAAAGAATGGCGTTCCTGTCGTATCGCTGCGTATAGGACTCGCCAGACCCTGCGACCCACCGGCTCTAATACCATGATAAGAGTCTATGGGGTTCCACTCTAAAACCAATTGGCAGTAGAGGGAGTAGCCCAAGATCTTATATATTAACCCGGGAGGACATCGACTTTCGATGTGGGATGTGCATCTTAACACTCCCCCTCACGTGTAACCCAATCATCGGCGGAACTTTCATCGCCGGTATTAACTGCCGGAAACAACATCGGCGGGTTACACGTGCCTCAATAACTCGGGCCTGGCTCATGATACCATGATAAGAGTCTTTGGGGTTCCACTCTAAAACCAATTGGCGGTACCTAAGTAACTGAAGAAAGGATTTTGCTCAACACATGAGAAAACAGGTCCATGACCGGTCCCTACTACATTTTTCGACGAGACAATTAGCAAAACAAAAACAACACTCACTCACTTTTTCTTGGAGTGATAAGTGAAACAAAACTAAAAGGATTAAAAAAAGATATTTTTTGCCCATCATAATTCTGGGAAAATATCTTTTTTTAATCCTTTTAGTTTTGTTTCACTTATCACTCCAAGAAAAAGTGAGTGAGTGTGGTTTTTGTTTTGCTAATTGTCTCGTGGAAAAATGTAGTAGGGACCGGTCATGGACCTGTTTTCTCATGTGTTCAGCAAAATCCTTTCTTCAGTTTCTTAGGTACCGTCAATTGGTTTTAGAGTGGAACCCCAAAGACTCTTATCATGGTATCATGAGCCAGACCCGAGTTATTGAGGCACGTGTAACCCGCCGATGTTGTTTCCGGCAGTTAATACCGGCGATGAAAGTTCCGCCGATGATTGGGTTACACGTGAGGGGGAGTGTTAAGATGCACATCCCACATCGAAAGTCGATGTCCTCCCGGGTTAATATATAAGATCTTGGGCTACTCCCTCTACTGCCAATTGGTTTTAGAGTGGAACCCCATAGACTCTTATCATGGTATTAGAGTGGAACCCCATAGACTCTTATCATGGTATTAGAGCCGGTGGGTCGCAGGGTCTAGCGAGTCCTATACGCAGCGATACGACAGGAACGCCATTCTTTTCGAACCTGTCGTATCGCTGCGTATAGGACTCGCCAGACCCTGCGTAATTATTATCAATAAATATCAATAAATATATCTTTTATACATGGTATCCGAGCCTATCGATTCTTGAGGCCTAAATACACATTCCGCTGCCCTGCCGGTGGGTATTCTACTATGTAATACTCACCGGCGGAATTTCGTTGACCTTTTTCAATTTTACTTTTGTAATATTTCTTAAAAAAAATTTCTATTGAAATTACTACTATTAATATTGTTGCAAACTCGTGAAAATTTAGATAAATTACCATGATTGGGAGATATGATTATCGACAATGGGAGTATCCCATTGAAGAAAAAAGAGAAAAAAAATATTGATTTATTCTACTTCGAGTTGAAGTGGAATTTTGAACAAGATCTGACAGGTTCGAAAAGGATGGCGTTCCTAGCAGTTAGTGATTGGCGAATTACGCAGGGTCTGGCGAGTCCTATACGCAGCGATACGACAGGTTCGAAAAGAATGGCGTTCCTGGCAATTGATGATTGATGATACGCATTATCTGGCGATTCCGATACGCGTTGTCTGGCGAGTTCTATACGCACTGATCTGACCGGGTTCGAAAAGAATGGCGTTCCTGGCCGTTATTGATTGACGATTGGCGATATGCGTTGTCTGGTGAATCCGACATGCACTGAACACGGATCCGACTTGATCCCATTTTATGTTTTTTATACTATTATTATAGTTGTATTGCAAACTCATGGAAATTCTATAAAATTACCATGAGTTTGAGGGAGGGTGTTAGGGTTATGGGTGGCTAGCACATAAGCCCACATAAGCATTAGGTTTAGGTTTAATATTTACCTATAAATATATGTGATCTCTATAATGTATTGAAAACAACAACGATTATCAATAAAATATCTCCCTCTATATTTCTACAACACAAAAAACCCTTTAGCGCTGCTCCAATGAACTTTCGCTGCCTAAATGTGAATCCGACCCCCGAAGTTTGACTTGAAACGCCAGGAAATCCCGCAGAGTGGGTGCTGGAAATCGCCGAAACGCCTGAAAATCCCACTGAGTGGACGCTGAAACGCTGCAAATACAGCCACAAGCATAGGAAGTATATTTAAAATACTCCTCTGCGAGATTCGAACCCGAAACTTGTTGGAAGGAGGCTCAGGTACAGTATCATTAGGCTAGAAGCCTTGGATAATAAATTGGTCAATCAGTTACAAAATATATCTACTAAGCTAACCAAGCTATTGATTATGACAAATTAACAGAATATATCAACATAGAAAAACCACTTACATAATAAATTGGTCGATCCGTTACAAAATATATAACAATGGTGAGGGATAAACAACAAGATTTATAACAAAGTTGAAAACAATGGTGAGGGATATAATCAAAGAAGCCTATTCGATATGTTTCTGCGATTTTGAAGAAAAAGAAAAATTGATCGCCTTGTGCTCATCATAAGAATTGTATCAATGATTTGTTGGTTCGAAACAGTACATGCCCTTTGTGCATAGCCAAGATTGACTTGAACTGATTTGTTTTTGTTTAAGTTGTTTAAGACAGTAAATTTAGTTCCCATTAAATTTTTTATTATTGTTTTCTTGTTTAATTAAGGAGAAAGTACAATGTAAATCTAGATATCAATGTTTAATTATTTTTCATTAGAAAATTGTCAGAATGGTCCCAGTAAATATGTGTCTGTTACAGTTTGGTCCCAGTTATTGTTGGTCTACCGAAATGGTCCCAGTAATTGATATATTTGGTGCACTTTAGTCCCCAATCGCTAAATATAGACGGAAAATTATAACTTTGGGCCAAAATTGAAGTTTTAGCATTAAGTCAAGGTTAAAACGCAAATTTGATATAAATTGGATTTTTCTTTAATTCTTTTAATTTTTTTAATTTCTTTATCAATTTTTATTTTTTATTTTTTTCGATTTCTTTTGAATTTTTTTAATTTCTTTTCAATTTTTTTTGATATCTGGATTTTTTTTCCATTCCTTTTCTTTTTTGATTTTTTTCCCTAGTAAAAAGGGTTCGATTTTGGTAGTTGTTTTAGCTAAAAATTTCGGTTTGACAAAAATTGGGTTTTTATAGTTTTTTGGCAAAAAGGTTCAGTTTTGACTGTTGTTTATCAAAAAGGTTCGGTTTTATACTTTTTTGACAACCATTTTCGATTTTGGTAGTTGTTTTCGACAAAATCAAATTTTTTGTCAAAAAAGTACGAAAACTGAACATTTCTATCAAACAACTATCAAAATTGAACGTTCTTACAAAAAAACTACAAAAACCAAACTTCTTTGCCAAAACCAAAATTTTTAGCTAAAATAACTACCAAAATCGAACCATTTTACTAAGAAAAAAATAAAATAAAAAAGCAAAAAATTCAAGGAATCGAAAAGAAAATGATAACGAAAAAAATCGAAAAAGAAAATTAAAAAAAAATCGACAAAGAAATCGAAAAAAAATTAAAAAAAAACAAAGAAAAATCCAATTTATATCCAAATTTGGGTTTTAACCTTGACTAAATGCTAAAACTTCAATTTTGGCCCAAAGTTACAATTTTTCGTCTATATTTAACTGTTGGGGACTAAATTGCACGAAATATACCAATTGGTGGGACCATTTCGGCAAACCAACAACTAAGTGAGACTAAACTGCAACATGCACATATTTATTGGGACCATCCTAGCAATTCTCTCTATTTCCATTATGTTATTATGTTCAATTGTTGATTTCTTCATTCAACTCCAAAGTTAGTTCTTTTTCTCATTGGCTTCTTGTTCAACTGTGGACAGAGTACAAAATTATATTCAATTAAGGACAAAGTTGTTGTTTTTTCTGGTAAAATCTTTGTTTAACAACGCAGATGTAATTTTCTTTTTGTTCAATTCTTGTTTTTCATTCAACTGCAAATTCATTTTATTTACTATGTTGTTGTTTTTGCTTTTTATCTAAATGTTAACTGATATGAAAATACTAAATCTTGTTTACGGATGCAACTTCAGTTTTACTGAGAACAATGGTCAGAGATTAAATTAGATATTAGCAATCGAAGACATATCAAAACATAAGGAATTTGGTTTATCGTACTAATGAGAATGCTTAGTTTTTAATAGGCTAGCGATATTGTCACAGCAATTTTCATTCTGCCAGAGCGAAGTTTGAGTTATAGTTTATCATTATTTAATATCTTCTTGAAATTAGAGTTAATTTTGAAAATCAGTAATAAATGAACATATTCAATGTTTTAAATATATGCATTTTTAATGTTAGTAAATCATCATTAATGAGATGAAACATTGGATAAGAAAGAGTGAAAGACTATTCTTGTTGGATTATTCATTCTCAATGGCGTATAGACTCAAAATGATCAATATTTGACATTGTTTTTTGAAGGTAATGAATTTGTAAAATTAATATCTAAGTTCAATGATAATTATCATCATTGGAAAGGTAATGTGTTCAAGATAAATTATACGAGATTGTTGACGAGTCAAATCCTATGGTTTATGATCCAATATTCAACGGATCAAAGGGCGACCGAAGAAAAAAACAAAAGTTTAACCAAAAGAAATCCTTTACAATTTGAAATCGTAGAAAAGCTCGGCAAATGTTCTCATCCTCATAGTTGAAAAATGTTAATTTAAACGTAGTAGTTTTTATTTTAATTTATTTGTCTTATGTTCATCTTTTCATTCTTTAATACTGAGTAGTAGTTCTTGTGGATATTGTGTTGCATAAACTTACCTAACAAAATTCATTCTTTAAGACTACCTTTTCTTCTTTCATTGCTAACTACGCAAAAAAAAAGTTACAGACAACTAATTTCTACATTCATTTCTTTTTAATTGATATTAAGATCTTACATACTAATGTCTATTGCGTTTTATTTTCAATTGAAATTGAACATATTTTATAAATTGTTTCATTTAGTAATATTAATTTATACTAATAGTTGACTAAGAGAGCAATAATGATGATTATCTAACACTAAGGATATATATTTAAAATATGAAATGTGCTCATTTATTGCTGATTTTCAAAATTATTCTAATTGCAAGATATATTACATAGTAAATACTAATGACTTAATGTAATAGTTGACTTGAAATGTTAAAATAGGTACATGCTTCAATTTTGCTCTGGCATAATGAAAATTGCTTTGGCAATATCGCCAGCCTTTTTAATACTCCTCCGTTCTCTTTTACTTGTCGTTCTAGCCTTAAATTTTTGTTTCTAAATACTTGTCGTTCTAGCATAATTAATTACAAATTTATATTTTCAATGTATCTTTTAATTACTTTTACTTTGAATTTAACAACCAACCAATTATATAGTTTCAATTGATTGTAATTTTATATTTCTAATGTAATTTTTTATTCTCTTTTACTTTTTCTTAATCTATATGCAAATGGGTAGAACGACAAGTAAAAGAGAACTGAGGAAGTACTAAACAGATCTCACACATTAATTGTTTTATTTTTCCCACTTTTTTACATCTAATGGTATAGATTTAGATATGGGCAATTTTGGCAGAGAGAGAAATGATTGAATCATTATTGAGAAAATTGCTGAAATAGTCCCAGATAGTGGGATGAAATTGTACTTTAGCCCCCAATAGTTACACGGTTGCAGTTTAGTCCTCGAAAGTGGCCAAAAGGTTGCACTTTAGTCCCCAGGTCATGTTTTCCAATAAAGTTGGGGTCAAAACACAACTTTTAATAATTATGGGGTCAAACCACGATTTTTAACAATTCGGTCCCACTATCGGGGACTATTTCGGCAACCATTATATTATAGTTTGTCCATTAACTAACCCACAATTGTAGACTTTATTGGAAAACAATCATCAAAAATCGTGTTTTGACCCCATAATTGTTAAAAATTGTGTTTTGACCCCAACTTTACTGGAAAACATGACCTGTGGACTAAAGTGCAACCTTTTGGCCACTTTTGGAGGACTAAAATGCAAATCTGTAACTATTGGAGATTAAAGTGCAATTCGATCCCACTATCAGGGACTATTTTGACAATTTTCTCAATCATTATTGTTTCAGTTATTTCTATTTTGATAAACCCAAAAATCTGCCTTTTTTTTGGTTTTTTTATTTTTTGTTTCTTTCTGGTCTTTTTATTTTTGGGCATTTTTTTCTTTTGGTATATTTAATTTTCATGCCTATTCTTCTTCTATCAAATTCTTATATATTCTTTTCTCTAACTCTTTTCTCTCAACCATAAAAGATTACCAACTAAAACATTGTTGTAGTTCATTTTTTTTTCTTTTGATTTTATTCAATCATTCAATTAATCATATATGTTTAGGTCATGGTTATTGATGTTTGATATTTTGATTTTATGTTATTTTCATAAATTAAATTAATATACATATTCAAATGTAAATGTATTACCTGATTATGATGAATTCGACAATGCCATGATGCCAGGTTCTATGTTATCTTTTGATTGTATAAAAATGATGTACACAACTCCATTTTATTACCAGACATAGATCAAATTTATTTATTTACTCATCAATTGTTGTTCTTGAACTGCTTTGTTTCATAAGTAAATGAGCACAACTTTTTTCAAACATCAATGCAATGAATTTTTTTTATTTTATTTATCATACTCCCTTTCAGTTACAACTATTGGAATAAAATTTTTAGGCTCAAGTTACAACAATCACCTCATAGCACTAACAATAATATCCGATTGGTTAATCACAATTAACTATACAATAATATAAAATTGGTTATTTGCAATTAATCAGACATGATACAAAATTTGTTATTTGTAATTCATCACACATGATATACAATTGATTATTTACAATTAATCAGGCATGATACACAATTGATTATTTGTAATTAATCAGGCATGATACATAATTGGTTATTTACATATAACTACACAATAATACACAATTGGTTAATTGCAATTAATCAATATATTCAAGCAATTTACACCGTAATATAAGAATCAAGGTATTCAAGCAAGTAATTTACCGATATTGCTTTGATGAGGAGTTTAAAGTAACTTGTTTTTCTTATTTGTCGACTTTTGCTAATCAAGGTAGCAACTAATCGCCCTTAATACATACAATTGGTAATTGAAAGAGTCACACACAAATTGACACATTTTTTTTTCATTCAAACAATAGAAGTTACAAATAGCTATGTGATATCAAATACATTACATTTCTAAATTAGTAAATGGGAGTCTGAACTCGAAATAAACAGCTTCGTCTTCTCGACTGCTAAATCCACATAATTCTTGAACTTCGCTTCCTGGATGTGAGTCCAATCCCCGAAGTTGTCTTGAAACGCCCGAAAATATCATAGAGTGGGTGTTGGAAATCCCCGAAACGCCTGAAATCCCACAGAGTGGGTGCTGAAATGCTGCACAAGCAGCCTCGAAAAACCTACAAAGACAGCCACGAAATAAAATGAAGTATGTTTAAATATACTCCTCTGCGATATTCGAACTCGAGACCTCTTTGAAAGAAACTCGAATCCGGTACCACTAGCAATATTTTTTCAATTGCACAATTAAACCATTAGTCTCAATTTCGCACATTATAATTAACTACAACAAATTGGAGTTGTCATCAAATTAATTTATGTATCTTTTTATTTCATAATTTTGTGGTGGGTTTTTTGAACAATAATCATTCAAAGGTGAGAACTTTAGCTTTAGTCTCTTCAAAGTGTTTAGAGTTGAGTCAATTGAATAGCATAGTGAAAAAGACTCTTGCTAATGACCTAAAGATCCTGAATTTGATACTCATCACCTTATCGTTAATTTACAAAAAAATAAAAATTGTGTTTAGCTTTACTACATGTCCAGATGGAAGCTATGGAGATTAGTTACTGCATATGACGGGGGGACCATCTGACAAGTGGCATTGGAGGATCGGCCAGAGCATAGTTCAGACCCAACGAGATAGACGTCCTGCTATTAATTATATAGTCTTGCTGAGCGTGCTCACTGTTGGAATATCCCGGGGTTGCAAGACACAATGAACTACGATAGTTCATATGTCTAGAAAACCCTAATTCGTTGATCGTTAGAACTTACACAATGAAACTAGCTCATAGAAGTATATGTTTAAAGGTAGTGTGAATATGCTACAAATAACATATAAAAGAGTAGTGCTACAAAGTTATACCTTTGAAGCGTGAGCGGAAGCTTTGTAAATCTTTAAGCGCTTATCCCCACACCTTGCTCCTTTGCTTTCTCCTTGAAGAAATGTCTATCACCAAGGTGATATGAAACTACTATGAAATAGTCCACACCAATACCTTAGATAGCAATAAGACACACTTGGACTAGTGTGTGTTATTGAGGAGTATGTAGTCTTTACTACTATAGCAAAAATGTAGAACTAGTTCTACACTCTACACTTAGAGTTTTGCTAGAGGGTTGAGGTTGAAGATGAAGTGTGTTTGTTTGTGTTCTTGTGTTCTCTAGCAAGAGATATGCAAGACTTAGATTGATTTTCTACCCATTCTATATCATCTTATGATATAGAATGGATGATAAAACACATTATACACTAAACAAACACATTAACCATCCATATGGTTAATGCCTCTTGGTCCATGGAAGATTCTCTTACAAGAGTTCTTCCCAAGACTTACAAAGCCTTCCCAAGGCATAAAGTAGCCACCAAGATGTCAACCATTCATGATGATGGAATTAATTAATCTTAATTAATTAATTAAATCATATCTTATTTAATTAATTCATTAATTAATTAAATCATTTCAATAAATGATAATATATATATATATATATATATCTCACATATATATATATATACATAAACCCCAAATGGTGTGTCCGGAACCAATTCCGGGCGCACCATCGGTTCGGTCGGGACACGATCTCGATCGAACCGAAATTCCTCAATATGGATCAAATCCCTTATTCACTTTCGGGTCACTACTCGAAAGTATCTTTGGTAATTGTTACGTGTGTGACCTCATAGCCCGAGTAACGAAGGCATCGGGATTCAACGTATAAGACCGTATACTCGAATCCCGAAGATCATCGTGAGAGCCTAGTCTGCCATTCGATGACCCCCGGCATTATCTCGGGTGAGACTACTGATAGTTCAGATAACTATCGGTTGTTGAACCGTATATATAGATGATATAGTTCACGGGCACTATTTGAGGAAATTGACACATCAATTTCCAACACTCACATTATATTTAGGAGCACATTTATTATCAGTTTTAGGGTCTTTTTATTTTGGGCTTTCGGGTGTTTTCTAGCGTTTGATCAGGGGAATGGGATGGGACTCCCTCTGACTCGGTTATTCCTTTTTTGGCAGGTTGGGATGTTTTCATAACACCCCACCTCCTAAAATGGGAATTTCCGAAATCATGAACCCCCCTCTCTGCCCCCTTTTTTGCTAGACTTTCTGAGATCTCATTATATAAAACCCTTTTGTTTCTTTTGTTGTATGCATGTATTCACTTTGTTGCAATTACACTCGCAATACTTTGTATTATTTTTACTTATTAGTAACACGTAAACTCCTCGTTGGCGGGCTTAATTTTTTTTAAAAAAAAGACTTACCAACCTTTCTTTCAAAAAGAGTTCATTATCTTGGTTTATTGTAGGAAATCTTTTTAGGTGATGCTTGACATTTCTTGCATTTTGGAGGATATGGAAACGCTAGTTTTTGGGTTAGAAAATGAGGAAATTTAGTAATTGTTTTTTAAGGAGATATGGAATGTTTTTGGCTGCATAGTTCTAGCTGAGGAGGAATGACTATTTTCTCCTTTAGTATTAGGATGCTAAGGAGCAATTTAGTATCATATTAACGTGGGACTAACCTATAACTTTTTTTGCCATTTTTGAGAATTAAATTGTAACGATCTTACTATTAGGGACTAAACTGCAACTTGGTAAACAATATTAGAAACTATTTGTATAATTGGCTCCTCATATAATCTTCTAGATGATTTAGTCAAAGAGAATGTGCACCATGCATATTTCTTTCATTACCTAACATGTAGATAAAGTGAAGACGATAAAATTATGGACCATGCATGTCTAACGAAATCTTCTACTAATTCAACATGATGGAATCCCCTTAACGAGCGCATCTTGTATTGGATTGGTTAAAGACAAGCACGTGTTAGGGTGCATGACGACAATTAAGAACCCGCTTTATCCTTTTATATACTAACAGTAAAACTGAAATTTTAGTGGCTAAAACAATTTTTGTTTCATTGTGCATATAGCAGCATATGTCACGACTCACGTAACATGATTCTGAATATTCTGCAATATTTGCAATTTAAAAGATTCTGAATATTCAATAATTGTGATTGACAAGATTCTGAATATTCAAATAGGAGGAGGATAAACGTGGACCAACCAATGTCTGCCTTGGTGACCTTTCCATACCTCCATAAGCCACTCGACCCCAAAGATATGTTGTCCCAAAATGATGTCCAAAAATGTCATATTATTACACTTCTTAATTTGCTTAAAACGTGGCTTCTATTTTAGCGTAAGAGCATGTATATCAGTTTCTCTAAATTTTTCTGTATAATTTACTTTTAATTGTTACTTTTTTATTTTTAGGATTAGTTATTACTATAAATAAGGAGGGTACAAATTTGAAGGTGAGTGAATAATTTATAAGGAGCCAAGCTATTTTAGGATAGTTGAAAAGGTGTCAGTTTCAATAATATCAATCCGTATTATAATTTATAGGTAAACTGAGGTAAAAACTAATTCCAAGTCCCTACTTTCCAAGGCCCCAATCGAACCAGTGAATTCAATGTTGGAAGGAATACTCAATCTCAGATTCATTGGTTCGGTTCTAAACAACAATTCAATTTTTCATGATTATATAGCGAACCAGTGAATCTAAGGTTGGATATTCATTCCAACCTTGAATTCACTGGTTCGGTTGGGGCCTTAAAGTAAGGCCTTGGAATTATATATACCCTGACCACTGATGTACATGACCCTAATGTTCCCTTTGGAACCATTATACACCCAAATAATATTTTTTAATAGTGAAATAATTATTTTGACCCTGAATGAAACACTGCACTTACACATAGAAACGGCAAAATAGTCAATTCACTTATAAAAGTTCTATTTGCTCCTGTGTTAGAGTGTATAAGCGATCAACTATGTTTGCAAGTCTACCGTTGGATCTAATATCACCAAACATTAGTTAATAATAGAGAAATATAAATATAAGTGTAGTTATACAATAGTAGATAAATATAAATATAAACTCAAATATAAATGTTATTATAAGTCTATATTATGTAATGACTCACACATAATAATGCATATTATGAAAATATCCATAACTCAAATATAAATGTTCTATTTGCTCCTGTGTTAGAGTGTATAAGCGATCAACTATGTTTGCAAGTCTACCGTTGGATCTAATATCACCAAACATTAGTTAATAATAGAGAAATATAAATATAAGTGTAGTTATACAATAGTAGATAAATATAAATATAAACTCAAATATAAATGTTATTATAAGTCTATATTATGTAATGACTCACACATAATAATGCATATTATGAAAATATCCATGATTAAATTCGAAAAACTAATAGAAATTAACGATGAAACGAAAAAAATGAAAGAAGTAGTTGAATGTAAACGATCTAAAAAGTTCAATGATGAAATAAGTAATCATTTTTTCACGTTTGGTGCTAATTTTACAAAATCTTTATTAGTATTAGAATGAAATTTTAGTTAGGATAAAGTAATAATTTCATCACGTTTTAGATACTGTTTTATGGTGTATATAGCTATTAATCAAAATTCAAACACCTCTACTTCTTCAATCATTATCAAAGGAACAATCTATTTCCACACAGAATCAGTAACCAAATTGGATATAATGACCCTTTTAACCCTAATAAGAACCCATTCAAACACAGAATTTAGAAACAGTGGAGGGCATAATAGTACTTTCATTTCCAAAAAACACTATTTAGGTGTGGAGCGACTTAAACCCCCTCCTCGAAGGTTTCCTCCCCATCTCCATTTTTTAGATATTCCCATTTTAAAACTCCACATTTGCCATAAAAAAATAATTAAAATTCCCTTTGCTACCATGTCTGCTGCTTTGGTCAACGGGAAAGCTTCAAATGGTGCTGTGGAGTTATTCGATCCGGCTGGTGTGGTGCCCGAGCCAGTTCCCAAGCCTGTGGGGAAAGAGAGGGAGATAGTATTGGGAAGGAACGTGCACACCACGTGCCTGGAGGTTACGGAACCCGAAGCTGATGACGAATCTACCGGAGATAAAGAAGCCGCCATGGCTAGTATTTTGGCTCGGTATCGTAAAACTCTCGTTGAGCGGACTAAACATCATTTAGGTAATGTTTTTTTTTTTTTTTTAAATAATAATAATTTGTTGTGCTATAGTAGTATTTTTATTTGATTTGTGAATTGCGATATTGGGATTTATTAAGTTTATAGTTCTAATGTATCGATCGGTCAACTCAATTCTTTTTTTTTAATTTTTAGTTTAAGAGAATAATTGAAGATGATCTTACTCCAGATCTGGGATTTGGAAAATTTTGGGATATTGTTATATAATTAGAAAAATATTAAGAGTGAAGTAGATTGAAAATATTATACTTGAATATATGTTTCAAAAATATTGTACATTTTAGAACATTACATGATGCATCTGAAGAGCTCCTGATTATGCAAGTCACCGCGGGCCGGAGGGGGATAGTAGGCGACCTTACTCGTGTAACTATGACGTTGTTTCCGAATTCATCCAAGAATAAAGTGCTAATACTATCTACATGTTCATGTTAGGTACGAAGTGTAGTTAGTGTAATGAGTCACTATGATTCATTTTTCTTAAGAGCGAATAATAATAAAAAAAATTCTGAGTCCTTTGGCAGCCTAATATTGAGGTTTGAAGCTTTAAAAGGAAGCCATCATAATTGAAAACTGGAAAATTATTTAGGGTTGGAGGGAGTACAATGCTATGATTGTTGGGTGTTGATTCATATAGACTGATGTGCCTTCTCTTTCAATTGTTCGTCCTTACTCCTTAGTAGTGGTTCCACTGTGCTCTATGTGGACGGTTTTTTTCTACTGTTGTATCTTTCGATAATGTTATAATTTGCACATGTATATTATATCGTCTGTTTGAACTTTGTAGTGACTGGATCATAACTTTCTGGCTAGTTTGTATCAGACAAGTTTATGTAATTTGATATCGTGTGTAAAGGCCCTCTGCATCACATGTCTCTGAAATCTAATGTATTACCTGTGCATTTGTTTATGCACTCTGTTTCTTGATATGTGGTAATTTTTTTAGTACGGTTACTCTTTTCTTTCGAATCTTCATTTTGAGAGATGTTATGGTACTGACACAACACATAAATGGATACTTTGTTGCAGGATATCCATACAACCTAGATTTTGATTACGGTGCTCTTACACAACTGCAGCACTTCTCCATAAATAATTTAGGCGATCCCTTCATTGAGAGTAACTATGGGGTTCACTCCAGACAGTTTGAAGTTGGTGTTTTAGATTGGTTTGCTCGTCTATGGGAGATTGAGAAAGATGAATATTGGGGGTATATTACCAACTGTGGTACTGAAGGAAATCTTCATGGAATACTTGTCGGGTTTGTTCTTTTTTACTTATATAATTTCAATTTTACTTAGATTTAGCTTTTAGCTTTTAGCTTTCACTGTTCTCTCACATCATTTTGATGCCAAGATATTCTATTTCTCTTATGCAGTAGAGAAGTATTCCCTGATGGCATTCTGTATGCATCGAAGGAATCACATTATTCTATCTTCAAAGCTGCAAGAATGTACAGAATGGAGTGTGAGAAGGTTGGAACGTTAGTTACTGGTGAAATAGATTGCGAAGATTTCAGAGCTAAGCTACTCTTACACAAGGACAAACCTGCCATTATCAATGTCAATATAGGTAGTTTCCCTACCTAACCTATCCTGTTGAGGCGCTTGTGTTTCCTTTCATTTATGAATTCTGTAGTTATATTCTCCATGCTATGTGGATCTCAGGAACTACTGTAAAAGGTGCTGTTGATGATCTTGATCTTGTTATAAAAACCCTCGAGGATTGTGGATTCCCCCATAATAGATTTTACATCCACTGTGATGGAGCTCTATTTGGACTGATGATGCCATTTGTCAAACTAGTAAGTAAACTGGATTCTTTGGTCATACTTATTTTCCTATTTAACCTCAAGCTTCTGTACATGTAATGATTGTTAAAATTCTAAACTAGTCAGACCTTTTGCTCGTGGAACTTCCACGTATATTTATACAAACACCAAAACATATAGTAGTGAAAGACGATATCATGTATGCTCGATAAGCACTGCAAACAAGAAAAAATCATCGAAGTATATAAGGAACGGTTAATGACATACATAGTTGGGAGTTTGTGTCTTTTTTCTTTTCTTTTTTTTGAAAGTTGATTTGCTTTGGTATGATTTACTGTGATATTTGTGTGCTGAATATTTGGTGTTTCATATCAGGCACCAAAAGTGACTTTCAAGAAACCTATTGGAAGTGTGAGTGTTTCTGGCCACAAATTTGTAGGATGTCCAATGCCATGTGGTGTTCAATTAACAAGATTGCAGCACATTAATGCACTCTCTAGTAATGTAGAATACCTCGCCTCAAGGGATGCCACAATCATGGGAAGTCGAAATGGTCATGCTCCACTCTTCCTATGGTATACCTTAAACAGAAAAGGGTACAAGGGATTCCAGAAGGAAGTTCAAAAGTGCCTTCGAAATGCTCACTACCTGAAAGACCGGCTCAGAGATGCAGGAATTAGTGCTATGCTCAATGAACTGAGCAGCACTGTGGTGTTTGAGCGGCCACGCGATGGAGAATTTGTGCGCCGTTGGCAGCTTGCGTGCGAGAGAAACATGGCTCATATTGTGGTCATGCCCAGTGTCACCATTGAAAAGCTGGACGATTTCTTGAATGAATTAATTGAAGCACGTGCGATCTGGTATAAGGACGACAATGTCCAACCACCTTGTCTGGCTGATGATGTAGGAGCTCAAAACTGCAGCTGTGCGCTGCATAAATGATATCAGTAATAAAACTGCAATGTTGTGGTCATCTGTTGGATCCAACATTGCGAGAGTTGTTTCAGTGATTAGTGTAGAATAGTAATCGCAACCTTCGTATGCTTGCCACCTTCACGAGACGTACTTGATGAATTCAGTATATCTGAAGAGTGATGGTCATTTATCCATAGCTTCAGATATTTTGTAAGAACAATTTGGGAAGATTGATGTTAGTTTGAATTAAATTATGGGTTTACATTCTTTTGGCGTACTAAACAATGAATAATGATAATGGTCAATTTGAAATGTAGGAACTTGATTCCGCATTTTTAGTAAATTATCCGTTGTAGGAAGAATATCCAGAAGACACCTCCACAGAAAATGTTTGACCTTCCCCTGTAATTTTAATTTCCAAAGCTTGGTAAATATCATTCTGTTGACTACATGAAGCTCTTGAATGCATCTCTTGTTGCTGTTTTAATAATAAATCACGCACTGACATAAGACTTCTCCATGTGTAACTAGGTTTCAAACCCACGGTAGCAGACCAGATGTTGTTGTTTGGAAAGTATCGAGCCTTGAAGAGCAATGCAACTGGTTGATGTGGATCAGAGATAATCCGCCAAAGCTGTTTGCACAAAAGGGCCTGGTTGAATCTATGAAGATCCTTAAATCCCAAACCACCCGAATCCTTTAATTTTAGAAAGGGTAGATATAGAAGCCCAATGTATTTTTCTTGTATTAGTTTCAGATCCCCACGAAAAATTAGCTATTATAGCCTGCAATTTCTTACAGACTTGTATAGGTAGGAGGAAACACTGCATAAAGCAGGTTGGAATAGCTTGTAATATGGATGAAATAAATACTTTCTTCCCTGCTTTGGAAAGTAGTCTAGGTTTCAAGTCTGAGATGTGGTGCTTCATTCTTTCCACAATAAATGAAAAAATGATTTTATTTGAAGCACCTATAACGGACGGGAGAAGTACTTTTCATGGGTGGTAACCTCCGGCATGCCCAAAATGATGGAGATTGCTTCCCTAATTTCATTCTTCACATTGGGACTAAAACATATTGAGGACTTGTGGACACTTACTTTCGCTGCGTACTACTCCTTATATTGTCGTAGGATAGCCTTAGAACATCTTGCTTCATGATAAGAAGTCTCGCCCATAAGTAATATGTCATATGCAAAGTGTAGGTGAGACAACGGTTCCATGTGTGATCCGAATTTGATACCCTTGATATCCCCTTTAGAACATGCATCCTTAAGTAAGGCAATCAACCCTTCTGTACACAATATAAATAAATAGGGAGATAAGGGATCCCCTTGTCTTAACCCGAGTCCAAGTTTAATGTATCCTGCTTGGGTCCCATTAATTAGTACAGAATATGTAACAGAAGAAACATAAGCCATTATAACATCAATAAACTGAGACTTGAAACCAAGCTTATAGAGCATTGCTTGGAAGAATGATCATTCAATGCGGTCATAAGCTTTAAGTATATCAAGTTTAGTTTCATATAGCCCTGTTTACCCACCTTCTTATTTTTAAGGAAAGGATGAATCTCATATGCTTGTAACATATTGTCTATAATCAACCTCTTAGGAACAAAAGCACTTTGTGACTCTGAAATGATTTTCGGCAGAACCATTTGCAGTCGTCCCGTCAAAACCTTAGCAATAAGCTTTATGGTCACATTGTAGAGAGCAATTGGTTTAAATTGTGTCATATTAATTGGAGAAGGAACCTTAGGAATAATATTAATCAATGTAAAATTGGCCTTCTTAAGAAAAATACCATGTTAAAGAAAGTTGATTGTCATGTCACATAGATTATCTCCAACAGTATCCCAGTTATCCTTAAAGAATGTAGCAGTCATACCATTTGATCCCGGGGATTTAAGCCCGTTCATAACAAACATAACTTTTCTAACCTCCTCTCTAGATATGGAACATCTAGTACATCACTTGTAAGCATAGGCATCAGTAAGTGTCCTAACATAGGATTCAGAACCTCCGGTCTCTGAAGTGAAAAGCTTAGTGTAGAAATCAACAGCCAAAGACTGAGTGTCCGAGAAATTAGAAACCCATGTGCCATGTTCATTCTGTAGCTTAGTAATAAGACTTAACTTTCCCCTTTGGATTGACAAGGCATGAAAAAACCCAGTATTACGGTCACATTTAATGTACCAATATGCTTTCGCACGTTGAGCCCAGTAAATATCATTGGCAGACTGATATTTGTCAATTTCACGTGTAAGTCTCAGTGATTGAACTTTAGTGCTATCCGTAATATATATGTACATTGAACTTTGTGTTTAAGAGTGTATATTATATTTAGAGTACATGGATATTATAAAAAATATTTGAGTACATATATACTATAGAGAAACATATTTGAGTACAAATAAACTCTAAAATTGATATGAATATATACATACATATATATATATATACATATATATAAAGATCGGGTTATACGCGAGGAGGAGTGTTGAGATGCAATCTCAAGTCGCTCTCCCCTAGGGTTAATATATATATATGTTTATATTCAAAGTACGTATATACTTTAGCCTCACAAATTGCAGTATACATATATTTAATGAAAATGTAAATGTATATATCGATATATATATATTATGGAGTATGTGCACTTTGGCTTTGGATATTTCCTTTTGAAGTAACCATTCCATCCATCGATTACGAATTTATTAATACCTATGTTAATTTGGGAGATTTTGCAATTTTGAGACAATTTAGGGGAGCGTTACGTAATTTTAAGACTTTGCTTGATCCCATGGCTCTTTTTTCAATGTTTTTAGATTTCTTTCGATTTACTTATTTATTTTTTAGATTTTCTTTTCGATTTTTTTCCTACTAAAAAAGGTTCGATTTTGGTAGTTGTTTTAGCTAAATGTTTTCCTTTAGGCAAAAAGTTTGGTTTTCTTAGTTTTTTTTGGAGAATAGCTGTTTGCCAAAAAAATTTCGTAGTTTGCCAAACAGGTTCGATTTTCGTAGTTTTTTTTACTAAACGATTCTATTTTGATAGTTGTTTTGGAAAATATATTCGATTTTGGTAGTCTTTTTTTACAAAAAGATCCGATTTTGGAAAAAAGAGTTATGAGATCAAGCAAAGTCTTAAAATTGCATAACCAGCCCCCAAATTGTCTCAAAATCGCAAAACCCCCCAAATTAACGTAGGTGTTAAATTATGGACCAAAAGCGCACCTGCTAGCCACTTATAGGGACCATTTACGCATCTGAGTCACTTACTGGGACCAAAGTGCAATAGTGACCCACTCACCAATACCAAGTAAGCAATTCCCTCTATTTTAGTTGGGTGGGGGGGGGGGGGGGGGCTTGTGGGGGGCTAACTCGGCTACTACAACTTTTTGTCTTCATATTATTTCTATTACGTATAGAGTTTGTTCAAAACTTAGGGTGGGTCATAGTCCCCTTGCCCCCGCCCCCCATCCCGCCCTTGACGGTGCCGTCTATGTGTGGTGGAAACTGGTGTCACATTAGGTTTAAAGATTATGTACATGATGTTTTGGCGTGGATTCATATTTGTGATGAGCCGAGTTTAAGTTAAATGGGCCTGATTAGTACTTGGATTGTGTTAACACAATTAATACCTAATGAATAATGATGTTGGCACGAGAGCAAGACCCGACAAACCTCTTTTAGATTGTCATATAAGGTGACACATAGTCGTGTTGTGTACGTATGACGCACCTTTCCTACAAAAGAAGCACAATTGGTAGTTAGATAGAAAGAAACTCATCAAACTCTATTTCTCATCAACGGTGCCCTTTTATGTTAAATCCAATTCAAACAGGCAACTTTCACCTTTTTTGAAGTGAAGTATGTAATAAACTCCTATACAAAAATAATGCAATCAATGGACCCTTCTCATGAAGTAGGACATACTATTTCTTTTATCACCTAGTGGAATAAACGTCGGCTGAGTCCTTTGTTTCTTTAATTTTCTGGATAAATTATTGCAGGATTGAGTAATAAAGTTAATTCTTTTTCTTTTATTGATTGGAAATAACATCAATTGTCTACTTTTAATGTCGACAATAACAGCACTAATAACAAGGAAAATGCCTTGTTGTTTTCTTCCAATTTAGAAATAGCACAAATCTATACTAATATGGAACTAGGAAAAATCACACGCCCTTCAGAAAATTGGAAGGATGCCCTCACTCAATTTTTTCTTAAAATTTTTATGCCCGTACTTAGTTTTTATTTTATTTTAGCTAGTGCTATTGTAATACCCGGTTCAAAGTGGACGATGTGATATGTTTGATATGATTTGATTGGTACTACTCATACCATCAAGTTAAGCGTGCTTGACTTGGGGTAATTCTAGCATAGGTGACTCACTGGGCCGGGAAGTCTCCCTGTGAGCACGTGAGTGAGGACAAAACGTGCTGGAAAGACCCGTGATGGTTTCTGAGGCCAGTATATCAAATCAAATAACGTTCCGACCCGGTGTTCGGGCGGAGTGTTACAACTGTATCCTTTAAAATTGTTTATTTTGGCCTTAGTGAAGAATTTTGCTAAAAATAACCCTGCTATTTTTAAAGATTTTCTTCCAATTTGGAGGGAAAGAGATACTAAAATTAAAAAAAATTAGGGAAGGAGGTAAACGAAGTAAAAGTGAAAAACATTTGTATCAGTTTCCCTAAAACCTTTGTGGAATAGTTAATTCATCATTAATAAATATAGGGGCGTTACAAATGGCCCATCAAATTGTACAACTACTTTATTATTGAATATCCTCAAACATATGGGTTACTTTATGATCCTAATGACTAAATTGATCGTAGGATGAAATTATTGATTATTAACAAATCCATTAGGTCTTGAGTAAATATATAGTTTTATTAGTATGACAACTCATCGACTCGTTAGCTGGTTCGACTTAAATAAACTCGTTGTAAATTCTACATTAGTATGTTTAATTATCAAACTTCACAATTTCTTTTTGTGTGGCCACAATTATTGAGACAAATAATTTTATTTTGAATGAAAAATTACCATTTGAATAAAAATTTGGAAAGTTAATAATGGAAAAGCTTGAAATATAAATTTGGGATTGTTATTATTTAAAGGTACTTGTCGAAATGGTTCCAATAAAATGGGTCATCGTTAGACTTTGGTCCTCTAAATGACATCGATGTGCAAAAGGTCCTCTAAGTATGTTACAGGTGCAGAAATAGTCCCTAAATTAATGGTTCCGTTAATTTTTAAATGCTATAACTTACTTTGAGAGCATTTTTATATAATTTTGATAAATATTTGAGATAAATAATAATATTTTTGGACTTTATGTTATTTTCCTCACCTCCCTCCCTCCCCTATTGAAACTTCTTCAAATAGTACTATTTAAAATAGGGGGAGTTGAACTTATGTTGTTGCCGCAAAATATTCTTTAAATTTCTAATTTTAACCCCAAAATTAACTTAAATTTTATTTCTTCGTGAACAAGTAAAGAAACTGTTAATTTAAGGATCATTTTCGTAATTTTTGGACTATAAATTCTAGAATATTCTTTTTATCAATACAAGTTTTCCGAAATCAAAGAATTTATAGTTAACGGTCTATGTGGTTCCAATGTAAAATCATTTATTAGCAATAGAGGCAGTTGTAGATATATATTAACCGTAGAGGAGAGCGACTTTCACCGTGGGATTACATCTCAACATTCTTCCTCGTGTGTAACTTGATCCTTTATGGAATTTACCCCGTCAGAATTACTTGGTGGAACAATATCAACAGGGTTACATGTGCCTCATCAACTCGGGATTGACCTATAATACCATACATGTTAAGAGTCTATGAAATGATTGACAATATAAAAACTAGCCAAGATCTTATATATTAACTCAGATGGACACCGAATCCGATATAAAATGTGTTGCTCAACATTTATATCGATCAATTGAACCTCCAAACTTTTCCTTTTTTATAAAACAAAATATATTTATTTGGCCCCTCTTCAAAAAACTCCCCATCTCCACCATGACTATTATATTCTCAATCCATTCAAGCCAAACATTAATTCCATGGTCATAAATTGTAATGATAATTAGCTTGTGGGATTATAAAGCATTCAACTACAAGAAAAGTTATAAGTAACAAGATAAGAGAATAATAAAGGAAGTCCCAATATATATTATGTAATTTGCACTATAGGCATAATAAATTAATAATTAATATGATAATAAAAGTTGGTGCACTTCGTGTGGAATACACACTCCTCCCATTACTATATTCATCTCAATCCTACTTTCCCTCTTGTTCGCAATTACGCAAAGTGCTTTCCCCTTCAGCAATCCATTTTATGCATTTTTTTAAGGCCACAATCGACACTCGATTGCGAAATATTATGGACCAACAACCAACTATTAATTCCACTAAGTTGCAATCGGTTCTAAAATATAAAAATAATCAAGTGCTAATCGGACAAGAATAAAGATAGAATCCCGTTCAATATTGGTAACCATGAAATTTTTGGTAATAAGAAAATCTATCGATTTTAAAAATCGTGAGGGTTCAAGTCCCGATCTATCTCTAAAAGCCTACTTGATATTCTAACGGTTTCTCCTATATCTATTTTTGTTAGTGATTTTTTAAAGTCCTCATCTTTCTCATTCATTATATTCTTTTACAAACGGATCTGTCTGGAAACGTCTTTTATATAATACAAGTATTGTTTGATATACATACAAATGATTATTTTTGAAACTCATCTCATCGTTAATTTAGAAATAAAAAAAGAATGACCATTTTTGAACAAAAGAATCAGCAATCACCTTTTAAGTTTGAATGATTCTGAGTGAATATCATTTTTAAAATTATGTGGACTAAAACTTGTTATTTTATAATAATAAGACTTAATTTTTGGAGGGGGTTGTTTACTTAGCTTTTTTCGTTAGATTTAAGAAAAACGAATCTAATTCGATCAATAAGTATTATTAAGAAAGCAGTTCTTTGACCTGGCCTTAAAGTGGTTAAGCATGATGACTATTACCCAGTCCGTCCCTAAATAATTGGTACATTTTGAATTTTCATGGTCAACAAAATACGATTTTAAATATAAATATTTTTTATTATACATATGAAAAAACTATAAAAAGTTGATAGTTAGTTCAAAAATATATATTGAGACGAATCTAACAAGATATCATATGACTATATTATTTCTTATTGGTTAATAAGAATTATTGATCAATTTTTTTAAAATTTGACCCTGTAAAGTCAAAATGTACCAATCATTTAGGGACGAAGGGAGTATTAGTTACTACATGGCTTAGTTAAACATATATTTACAAAATTAACTATGGAAATTAACGTAATTATAATTAACGAGAGCTTCTAATTTGGTAAAATGATCCCAAGAAGTAGGCCGAGGTGCCATTTGATTGTAAATTAGTTTTTGACATTGGAAATTTTAACAATGAAATTGGATGGAAGTCAATTACACAATTACCGCTAAATTTAATACGTTCTTCAACTTTTGAACAAAATCGTAATTTTTATCAGATTTCATGAATTAATTTGCTACTTTTAAACTTTTAAGGTCTAAATGACAAACTTGATTCACTTTCTTGGATTATATCGACTATTTTCAAGAGCCCCGATAAGAACTAATACGTGAGAGATATTGTTCTCTTACATAATATAGTGCTAGGTTTTGATGATTATATAGTGCGTGCTCTTAGTATATGCATGCAAAAGTTGGAATTATTGTACGTGTCTGACGAAGTGCTTTCTTTTCGGTCGCCCTCGATATATCATCTCATGTCTCTCAATTGGAACACTATCATGCTTCTTTACATATTATTGTAAAGATAATTGTTGAAATGGTACCAGAATATGTGCAAGTTATATTTATAGTGCTTGTAGTAAATATTCGGTCCTCGTAAATGATCCCTAATATTGATTGAAAAAGTGCACTTTAATTTACTCCATAATGTTAAATTTTGACAAAAAGAGGGATAAAAGTGTACCTTTTCGACCAACATAAGGGACTAAACTGCATATTTCAAAGAAATATTTAAGTTTTAAAATTTCTCTTCGACTATATTTTCGTCAAATTAATATCTCCGTCAAAAGATGGACTAATGACACCTTTTATGCAAATACCATTAACCACTTTTACAGATAAAATATTTATTAGAATTAAAGTGAAACATACATATATTATCTTTGACCAGTTTATTAATTTCCTCTATTATTATTGCCCAAATTCTCAAACAAATCATGATATATACGAGTCTCTATCCATCCGTGAGCTAACTGTATGTATTTATGGTTTCAATAAATATGGTCAAATTGTATTTTTATTTCTATAAGTAATAATCTAATACATTTAATATTTGAAAATGTACACGAATGTATTTTGGTCTCAATAAATATGTCATTCAAATTTGCATATTCTTCTGGTTTCGGACGTTAAAACGAGCACAAATTACAACTTTTGGTTTCTTTATTCATGGATTATAACACAATTTTAGTTTGTGTTTGCAAAAACAAAATGTTAACTCTCCATTCATCAACTTAACGTTTGATTTATTTTTTGAACTTGCAAAATTAAATTAGCTTTTGATCTTTTACTTATTTTATACTTAAGTATAATTAAGACTTAAGAGTACCAACCGTGATGATATATAGAATTTATTAGTGCAAAAGTAATGATAAATTGATATACTGTAGTGATTAATTAGAGTAAATGATCAATGATGAAGACACTTTTCTAAGAAGTTGCCCACGTAAGTTGGTCGGGAACGACTACGGTTCACTAATAATACCGTTTATTAATGTTCATTAATTAATATACAGTTATTTTTAGTTTAAAGATGGTATACATACATTACTAAAATATACCATTCTAAGATGGTACAACATAAAATATACAAAAGAAATGTACCAAAATGATATTATATACCGATTTAGTATGTGTACCAAACTCTGTTAAATAGGTTGGTACAAATCATATAAAATGAAAAAATTAGCTTAGATGATCGATATTTTTTTTTTTTGACAAAATGGTAAATATTACCTAAAATGTACCAAAAAAGAAGAAAATATAATTTAAATGGATATAATATACATTTTTTATGATTAATGAACCATTAACGAACAAAAAACTTAATGAACCGTAACTTTCCATAAAACGGATTTGAGAAAAGTACAAACCATTAAACTCATTGAAAAAAATAAATATCTAGTACTCCGTAATAAGTAAATGAAAGAAGTATATTATTGTACCTAAGTATCATATTAGTTATTAGTTTATGGCAATTTGTACGTGGAGCAACTCAAAATTGGAGTAGTTCTTAACTTGTAGTTTTCCTTACAAGCATCCAAGATAAAAATACCAGTCGGCCATGCAACAAACACATGTAGTAATGATAGTGTATTACTCCGTAATACCTTTTCCAATAATTGTGCAAGTCCTAATTTTCTTTTTCTCAATGAATATGGAACTTTAACATTTCAATTAAGCTTCACACATCTTTTTTATACACAATTTATTAGTTACTTGTAACAAGTGAATTGTTAAAATAGTTTTGATTTATCCACATTATCTCTGCGTCTATTAGTTTGGGAACCCGCGATATCGTCCTAATTGAGATATGCGCATGAGGTCGGATGTGGCTCACACCAGTATGGAAATGTACATAGTGTGCATCTCTCTGCGGTGATTGATCTAGTTTATGAGGTCCTTATCCGCATCGTCTTGTCGATAGGGAAGTACAGATGTTTGTCTCATCGTCATCGCCCTACTAGACGGAGGTTTAGAACTACTACAGAAATGAGCTTAGATAGCTCTCTTTTTTGGCCTTAGATAGCGCTTTTTTACGCTATTGAAGCTACCGCTATTGTAGTTTAGATAGCGCCTAAAAAAGCGCTAAGCTAGTGATATACTTAAATAGCGCTTTGTACTTGTATAGCGCTCCATAAAGTCGCCTTATTCGGGACGAGTGTCACTCTGATATTCGTGACTCTGGTGCCCTACTGACTGCTGGCTTGATCTGTGAGCACGCGCCGAACCAGATTAGGGCCCACATAAAGTCTCAATATTATTACCAAATTGCAGTTTAGTTCTAAATAGTGGTACCATTACAATTTAATCCCTGAAGTGAAAAAAAAAGTTGTAAATTATATGTTGACTATTCCGTTATTTTTTAACATGTACAAGCGTTTGAAAGTTTAAATATGGAAAAATATCAAGACTAACAAAATATGTGCCAACAATAATGCTCGACCACAAGCTTGTGCTAAATTTGCACGTAAGTGGGGAAACTAAAGTGGCTCATTATTTCATTACACAAAAACCCTACCATCTTTCATAAATTGCTTACATTTCTCCTATAAATACCTATCAACCTAGGCGTGTGTCTAACACACTCTCAACTCAACATTTTCTTTCTTTCTTCCTTGTCCAACATTTCTATATAATATATATGGCTAATACCCATCAAGAAACCAAATTCACCCTCCAAACAACCACCAACATGGACCAACAACACCTTCCCACAACCCTAGACCTCGAACACGCCAAAGAATTCGACTATTCGAAGCGTTCCCAATGGCTCCGTGCAGCCGTTCTAGGAGCAAATGATGGGTTGGTCTCGACCGCATCACTCATGATGGGTGTAGGCGCGGTTAAGCAAGACATCAAAGCCATGATACTAACCGGTTTCGCGGGGCTCGTGGCCGGGGCATGTTCCATGGCCATAGGGGAGTTCGTGTCCGTTTACTCACAACTGGATATCGAGGTCGCGCAAGCGAAGAGGGAGAGACAAAAAGAGGGAGGAGATAATGATGGAGATGATGATAGGGAGGATTTGCCGAACCCGATACAGGCGGCGGCTGCGTCGGCTCTTGCGTTTTCGTTAGGTGCAATGGTGCCTTTGTTGGCGGCATCGTTTATTAGGGAGTATAAAGTGAGAATAATGGTTGTGTTTGCGGCTGTGACTGTGGCTTTGGTTGCGTTTGGATGGTTAGGGGCTAAATTAGGGAAGGCACCGGTGGTGAAGTCTTGTAGTAGGGTCTTGATTGGAGGGTGGTTGGCTATGGGGATCACATATGGGTTAACTAAGTTGATAGGTACAAGTGGGTTATAGGGTTATTTTTATTTCTATTATTGGTTGTGATATAAAAATATGTAATGAAATAAATTGATATGTATATGTACTAGCCTATATTATAACCTAGTGTATTGTTGAGTTATATTTGTGTGTTAACTAATACTCTTTCTGTGCTTTTATAATTGTTTTTCTAGCGATGTGCACATAAATTAAGAAAAATTAATTATAGTAGAATATTGCATTGAAAATGTTGAATGACAATTAATTTATATGCTAGAAAGACAAGTATTTTGAACTAAAAAAAAAGTCTGTAAAAACACATATAAAATTACGGAGGGAGTATTAGCTGACTTTTTGTTAACTTACGGGAAACTAACATAACTAATTCTATTAAAAATAGTCACAAGATTTAAAAAATTGAGTTAATCGAATAGCCTAGTGGACAAGCTCTTGCTAGTGACCAGAAGGTCTTAGGTTCGAAACTCACAACATCGCTAATTTACAAAAAAAAAAAAAAATTACTCCGTAAGACATTGAATACAGGATGATTCAATGATTTAGATTTAATTAACATAAAACTAATACCAAACTAGTTAATACACATGAATTGTCTCGTGTATTGCTTATCATTTGAGAAATGAAATGATGAGAGTAAAAGATTTTGAATATATTAATTATAATGTGATTTTGTTATTGTTAGTACATGAGTTGGATGAAGTTTTTCTTACGCCAAGTGTTAGCAACAATGCATTTAAGGAGGCTAATCAGTGGAGCATTGTGCCACGTGATCAATCAATAAATCTCCTTCTAGAAGAGTCAAAGACAATAAATGTCGATGGACGTGATTTGTGCTGCGGACAATAGTCACGGTTGAAGACGATAGAGAAGGAGACATTTACTCGGTCCTTGCTACTTATGGAGTATTAACTCAAAGTTGACCACGTTTAGGTCAGAACCAATGGCCTAGTATAAAAAGAGCTCGATGCTACACTAGAAGATGTACCTTTTATCTATGTCACACAAGAAGCTTTTAAGCACTTTGTGTTATCTTTGTCATCTAGGTCATAGTGTTTGTAGAAGCCCTTTACCCTTTAGCTTCTACACTGAATGTACAGTTGTTGACACATTCAACAACAGTGAGGTTGTTCTTACATTGAAACCATTGTAAACCTTATAATCACTAGGAGAATGATAACATAATCGTAGGGAGCCTATAGAAAAGGCCTAGTTAGGGTGATAGAGAGTATGTGGGCATATTAGTAAGTCCCTCCTTGTAAGACGTTTTTTTGATAGTGAATTGTTCCCTTGAGTAGGCTGCCCCCAGACGTAGGTGTGTGCGCACTGAATTGGATTACCAAGTTTTCGGTCTTGATTTTATTTACTGTCTTTACCTTATATTAAACCAATAACTATAACACGCTTAGTGGATGACGAACTTTCAGTTATTATAAAACTAGTATCATCCCCAATCATCCAAACCAAATAAAGGTAACATGGGCAGGTAACTAATGATGATGAATAATCTAAGAGAAACTTGTATTTTATTCCTCTAAAATGGCAAAATAATTGCATTTTAGTCTCCACATTAAGTTTTCAGTTAATATTCACAGCCACGAGTGTTTAGGGGTTAAAAATGAGCCAAACATATAATTTTAAGACGTAAAGTTACTTTCTGACGAGAGGTGGTTGGGGAGTTTCATTTTGGCACCAATTGGGTCAAACTCTAAGTCTTAAAAAATGTTCGCCGGTCGAAACAGGAGGAAAAGATTCGGGGCGGAACGTGCCGAAAAATATGGTCCCAGGTCGAAACGGGGTGAAAATAAGGCCCTGGTGCGACAAGGCGGTCCCAGTTTGAAACAAGCCCTAAATATGGTCCCGGGTCGTAACCGGGGGAAAATAAGTTCCGGGGGTGAAACGGGACGAAAATATGGTCCGGGGTTGAAATGGGCCGAAAATATGTTTCAGGAGAAAGGGGCTGAAAATATGGTTTCGGGGGCGAAACGGGCCGAAAATATGATTCGGGATCGACAGGGGCTGAAATTATTGTCCCGGGTCAAAACGGGACAAAAATATGTTCTGGAGCAAAACGTACTGAAAAAATGGTCCCCTGTCGACACGGGCAGAAAATATGTTCCCGGGTCAAAACATTCCAAAAATATGGTATAGGGTCGAAATGGACCGAAAATATGGTCCAGGGTTGAAACAGGCGTTAAATATGTTCCATGAGCGAAACGGCCCGAAAAATGTATCCGAATCAAAACGGGCTAGAAAATCTTCCGGGGGCAAAAGCGGGCAAAAAAATGTTGCCGGGTCAAAACAGAAATATATATGATCTTAGGCCAAAAGGGACCGAAAATATGAGTGCCGAAAGAGGCCGAAAAAATTGTCCCGGGTCCAAACGGACCAATAATATGGCTCAAGATCGAAATGAGATGAAATTATTTTGACAAATGTGTCAATTTTCAGGGAGAGAGGGTGTAACTCCTAAGCTTTTTACAAACTGATTTTTAATGGACTTAAATGGACTAGAATAGTATATTTCTTGCTCATCTTGAGCTGGGGCGTAACTGGTTTACCCTGAGGCCCATGTCCACGACCGACATAAATCTGTATTCATCCCAGACACCATCAGCCCACGAAGTGCCTCTTTATACGGTTTGGAGTTGGTCAAACAGGGCCTTGGTTTTGGCCCTGAACCGAGTTCAAGCACATCATGAATTTGGTGGATACTCGGACCCGACCTTGTCCAAGGCCCATCAGGTAGGTAATTGACAGTGACCCGTTAAGTATTGACGGTAGCCCGTTTAGAGCTTTTAGGTGTCATTCATGTGTTCAAACTTTATCTTCAAGAATCAAAAATTCAAAATGCTAGGAGTTAATCGAATAGCCTAGTGGTAAAGGCTCTAGCTAGTGATCAGAAGGTCCTGAGTTAGATACTCACATCATCGCTAATCTACAAAAAAAAAGCATCAAAATGCTAGGGGTTATTCATGTGGTGGTTGTTAAAACTTGATCTCCAAAAAATCAAATGCTAGGTGTCATTCATGTGGCGGTTTGTTGAACTTCATCTCGCATGAGAATTGTGTACCATAAATATGGTCTTTGTTTTTTACACTTCAAATCTGATGATCACACTCCACTTTATCACTTTTTGTAGACTTATATAGAATAAAATGAAGGGTAAAACTGAAAAAATGGAGTGTAACAATCAATATTTGGAGTGTAAAAATCAAAACCCATAACCATTTGTCTCTTGAATCATTTATATTGAATTAATCAATACAAAAATATTTCAAGCAATCTAATATCTATTTTATCAAAAGAAAACATATTGAGATCGGGTAGTATCGGATATTATTTAATTAAAAACAATTGAAAAAGAAAATACAATAGCGTTGGATAAATTGATTACAAAAAGAAAAACATCGGAATTGGTATGGACTCGAATAACCATAACCAATTAATTAATTTAAAGTATGTATAATGTCGGGCTACCCAAACTTAATAGGGTCAAGTGTTCCTATATAAAGTATCGGGTGCACACTTAAGTGGCAACAAATTATCATCGGGTAAGGTTGTGTTTGGCATCGCAATTACAGTGTTTTTTAGTAATATAATCACCTATGTTTCGAAATATCATTATCAATCACGTGTCTTTCAAAATATTTTTATCCAATGTTGCACTCTTCAGTCTTTCATTAATTTGAACTTCTACAACTTATTTAGATTTTCAAATTTCAAACAATACTCTATTAAACATCTTTTAGATTTGTGTTCCGTAAAAAGGTGAAATAGGAAATTTATGTGAAAAAAAAAAATCAAAATCCTTAAATTCTAAGAATAATTGAAATGTGTCAATCTTTTAGGGACGGAGAGGATATATGGTAGAACTAACGAAAGCTTATTATCAACAATAAGATAGCTAGTTTAGGACTTAGAGCATTCACACTAACTTCCTTATAAATTATACTTAAAACCAACTCTTTATACCACTTTTTTCTGTTGTATAACATCAAATTTCCTATATTTCACCCTATACATCTTCAAATAAATTAAATGAGAATGAAAATAAATATATTTTTTATCATTTTCAAACCACAACCAAACAAAATATTATATAAAAAAATCTAAAAACCTATCAAAAGAAAAAAATTATGAGTAAATCTAAATATTAAAGAAATTTATGGATAAAATATTTCATGAAAAATCAATTATATATTTATATTATAATTTTTTTTTGCATATTTAAAAATATGAAGAAAAGGTAGTTGATAGAGAGGGAGGGAAGAGAGATATTGTGATACATGTTAGCTGAGACAAATAAGAGATGGAGGAGTCTATATGAGGCATTTTAAGTGTTCTGGATGCTCGAAGTATGGATATTATTTTTGGTTGGATGTTTATTTTATTGAAAACTATTCTCTTCAACTCTAATTGATTGAAAAGGTCGATAATGCACGCACTTTAAGAAAAATTTGAATCTGTTTCTTGCAAATGAATTTCCTTTCATTTCCTCTCACACAATATAGTCAAAATGAAAACTTAATTCGAAATCTCTATTTTGGAAAAATATCCTTATCATTTATGGATGGAGAAAGTATATTTTATTTATTTCAAAACAAAGATAAATTATTACAAATGTAATTTCATTTAATTTTGCTACCTATTGAATCTTCTCAACTTATTCTATATAAATTAATGATTCTAGTCATGAGCAAATATCCGAGATCACTTCATCTCTTCATTGATTTGTTTTTTCTTGTATATCGTCATTAAACTTTGTTCTTCACTTCCCAAATTAAAATTTTGGTTGGACTTTTGCAAGGAATATCATATGGATGGCTCCTTTTATTGAGAGAACTCTTTGGTTTAACCTTTACTCAAATCGATTTTGATTTTCAATATTACTGTAATAGTAGAATTAAGTTCTATTTTTGTCTACGACTTAAAATATCGTATGTTTTGAGAAAAGTAGGATGAAGGAGATTTAATCTCCCTCACTTATAATTGCATGTTTCAATATTTATAAAGAAAAAAAACTTATTATGGATAAATAATTATTAAATAATTATTTTGCTAGTACGTATTCAAGCTTCTAAGGAACGATGAAACATGCTTCATGAAGGGTACCCCAATGATAGCTACATAACATGGTTATCATCAAGTACTAACCCCACAATAATTAGGTATTAAATAAGCTTTTTCAATGAGCATAAGCGTGATCAACTATTGGTTCCTATTAATTCGAAATAATTAACAACAATTTTTTGGAAAAATGATCTTATTAGGATAAGTGGCGGACAAATTCATAAAAACCAACAATTGTGAAGGTTGTAGATTGCTAACGTGTAGTAATGACTAGTGAGTACACTATGTTCTACCTATTGCTATTGCGTAATAGGGAGCACAAAATAGTAGATTATACAACACATGTTAAAATTCAACATATGTTTAATTCCACACATGAGTTATATTATTATATTTATAATTCACCGTTAATTTATATAACAAAAATAATAGTACACTATACAACACATGTCTAAATTCAATTATATGGGGTCTCATCTAGTGTTGAAAACGATTCGGGTCGGGTACTCTACCGGTAGAGTACCTGACCCGATAAAATAACGACTCGAGCAGTACCTAACTCGATAAGGTATCGAGCTCGACTTTAGTACCGACTCGACTCGGTAAGACTACCAGACTAGTTAAGATAATTACCCGACTCGACTCGATAATTACCCGTCGCCAAGGTAAAATTGGAAAAACTTGTTTTTATAACACATATAAAAAATAAGAACCCGAGTCGTTAAGGTAAATAACCCGCTCGACGCAATAATTACTCGACTTGTTAAGGTAAAAAGGGAAAAACTCATTTTTTTAACACAAATAAAAAATAGATTGGTATTTTAAAATATTAATAAATTAAATGAACCTTAATTATTTCAAATATTCACAATAAAATGTACTCCACAAATCTTTATTATAAATAATTATTTTTAACATATGTATTGAGCTTATTAGTTTATTTGATCATTTGTTACGGGATCGGATATATATTTATCGAGCGAATCGGGCATTTCAAACGAACATTACTTTTGACTGGTAATAACCTACTCGTTAAGTATCGAACAGATAACGGGTTACCAAATCGTTTCCACCACCACTAGCCTCATCATTTTGTTGTACGTAGTAGTATTACATTTAGTCATTATATAGACTGTTCGACACACTAAGTACAAACATTTCATCCTATGTGACAAATTGACGTCCAAGTAAAGTGGAAGGTGTAAGTTGACGTTTTTTTTGAATTTACAACTTTAGAAGAAGAATAAATTATTATTGGATGTGGAAATTGAAAGAATTATTCTTCTGAAATTTAAAGTTAATTATTGTTGTATGTTGACTGTTGTACCATATAAAGAATAATAATCCCTCCATTTTTTTTATATATGACGCTTTAGATATTTAGTTTTTTTTTATATGACGTTATACAATTTCAATATAGTTTATAATTTTAATGTATATTTGCTTATTTTCTTCATTGAAATTATCAACTAATCAATAAAATGGTAACAATAAATTCACATTTTACATTTTTAAGACATAGGCCTCGAGAGTATTGTCTAAGTATTAGCTGGTTGAAAATTTTCTTTGCATTATTTATTATAAGATTCATTTAAATTTGTACTTGTCATTGCATTAGCTGGTTGAAGCTTCTAAAGTAACATAATCAATATATCGTTACAATAAGTCAGAGAGATGTTGCATTAGTTAATCAATATAGCGTTGCAATAGGATATAAGGACACTGCAATAAGTTATAGAGCTAATGCAACAATAGTAGAAGCTAATGCAACGGTTGTTGTAAATTATAAAAAGCTGTCGCAATAGAGCCTAAAGCGTTGTATTAGACCTAATGCAATGCAAGCTGATGTAATGGTAGCTAGCCGTTGCATTAGGTCTAACGCAACGATTTTTGGTTCTAATGCAACCAATTTTGGTGTTGCATTACACCAGATATGTAGTAGTGATTCTTATATCTGTTGGAATATCCCGGGGTTGCAAGACACAATGAACTACTATAGTTCATATGTCTAGAAAACCCTAATTCGTTGATCGTTAGAACTTACACAATAGAACTAGCTCATAGAAGTATATGTTTAAAGATAGTGTAAATATGCTACAACTAACATAATCAAAGAGTGTGGCTACAAAGATATACCTTTGAAGCGTGAGCGGAAGCGATATGATCTTCAAGTGCTTATCCCCACACCTTGCTCCTTGCTTTCTTCTTGAAGAAATTTCTATCACCAAGGTGATATGGAACTACTATGAAATAGTCCACACCAATACCTTAGATAGCAATAAGACACACTTGGACTAGTGTGTGTTATTGAGGAGTGTGTAATCTAACTACTATAGCAAACTATAGAACAATTTCTATACTCTAACACTTAGAGTTTTGCTAGAGGGTTTGAAGATGAAGTGTGTGTGTTTGTTTTTGTTCTCTAACAAGAGTTGTGTGATACTTAGCTTGATCTCTACCCATTCTATATCATCTTATGATATAGAATGGATGATGAAACACATTATACACTAAACAAACACATTAACCATCCATATGGTTAATGCCTCTTGGTCCATGGAAGATTCTCTTACAAGAGTTCTTCCCAAGTCTTACAAAGCCTTCCCAAGGCATAAAGTAGCCACCAAGATGTCAACCATTCATGATGATGGAATTAATTAATCTTAATTAATTAATTAAATCATATCTTATTTAATTAATTCATTAATTAATTAAATCATTTCAATAAATGATAATATATATATATATATCTCACATATATATATATATACATAAACCCCAAATGGTGTGTCCGGAACCAATTCCGGGCGCACCATCGGTTCGGTCGGGACACGATCTCGATCGAACCGAAATTCCTCAATATGGATCAAATCCCTTATTCACTTTCGGGTCACTACTCGAAAGTATCTTCGGTAATTGTTACGTGTGTGACCTCATAGCCCGAGTAACGAAGGCATCGGGATTCAACGTATAAGACCGTATACACGAATCCCGAAGATCATCGTGAGAGCCTAGTCTGCCATTCGATGACCCCCGGCATTATCTCGGGTGAGACTACTGATAGTTCAGATAACTATCGGTTGTTGAACCGTATATATAGATGATATAGTTCACGGGCACTAATTGAGGAAATTGACACATCAATTTCCAACAATATCAGTGCCGGCCCTTACCCATGGCAGGGGACGCGGTCGCAGTAGGCCCCTGTTTTGGAAGGGGCCCCAAAATTAAAAAAACAATTATATATATATTATTTTACTGATTTAGAAATTAGAAATTAAATTATATTTATTAAATAAGTGTTAAGTTTTGCAATTTTATAATTGAAAAATAATGAACTATATCGATATAAAAGCATTATTAAAACTACGAACTCGGTTAACTATTATTTTTAAAAGGCTGCAACCATCATACATGTTTTATCAAAATCTCTATTCGCTCAGATGTGTTTCAAATGGACCCATTCGCTCACTGAAGTATCAAAAAAGACCACTGATGTCATAAATAAAGTCAACAACCACTCACGTGCCCACCACGTGGCATTAATGGGGGGCAAATTAGTCATTTACTATGTCAATTTGATTTTTTTTTTTTAAAAAGACAAATCATGGTCATGTGCTTACCACTCGAGCAAATGATAGAAATTGATTGTAACTGATTTGGAGGGTTTTCGCACAATCAGAGTGTTTGATTGTGAGAAATTTAGCCCTAATCGAATTAGCCAAACATTATTAAACCCTAATTTGTCTTTTTTTTTTAAAATTAAAATTAACATAGTAAATGACTAATTTGCCTCCAATAAATGCCACGTGGTTGGCACGTTTGTAGTTGTTGACTTTATTTATGACATCAGTGGTAAAAGTGGCATTTTTTGATACTTGAGTGAGCGAATGGGTCCATTTGAAACATAGGTGAGCGAACAGGGATTTGGGTAAAACATGTATGATGGTTGCAGCCTTTTGCCCTTATTTTTATAACGTTATTATTGTAACATTTAATAATCAAATTATGTAAAGTAATGTCTACTTAGGTAATTAGGTTACTAGTAGTTTTTTAGTCTTTCGATCTTTCTTATATAATATATTAGTTGTATAAGTAGAAGTACAAAACAAATTTACTCATAATATGGGATCAAAATCAATGCAATATTATTAATCTAATAAAATAAATTAGTTAATGCATTTATTGAATTGGTATCCGGTGAGGCACGGTGCTTTTTCAATTTGAAGAATTAGAATCGTTTCATTAAATTTCAAGTGATATCATTCTTTTTTCTCTTGTTAATTTATTTATTTTAATTAATTTCAATCTTTATTTTTGTTCATTACTTAACTTTACAATTTTGTTATTTTATATACTATTGGTTACTTTATTAAATAATTGTTTGTCTATTTTATAATATGTCTCCTCACAATGCAAATATTTATTCGGAAACGATAAAAGAAATAAAAGAAAACAAGAAAATGGATTGGTTATATCACAAAGATGAGCTCTTGAAAAATTATTTTCTAAAAGTAATCTATAGCTAATGATCAATTAAATGAAAATTTTGCATCAAATAAACAATGCTCGAAGATATCGTTTTGTGTAATCTTGTAATTTTTATGTTTCATTTCAATGTATAAAGATGAGTGTTGTATAATCTAAATTTTATTATATATATCGAGGGCTTCATTTTTATTTTTCGCACTAGGCCCTGAAAATCTATGACAGGCCCTGTCTTATATGGGAGTGAAAGTGACTAGGCCTGTGAACAAACGTTAATATTCGAAACGGTTCGACGTATTTGGTTCGAAAAAGCTTGATTTGAAGTGCGATTCGACATGTCAAACCTCAAACCAAATATAAAAAGTGGATATTCGTCAAATCGAGCCAAACGGTGCGAAAAAGCTTGGCTCGAATCATTTATGTCATCTCTTTTATATATATATATTATATAATATAATTATATATGTAGTAAAACGTCTATAAATTAAAATTCTATAAATTAATAATCTCTTTAAGATAATAAATTCATCCGGTCCCGACTTGGGCTAGTTAAAAAATTGTTGTCTATTTAATTATCAAGCCGCACATTTTCAAATGGTTTTGGGAACTATTAAATTCTGCTATGGTTATAACTTGCCATTCTATTGTTATGTTTTAACGTTTAAAATTGTTGTCTATTTAATTATCAAGCCGCACATTTTCAAACGGTTTGGCTCGAATCAAGCCAAATCAATCCAAATATCTTATTAAAATTTCCTTCAAACCTCAAGCCAAACTAATTTTTCAGATATTTGACCAAATCAAGCCAAATCAAACCTTAGGTCAAAATAAATCAAGCCAAACTCAAATATTTCAACTGTTTGGCTTGATTCGGCTCGATTACAGGCCTAAGTGAAACACGTTCTCATGTGCTATATTATGTCATTTGTAATTTAATCTCTCGATTAGTATGTTAAATAATCATATATTGAAAAGCAGATAAAATGTTAAAGATTCTGGATGACGACTTAATCTGGTATCGGCGAGGAAGGGATGGAAAAGTGTCTCGAAAATGAGAAAGATTTACAGAATCTATAGACAATGGCCACGAGTTCTTGATATATTTAGGGACTTGTTGAAGGAAGCTTGGAATAAAGACAATAGTCATGCACACGTACTTGTTACATGCATGATCATGTCAATTTGGAATAATAGCTGACTTAGTCTTTAGCTGATTTAGTCAATAATTAGTTGCTTGCATTTTCTGTTTTATAGGTGTATTTGCAACAGCTAGTTCAAGTCCATATTTAGCTCCTAGATTAAAGTAGTTCAGTTGTAATACTCTACTATAAAAGTGTAGCTCAGTATAGAAATAAAGCATCGAAATTGAGTTTGCAGAATTAGAATTCTTTCACTTTCATATTACTGAATTCTTGTTCAATCAAATAGTGTGAGAGTGCTTTGATCCTTTCATTTGGTATCAGAGCTGAAGTTCGAGGAAGACAACAATGGCAGAAGACAAAACACTCACGAAGATTCCATAGTTTGATGGTCATTATGACCACTGGAGTGAGGGAATGGAAAATATTCTCAGGGCTAAAGGGCTTTGGGTGGAAAGGGGAATTGGTGAACCTCTTGAGGGAAACTTGCTTACAGATCGACAAAGGGATCTACTGGAGGAAGCAAGAACTCAAGATCACCATGTGAAGTCTTACTTGTTCCAGGCTTTTGATAGGGAGTTGTTTGAGCAAATTCCTGACAGAAGAAATAGCAAAGTTATATAGGATTCATTGAAGAAGAAATATGAGGGAAATCAGAAAGTGAAGAGGTCAATTTGTAATGCTCTTAGAAGAGAGTTTGACGTCATGAACCGTGCACACCCCTAGACAAGGGAAGAGAAACAGAGGAGTGTTTACCGGTGATGATGTTTGTTTTACTTAGACATTCAACTTATGGATTCAAATATAATATGTGTTTCTTTTGGAACCCATAACTCTTGAAGAATTATAAAATCGCCCAAATTTTGACTTTAAAAGTGTTGAAAATGTTAGAAATTAACGGTTCCGTTAAAATAGAGACTATTTTCGCACCCACTACACACTATCAGGGACCATTTGTGCATCTGTCCCACTTCCTATGACCAAAGTGCAATGGACACCCACTTAGTGGAACCATTTCACCAATTAACTCAAATCTGCAAAAGGACAGGTTTGGATTAGACCTTTAAATACCTCACGACGATATTGATAAATGATAACTTATACTCACTCCTCTAAAGTCTGTATCTACCTTACTTTAATTCACGACCCTCTGACTAACTTTATTATCGGAGTGTCTGTCGTCGCAACCCGAAAACACTTTCGGGTACAATGGCAAGACAACGAAGGTCCCGAGCCGCTCGATCATTAGGAAAAAGACCTTATAAGAGAATCAGCAGGGCATCCGGACCATAATCAGATCGATCCACCCCAAGAAGATGCAACCGAATCAAAACATGTCTTTAATCCTTACTATTGTTATGATGATGATTTATGTAGATGATGATTTAACATAAATGGGACCGTCAAGAATGTGAATGTCATTTTTACCGAAGATGAGTGTACGTGATTATTACTACATTTTGGTGATACATCATTTTCTAGTTCAAAGTCGAGCATGAAACGTACTACACCTAATGGCAACTAGTGGCAATCCCTTGTTTAGATGTTTCACAAAAAAAGAATAAGTGCCCTCATCTATAAATAGAGATAATAAAACACCACATGTCATTATGAAATAATAGTGGGAACTCAAAACCCATAAATATAATATAGTACTCCATATATAACAAGAACATTCTTGTACATGCAACAATGTTGTTGTTGGACAAATATAAAGCTTACCTTGTAATGGTGATAGTACAAGTGATTTATGCAGGAATGGCTTTGTTGTCTAAAGTGGCAGTAGCTCGAGGGATGAATACTTACGTTTTCGTCACTTATCGTCTTACATTTGCTACTATTTCTTTAGCTCCTTTTGCTTTTTTCCTTGACAAGAAAATTGCTGCTCCATTCACATTTAATATATTGTGGAAGACTTTTTTGGTTTCATTCTTTGGGTATGTTTCTCCATCTTCACTTCATCATCACGATTATTGTTGTTACTCCCTTTTTATTATCATCCCAAAACCTTTTGTTATATTTTTCTGTTCGTGAAATCACACAAAATCAAACCAAGTCTTATCCCACTTCATTCAAATTAATATTATATAATTATATATAATATTCAACTCAATCGTAAGAATCTGTGTTATCAAACTTGTTGGAGACATATTTGTCTCATATTATACTCTAACTTTCTATTAGTTAGCAATTTCTGTATTCATGTTTGTAATATCATTGTAATCACAATTCATCGCTAATTATCAAAAAAAAAGATTTCATGCGATTATGTCTAGTATGGAATGTATCAATCATCTACTTTGGTATCTTACTGAACAAAACTGGTGATATAGTTCCTCCATTGAAAGTAATTCTAATTTTTGGAAAATATTATGATTATTCAATAAAAAGGATTTTCATTTGTTCAAATGAGCAATTTGGACCTATTGATTCTAACAACTTATATCTTTGAGAATCTACACATTAATTACTGATGTTTTATCTTGTATTTTTTTCCTTTTACGATTTCATTCATACATTATTGACGTTTGTGTTATGATTTGAATATAGTTAACACACAAAAAATGGCTCGTATAGTAATACGAAATAAACTGATTTTGTATACATGCCATTATGTAATTTGCAGGATGACGTTAAGTTTAAATCTCTACTGTGTGGCTCTTAAATATACAACAGCTACATTAGCCGCGGCCACGACTAACACGATTCCCGCGATTACTTTTGTCATGGCTTCTATATTAAGGTACAAGAATGTTTATTATATTACTTCCTCCGATCATTTTTATTTGTCGTCTACTCGTTAACACGATATTTTTCGGTTCAAAATTGCTTGTCATTCAAGTATAAGAAATTGTACTTTTACATTATCAATGGATTTTTTGACTATTTTTTATGCCCACATAATATGTGTAAGTTACACTTAGTCTCTATATATATTTGGTCTGGCAAATGGTCTCTGATATTAGTCGAAAAGATGAACTTTAGTTCCTCTTGAGAAAGAAGACGCTAAATTTTGACGGAAAGATGGATTAAAGTGTACCTTTTCGACCAATATTATGGACTAAAGTGCACATTTTTCAGAAATGTTTAAGTTTTGGAAATTCTATTTTGACCCTATTTTCTCAAAATTCAACATGTTCGTCAAAAGATCGACTAAACTGCACCTTTTACGCCAATATCCGTGACTATTTACGCAGACGCCACATTTACTAGTACTAAAGTGCAACTTGTGTATATTATCTTAGATCATATTGACAATTTTCTCTATTTTTTTATATATCATGAAATTGTCAACCAACGCAACTATATTCTTCTACATTTCAATATATCTTTCGAATATTTTTTATTATTTAATCTATGTATAAATGGCTAAAACGACAATTAAAAGTGAGCGGAAAAAATGTTATATTTAAATGACTTGGTAGTTCTTTTCCAAAAAATTTCATTTGCTTCGGTCTTACGTTGAAATATATATGTTCCCAAACAAATATTGCTAAGACAACTGTCCAAATGGTTGTCCTAGTAACTGGATAACTATTGTATTTTTGGTCCCATAAATCGCAACAATGCATAAGTCTCCATAAATTGTATATTGTGTTTGTAAATGATTTCTAAGTTAACGCTTTTATTGATTTAATCGAATAATTTAGTGAAAAATACTTTTTCTAATGACCAGATGATCTTGGATTTGATACAAAAAAAAAGTTAGCGCTTTCACTAATTCATGTCCAATTTTGGACAAATTTTGCAAGTTACTAATATGTCCAATCAAATAATGACTACTTTATATATATACTGCTCCCTTCATTCCATTTTAATTGACTTCATATTTTTTGAAACACAATTTTGATCATCAATTACTTTATATTCACATTATAATAATAAATTACAAAAAAATAATTTTATGAAAGTATTTTGAAAAACGAATTCAATTATATCAATTTTATATTTTTTGGACTAATAAATATAAAATAATTTATAGTCAAAGTTTGACAGGGATTCCCAAAACGTCAATTAAAGTGTAATAGAAGGAGTACTATAACTAATCGGCAATTATCTCAATCAAATTGTACGAATTTCAACCACTCATAAATTGTTTGTCAAATTAGTTCATCTTGATATACTCTATATATCTATATATATTTATTATTAGAAAGTTATGGTTCTATTAAGTTTTATTTTATTAAAATTTCTTTAAAAGATTATTATGGTAATTTATACATTGATATAGAAATTAATTCTGTAATATATACATTAAGAGAAATTTTAATAAAAAATTATTAATAAAACCGTAACCGATCCGTATTTATCAGGGTAGAAAGTGTTTCCATAAAGCATCGTGATGGGATGGCTAAGGTGTTGGGATCAATATTGAGTGTCTCGGGAGCTTTGGTGTTTGCTTTTGTGAAAGGTCCAGAAATTCATTTCATGAACGGCTCAAGAGGCACCACAACTAACAATAATAGTAGAATTCATACTGTTGTTTCCGGAATGGAATTGGTAAAAGGTGCACTAATCATGCTATCAGCCAACACCTTTTGGTCTTTGTGGCTCATCATGCAGGTCCATCCTCAAATATATAAACTACTCCCTTTGACTATTTTTATGAGGTTGTTCTGATTTTTCACAGTCATTGAGATAAGACTTAAAAAAAAAACATCTATAATTTTATGGACGTAAAATTTATAAAAAGATGATACTTCAAAAATATAGATGGAATCGAATCCAACAAGATCGAATATAGATATATTATTTTGTTATCGACTAATGAAAATTTGTAATCAAATTTTCAAACTATGACTTCAAAAATAGAAAATGACCTGATAAAAAAAAACGAGGGAGTATTTGTTGTCGTAAATAGGAAATACCATTTATTACCCATCCAACATAATAATAATGTACTCCCTCCATCCCTAAATGATTATTATCAAATTTTGACTTTTATAACAAATCAAGAATTAAAAATGTACATATTTCTTATTCTACATGCGAAAAAATTATAAAAAGTTGATATTTCGAAAATATATATTGAAACGAATCTAACAAGATCCCACAAGACTATATTATTTTTTATCGTTTATGAGAATTTATGATCAAATTTTGTAATGTTTAACCAACAAAAATCAAAATATATGATAATATTTTAGGGACGAAGGGAATAATAATTTTACTTTTTCTAGTATGTAATTTGTTGTATTTTTCAGGCACCTTTAATGAGAGAGTACCCTTCAACATTGCGACTCACAACCCTACAATGTTTATTTAGCTGCGTGCAATCAGCAGTTTTGGCTATTGCAGTCGAACGTCACATAACATCGTGGGAGCTTGGATGGGATATCAATCTTGGTTCTGTTCTTTATTGCGTAAGCCATATGCACATTTCTAATTCTGTGTCGGCAGATAATATTTTTTATGGTCCGTTTAGTTTGAAATGAAGAATCGAAAAAAACATGGTAAATCTGCATATTTAAGCTATTTAAGATTGTCAAAGTTGTATTACCTACAGAATAAATTCGATCTACGTACATTTACCTATATCACCTTCATCACCTTCAAATGAATAGCTAATAAGAAATCTTAATGTATATTTTGAACTATCACCACAAAGTTGTTAGATTCGCCCCTAACGATTACATGTCCTTACCGAAAGTAATGGAAGTAAATGTTATTTCTTAATATGATTACTAGCATAGACGGATGTACAAGTTATTCACATCAATATCCTACATAAAAGTAAAGCTCAAATAAATGACTAAGTTTTTGTCTAATATTTTTGACTTGTTGTTTAGTTTTTTTAAAGTCGAATTTTGAAGATTTTGACTATGAATATTTTTTAGTTGATAAGAAATTATAAAGTCATGTTGGATTTTGTTAGATTTGTTTCTATATATATTTTTGAAATATTAACTTTTTTATATTTTTTACCCGTGTAAACTTATAGATATTTTTGTTTTAAGTCGTGTCTCGTTGGCCGTGAAAACCTTAACAACATATTAAGAAAAACGGAGTGAGTATATATGAGGTATTGGATTCAAATCTCCCCTAAACATATTTTTTGGCTTTTTCTCTATATGCGCTCTAAATGAGTACCTATATAAATTTATTTATTTTAAATAATAAAACGAATACTCTAACTAAAATCATGTGTCCGTCCCTACTTACCAGTTATGGTTAAATTAGCTATTACTTTTGTACCGAGACGCATAAACCACTACTAGTTAAGTACACACTGAATATAACTCGGGCTAACATATGCGTTGTGCCGGTGCAGGGTGTGATTGTTGGAGGGATAAGTTACTGGTTGCAACTTTGGGGTGTTGAGAAGAAGGGTCCAGTTTTCACAGCCATGTTCACTCCTCTAGCTCTAATATTAACAGCCATCATCTCAGCCTTATTGTGGAAAGAGATTCTCCATTTGGGCAGGTCATTATTACCAATCTTGATTATTATTATTACAACTATTGACTTAATACTAAAGATAAGTGTGGTTTTATGACAGTGTTTGTGGGAGTGTATTGTTGATAAGTGGCTTGTATTTTGTCCTATGGGGAAAGGAAAATGAAAAGGAAATAAAAGATGAAGAAATGAGGAATATTCATGAAGCTTGTAAACATGAAGCTTCTTTAGTAGAGTGCGTTACACAACGATGATTGATGGGACTATGGTGATGGTGGAAATGAATCAACTATTATATATGTGATCTTTGTAGTTATTAGGTATGAAATGATTATGAAATTCCAACAACAAGACATGATACTATTTTTTTTTGTCAAACTATATTACACTGTAAGTAAATCCTACACTATCGAAGAGGGAGAAATATACATTTCAACGAGAGAAGAGACCTCCAATTATGGAGGTTGGGTCGATAACCACTAGGCTAAGGCCACGGCAAAAAATGATATTGTAAAGTATACTCCCGTTCATATTTTGTTAGTTGTCGTTTTAACATTAAAAAGTTAGAATTAATATTTTTATAGCTAAAAAATTATCATTTGCATTTTTTAAATTTTGGAGTACCTTTTCTTATGCGTAATGCTAAATTCGGTACATTTATATACAGTACTCCATATTAATCTACTAAAATACCCATTAAATTGATGAGAACAGAACTTTCAATCTCATTTATCACTTTTCCTCTCTCTCTAAACTTTAATCTATTAAAAAAACCTCTCTAGAACACCAACCATATTCTAGATCTGGAATGGGTAATTCATAGCTCAAACAATCCTCATCTACTCATCAACCACCACAATTTCGTGCGGGTATAAGCATCGGGCGTATTTTATACTTCAATACTTAAATAGTGGATTTGATTCAAATCAAAAGTTTGTGTCTACTAAGACTATAAATTCTGTTAATTTTGACTTTCGATTTTCAAACTAACAATCTTTCTTGTATGGAGGGAGTATTTGATGCCATTTATGCTAATAAAGATATGATCTTTTTGTTATCTCCTTTATTTTTATTTATTTATTTTGTTATTGGTTTGTGTTCATTTGTTGTTGTAATTATATTTGATTAATTAGTATTTGTTGTCTTCATTAAGTTAAAGATTTAATGAATACAAACGTTTTTGTTTGAATATGAACACATATCATACTGATTATGTGAAAAAGGTTGAACTTTTTCTGTTTCTGCAATATGCTCATTACTAAGTTGTAAATTGTGTATGGATTTACCTTTAATTGGGAGATTTTATCATAAAGCTCTTGTCGTGTTCATGAAGCAATCATCATCTTCTCATTAATGGAATTGGTGATTAAGGAGAAGAAATTAACAGTTTTATATAATTTTTGTAGAGTAAAAAAAGGAAATCACACTTCTAGAGAGGGAGTGATAAATTGCAAATGAATTGAAATTTTTTGATGATGAAATTTCGTAAGGGCAAATTTGGGAATAAGAGTTGAGGTATATAGGTACCGTATATAGCATTTGGGAATAAGTGATTATTCTACATTTAGAATCTATTGTTTTCTAATGAACACACTTTCCATCCCTAAATGATAGAGTTATTTGACTATTCACGGTCATCGAGATAAGATTTAAAATTTAAATAGATTTAATTGTAAATGCGTTTAAGTTATAAAAAGTTGATATTTCAAAAACTCATATTAAAATGAGTCTAACACGATCCTACATGACTATATTATTTCTTATCGATTAATGAGAATTCATTGCTAAAGTTTTCAGAATTCGACCAAAAAAGTCAAAAAAATCTTATCATTTAAGGATGGAGTAAGTATTATCTCTAATTTTTAAAATGTGTCTGGTCATCAGTCATCTTTCAAAAGTGAGAGAAAATGGGCATGTCGTTACTTTTTCAGTTAAATAACTACTTTACTGTATTTTTGTCATTTTCCTTAAAGAAATTTTGGGTAAGTGATGAACAGAGTTAACAATACGAAAAGTATTATGCCTACCTAGTTCCGTTTCTTTGTTTTCCTCTCTACATAAAACATATAACCACTAGGATTCGCCTAGTGGTCACTCGGTGTTACTCGTTATCTAGATACGAGACCTGGCCAAGTCCTTTCAATGAAAATGGCCTGAGTCCTACAATATTTGTGCAAGGCTCCAACGTGCGCGCACTAGTTTCTAATGCGTTAATGTTTGGCCTGCCAGTGCCCTTTAAAAATGGGCATCGAACCGAATAGGGGCCAACCTTTCTCTTAAAGGCCCAGCCTGGTTCGCTAACAGATGTGGTCTCATCGAACATTGTACATAGGCCCACTGGGTTCAAGCATTAGTGGCCGGTCCTGTCTTGCCCCGTTCGTTAAAATTGTTTGATCCCCTTCCCTAACCCCCACGGCCCACCCAACAATTTCATATTGAGTGCCCAGTGCCCATTGGTCTGGTATTAGTGTTAGATTATTAAAATATTACTTCTAACTATAGTTTATATAAAATGAAAAGACTATTTCTATACTAAGAGGTTTAATTTGTAAGATATTAAACATTAAAAGTATAGAGCATGTGGTGTAATTATTTCTAGCCATCTTACCTCCTTCATAAATTATCATTAAGAATGTATTAAGGTGACCATTATAGTGCTAATAGATATTTGGTTTGATTAGTACTAATGGGAGCTTATACATCATTGTAACCATCCACAAATACAGAATAAAAGCTATAAGAGGAGAGAAGAGAATAACAACAAGTCTGTTTATTCATATTCATCAAAGTTCTACTATGGATTATGGTGTGTTCAATTAGAGTGCATATATATACAGTTAGAGTGTTAGATCCTTAGATTATTGTTGAGAGAAATCTATCTCTTATTCTTTACAAAAGATGAGGGTACAATATTTATAGAGGCAATACAAAGTAACCTAATGATACAAACTAATGTAACGGGCCCTAAACTATAGCCCTAATTCTATCGTACAGTAGACCGAATTAACTGTTATATTTATTGCTATATTAACGTACAGTAGACTGTATTAACTGCTATATTTATTGCTATAGTAACACCACCCCTCAAGGTGGAGCATGCAGATCATGTATGCCCAGCTTGCCAAGTAGTCGAGAAAACTGAGATGTCCCCAAAGACTTCGTAAATATGTCTGCTAACTGAGAGTCTGTAGAGACATGAGAGGCCGTAATAGTACCATCAATCAAAGCATCTCGCGTATAATGGCAGTAGATTTCAATGTGTTTTGTACGCTCATGAAACACCGGATTACGAGCGAGATGAAGAGCCGATTGACTATCACAAAACATTTTCATAGACCCCGGTATCTCGACACCAAGGCACTTCAGAAGTCCTCGTAACCATTTCAATTCACACGTCAATTTCGTCATAGCTCGATACTCAGCCTCTGTAGATGACAGAGAAACAGTGTCCTGTTTCTTAGATTTCCAAGACACAGGAGATGATCCAAGGAACACTATCCATCCTGTAACTGATCGCCGAGTGAGGGGACAAGCCGCCCAATCTGAGTCACACCACCCTGTCAAAGCCAAAGTGGTTGCTCTGATACCATGTTAATATAGCAATAAATATAGCAGTTAATACAGTCTATTGTACGTTAATATAGCAATAAACAGAATTGAGAATTGAAGTATTGAGGCTGTGGATTTCCTTCAAAAATTGCGGTTGGACAATTTTTGAATGTCGATTGGCTAAATATCCTGCTATACAACACCGAAGCAGGATAGTGAAGGAGAAAAAAAAAATTCAGCAGCTTCGATTTACTAAATATCGGGTAAGAACGATTTCGAATTTCGAATGTCGTGGGTAAGAGGTTAGGCTATTTTCTGGCTCTGTATACCATGTTGAGAGAAATCTATCTCTTATTCTTTACAAAAGATGAGGGTACAATATTTATAGAGGCAATACAAAGTAACCTAATGATACAAACTAATGTATCGGGCCCTAAACTATAGCCCTAATTCTATCGTATAGTAGACCGAATTAACTGCTATATTTATTGCTATATTAACATACAGTAGACTGTATTAACTGCTATATTTATTGCTATATTAACAATTATACTACAATTATGTCTATAACTATTCCACATATGTGATCTATCTTCTAATATTTGATCGTAACAAATAATTTAATTTTCGAGTTCCTGACATACATATAAGAAGGTAAAATTGAGCCTTCAATCATAGTTTAAAGTCTCTTGAATAATCTTTGTCGAAGCTTGTATATGAGAGACATTTTTCAACTCATTTTTTACAAAAAGACGATAAGTGATTCAAAGTTTTCATGTATGTTTTGTCATAATAAATGTTTTGAAAATCTTAATATCGATAAAACTGGGGTTTGAACTCATATTCTTAAAGATGATGAAAATAGCTTTCCAACGCATTTTGAATCGTCAAAATCGGAGTTTTAACGAAGCGGGAAATGAAGTTTTAAGTTTGTAGCCAAGCCAAACTCTTAAAAATTACATTTTTGGCCCAATTTTAGCATTTATTTACGAAAAACCACAAAAATGTTTAGAATTAACGGATATGTTAACTTTAGGGACCAAAGGCGCACCCGCTACATATTTTCAGGGACCATTTGCGCATCGGTCCCACTTACTGGGACCAAACTACAACGGTCAACCACTTACTGAGACCATTTCAGCAAATACCTCACAAGGTATATATATGAATTTAGAAGGCGCAACAAGTATCAAATTTCATATCTCGTAATTTAATGAGTATTTCATGTAGGCCTGTAAATGAACCTGAAAGTTCGATTCGATTCGGGATGTTCGGCTCGAAAAAATCCGGTTCGTGGCTCGGCTTGGGATATCAAACGTAGAGCCGAACCTTAATTTTCATTATTCGTAGAGCCGAGCCGACAGTTCGAAAAAGCTCGCCTCGGCTCAGCATGTAGTAAACAAACCTAGTCAAGATCCAGTAGAGTTCGGCTCGTTTACAGTCCTAAGTCCATGTGTGATAGTACGTCTATTATGTAGCAATTTCATGAAGTTGAACATATTTTTAGACGAATATGACTTCGACGAAGCTTCATTTGAATTGCTGTAATGAGACAACATTACCTCTAGTTGGTTTCGCAGGAGGAGAGATTGAAGCCGGCACATAAGTTTGCTAGAATTGGATATCAATTAGATGAATCAAACATAAAAATGAAACATTTTTTTGAAGTTGGTGTATCTCTCTCGAAAGCATGAGGTCTTGTGCCTTTAGTCTAGGATTTTACTTTTATTTCTACTATGATAATAAATTAATAATAATAGTAAACACATCTAAAATATTGAGTTTATAAATTAAGACCTAATAACTCCTTAACTACCAAGCCAAGCTCATTAACCAAATAAATCACTAACTCATTAATATTTAGTTGAGCCTATTAACAAGTCAATTAAAAGACATCGAATTAACATGAATTAGTGTTATTTCTTTTGAAAAAACAATACTGAATGTATGAAACGTGCATTCGGTACCGATATCGAACTTGAACCGTGGTAATAAGAGCAGTGGAAATAAAATTTGCCAACTATGGGTGTACATATTTCCACGGCACTAATTTACCAAAAGCACGAAACATGTAAAGAGAATACCAAACACTGAAACGCATGAAACGTGCGTTTACTAGAGGTATCAAAAGTAAAACGTAAAAATAAGAGCACTTAAAATAAAATTTACCAAATGTATACCGTTACTTTGGACTGATAACGTAGCGTCATCTAATTATTGCGTAAATTTATCATACAGTGCGCTAACTTATTATCAAATTTTATAACCCAAAGGGGAATACTCATTTCTTTGAAGACATGATTTCCTCTTTTGAGGGGAGTGGGACTCAATTATGCATGACTTGGATTGCATAACATGAAAATTTTCTTAGTGCATTATTGAGGGAGCTTATTGAACGAGTGGTAGGGTTAATTGGGTTGCAAACGTCATGTAATGAAATATGAAACACCAATTACTTATCATTTATTCATAAAAGTAACTACTAATTTGATCTCCTCAAATCATTTCGGCCTTATCTAGGTCGACAATAAAGTACAGTCATTAATCCACTTAATAATACTTTAACTAAACCTTAATTATTTTCTAGATATCAAGAATATTCTGCACAAATTGGGTTGCTGCATTTTGTAGGACCCATTTATTTAAATTATTTTTGAAATAGATAGATGACCACATACAAGGATTACTTAGTTTCCATCATTCCATGGTGGTTTATGAGTCATTGGCATCCTTCATACTGTTCAAATTAAATAATGCCCGAATCGTTCTAAGCTATTTCGGATAAACCATACATGTAAAGCTCGACATTATACATTTATATATGTTAAAAGTCTCTTAACATCTTTTTTTTGTTGGAGGCCTAGGGATCTATTAATATATTATCTCTTCAGGTTTTCTAGCTTCCTGAAAAGAGTATTATGTCAACAACGAGAGTTCGGAGGACATTAACATACACAATTCCCTGGAAAAAGTTTTACCCCATCAATGAGAATTATGCATATAACTCTCCTGCCCCAAGAATCAACCCACATATAGTCTAATGACATACATCTTATACTCAAGCTTTCAACAAAAAAGTTTTGAGTTACGTTTTCGTTGGAAAAACTTTAATTTCTTTCATACTTTCACACTAGTTATGTATCTGTTAGCACGTACTCTCTAACTGTCTATTAGTTGAAATAAATTGCTTTGTTTATTATTTGTAATACTATTATATTTATAGTTTCATCGCTAATTCAGAATAAAAAGATGTATTACTGTTCAACACTTTATAAAAACCCTTTTCAATTATATTGCATGTGTTAAATTGACGTCGTAAGTGTTGTCATACAAAGTAGCGCTTGAATGTTGTCTGTGTTCCGATCGATCCACGTTTACTAATCATGTAGTGTTGTGCACAACTATGCAATCCGAAGAGTGTCAAGAATTTCCTTAAGATTAGCCAAGTGATCCGCCATTATTTTGCTCTTTACTAGCATGTGATCTACATATATCTCCATATTTCGTCCGGTTTGATGTGCGAACATGGCATTGACCATTCGTTGGTAAGTTGCGCCTGCATTCTATAAAAAAAAGCCATTATTCTGCTCTTCACTAGCCTGTGATCTACAAAAGTCGAATTTGATGATACCTGCTTGATACGTCCATAAAGTCAAAGACCTCATGCCTCGCACATCCATCGACCAATCGGTTCAAACATGACGGAGGATAGAAATCTTTAAGGCAGACTTTATTCAAACTTGTGAAATCTGCATACATACACCACGCCTCTTCGACTTTTTAACTAGCACCACGTTAGCAAATGGCAGTATTCTTCTGTTCACTGAAAGTGCGTTTTTTTGTTTGACAGGGCGGAACGAAAGATGGTTGAACATGGAGACGTTGTAAGGCGATTATGGGATCTACCCTTGGCATCTCATCTGGCCACCAAACATACATAACATTATGACTCCATAGGAGATTAATAAGATTTTGGGTGTGCTCTGGGCCTAAGTTTGTATTAATGCGAAAGGTTTTTGTGGTTCCTTAAGTTTAAACAAATCCACTTCCTCATGAGGTACGAGACAAAGTAAAATCGGAGGAATAATGACATGTCCTAGCCCATTTTTGTCCTCCTAGCATTTCCCTTATTACCCTTTAGGGGTAGGAAATTTGAGCATGAGCTGTATGGGAGAGACAATATAATTGTGCAGAATTAACAAAAGACGACCTATAGTCTCATTGCATGAGGAGTCATTTAGATCCACTATAGTAAATTTGTGGTAGTACTTACCATGGACCCACTTCCTATTGTCACCTCTAAATCCGCCACACCCATCGAATATATAGAATGCCCAGAGACGCCTGTGAGCGACGTTGAATAGGTTATATGAGGTTACATGGTAGTGTTTACCATGGATGTTGGTTCGATCCCCACAGACGGCGTCAATGATTCATCTTCATCTTCTTGGGGTTGATCGATCCGATTGCGAACCAGATCCCCTGCTCATTCTCTAAAGGGACACATTCCCCTCTTTCCTAACTAGGTAGCTCAGGTTTTTCTTGAAACACCTTTCAGTTACGCTCCGATTGCTTACGTCATGATGATGGGTGTGATCCCTCAGGCTCGTGATGTATTTTTTTCGTTGTCTTGCCATTGTACATGAAATTGTGGTCGGGTTGCGACCACAGGCACTTCGACGATCAAGTTAGTCAGAGGGTCGTGAATGAGACTAAGGTAGATACAGAGTTTAGAGGAGTGAGTATAACTACTTAAGATTTACCAATGTTGTGGTGAAATATTTATAGGGAAGGAATTACGTGAAGCACTTTCGTGACACGCGTCCTTTCTTTTTGGGCCTGAGGTTCGCTTAGGGTAGTGGATCAGTGGGATTTACAATATTTTGGGCCGCATCGAATGGAATCTGAGTTATATAGTTTAAAATTTCCAATTTATTGATTAATGAAACATTGAAAATAAAGAAAAAGGATAAAAGTAAAATCGAAAATGTTACATAATTTCCAAGAAATTACAATTACTTAGGCACTGAGATTTTTCAGTAACTTTTGAATTCTGGTGCTATTAAAAACCACCAACTTTCTTCTTTTGTGTGTCATCATTGGGGGGAGGGCAGACAGTAGTAATGCACTCTAACACACCATTTTCTTTACTCAAAATTGTTTGGTTTCTAATTTCAATGGTTTCGTCAGCTTTTGTTTCTCTGTTTTTGCCCCACAGGAAGCAATATAGACCAGCCACTAGTAGAGCACCCCCAAGAACGCTGAGTCATCACACACAAACACAAATATGGATTCTAGAATCAGCAAAAATATCAATTAAAAATCATGTAAAGTAGATCCCCATTAGGTAGAATTTTGAAAACATATTCCTCAATTTTATTATAATTGAAACAATTATTTAATAAGCAGAAGAAATTGTCTAAATGATCCAAAAAGTGATTATAGCTATCATTTGATCTTTGATAGTTTAAAAATTATGAATTAGTCCTTAAATTTGGACAAAAATTAAGAATAGCCGGAGGTGTTAAAATTTAATAGTAATTACGCAACTCACTTTCACTTGCAGGACATTTTGTTTTGTTAAGTTTTAATGTTAACAAGTCCTATCAATTTCTGGACTTAAATGCAACTTTTGTCCAGGTTGAGAGAATAATTTGATATTTTAAACTTTTAAGGACTACATGGAAACCTTGACCCACATTTTGAGACCATTTCGATAAATTTGTTACAAGCATGTCACAATAATGTACAAATGTATTATCGAAAAATAATATTGTAATAGTATTTTTTTACTAGAATGATAGATTTGATTAAGTCTAAAATCAGGTATTTTAATCAAAAACCTACTTCAATTTGTTCATTTTGTTGATAGTAATTAAGTTTTAATTATTAAATTGATTAGTGAAACATTTTGATTAATTCAAGATGTAGTATCAAGTTTTATATTGATTAGTGTCTTAGTGAAACATTTTGATTAATTATTTAAGATGAAGGTTTGTTTTATAGAGTAATATATTAACCTGCCCCAGTGAAGGATCTCCTTAAAGATGAGAGCTGATAAGATGGCAGTTGTGACAAGTGATAGAGGGCTGAACATAGCTGTGAATACTGGCCCTCTTTTACCAATCACCCAAATTTGTATTGAGAATGTCATGGCTCCTACTAGGATTCCCTTCATTATCACAAATAATATTATATGTTAGAACAAAAGGAAACATATATAAGTAATAATTAGGATTACATAAGCATGCGGGCCATCCTTAAGGGCGCGATCACACTATGCCCTCGTTTTAAGAGGGTCGGGATGTATGTTATATATATATATATAAGGTTACAGTTTAGTCCCTAATAATACCACCGTTACAATTTAGTCCTCGATAATCGCCAGAAGTTAAGGACTGATTCCCAACTTTAATTTTTAACACTAAAGTGCGATTACAGGTTATAGTTGATACAAAAAGAGTTTTTTTCTTAAAACTTAAACTTAATTTTGGTGCCTAATGAAACTAGTTATAAATTAATTTGAGTATTGGTCTATCCCAACTTGGAAGTTTTATTAGGCATCAAAATTAAGTTAAAGCTAAGTCTTTATAATTCTTTTTAACGACCCTATCATTAACCTCTAATCATATGCTGGTGTTAAAAATTAACAAAAAAATTAAGTTGGGATTAATAATCAGCAACTTTCTTGCCACTATCAGAGACTAAAATGTAACGATACCACTATTAGAGACAAAATTGCAATTTAGTAATATTATCGAGGACTATATATATTCACCAATTCACTTTATATTGCATTATGTTTTCCTAAGTGATCAAAGCATGAGTATAGAATATAGGCCAAAAGGATAGTTGATTCAAAGATAATACTCACACAATAAAGTAAGGACATGAGGTTAATATTCCAGCCTAACTCCCAATATGACAACTTCCTTTCCATAGCAGCAGCCGCAATTGCTGTAACTACACTACTTATACAACACTGGATCGTTGTGAACCTCAGTTTTGCTGGGTACTCTTTTTGTATGGCAGCCTGCACAGCACAACTTCATTTTTATTTCAAAATAAAAATAACTTGCCACTTTTTATTTTGACAAAATTATGTTGTGTATGTAGTTCAACACTTAAACTTCACATAATTAATAACTTCTATTTAACATAAGTGCAAGCGACAACCGGTAGTACGAGAAAATAACTTGTCTAATTGAATATGCTGTACAGAAAAAAGATCTTAAATGGCGCTCAATTATGTGCCGTGTAAGAGTAGCAGGAAACCAATTAAAAGAAATAGTAGGAAAAAAATTAGATTTTAGACGGTGCTCAAAGAAGCACCGTTCAAGATAGAGTATTTTAGATGGCGCTAAATCTTAGACGATGCTCCTATGTAATGGTCTAAAGACCTTTTTACTTAGACGGCAGTCTTCGTAATAACTTTTTTGTGCTGTTTAAGGTATTTTTTGAACGGCTGAGCGCCGTCTAAGTCTTTTTTTTACTTAGTGACTTGTTATTACATTATGTGCTTTGGGAGAGGCACGAAGTTTGATGGCAAATATTAGAAATAAAAATATATAGACCTGCATGTTAATCCAGAAGGACCATGTTAAGGTAGCTCCAAGCATGAGAAGAAGTCCTTTCATCCAATTTTCTTGTGGGTGAGTGTGTGAAGATGATGAGTGATGTGCATCATTTGTTCCCTTTCCAATTGAGTACATAGCTGGACCTTTAAAGAATGTAAACACCATTGCTCCTGATACACATATCACACAACCTACTACCTTTGCCTTTCCATGTATCTTACGTATCTCAAGTCGTTCGAGCCTGAAATAATGCAAGAACGACTACAGTTCATTAGTAATACGGTTTCTTACTTTTAATTAATGTAGACGCAAAACAACTATAATCTAGTAATTTGTTGGAATGATTATGCAAATGGTTTTATTGGATATGGAATAATCTTCACATGATAAAAGTATGATGGACATTTGTAGTGTTGTCTCAACGAGACTTGAACCCAAAACCTCCTATATACATAGAAGATGAGTCAAATGTTACCGGACTATTATTGAGACACCGGCCTTTAAATTTTCAATTAGATTCAAACATTTATTTTTTGATAATTAAAGTTGACAAATTTTGTAATCCTAACTAATAGACACTCACAATTGTAATTTTTATAAGAAATTAAGAATTAGTATGTAATATGAAATATTAAATAAAGTGTTAATGCATCTATATCTTTCCACTAATATATAAAAAGCTATAAATGCAATTATTTGAGTTCTTTAAAAAGACAATCATTAAAATTCATATTTTACGAACTTTTTTTAGTGGAGCCGTGGAGGGATTAGTAGCAATAATACAAGTTAATTGAAAAGTTAATTCAAAATTATTTGTCATAATTAAAGTCTAACCTCAAAATTAATGCCATAATGAAAACCATTGGGGGAATGGTATTTGTCATGGCTATAGCAAAAGTGGCTGACGCGTACTTCATGGCTGAATAGTAGAAATTCAAATTTAATGTGATCCTGCAATAAATAATTTTTTTTTTACAAAACAAGCAACAAAAATGAAACCATGCAAAAAAAAAAAACATGCATTAACATTGAAGCAACTATATATAGAGAACCATTATTACTTCCTCCGTGTTTTTAAGTTATCATTTTAGTCATCAAGTTTTTTATTTTTTAGTTATCGTTTTAGCATAACAAATTGTAATTTACATTTTTAATATACTTTTTAGTTACTTTTTCAATTAACGTGATCAACCATCCAATGATATATGATAACAATCCGTTGTACTTTACATTTTCAATGTACTTTTTTTTATTAAATTTAATTTTTCTTAATCTATATGTCAATGGACAATAGTTATTACAACGATAACTCAAGAAACGGAGGGAATATATATTAAAATAATGGTTAAAAATATATATATATGTACCCGAAGACGGCAATAAAGAACATTTTAGTGAATAGCTTGAATGTTATGGCAGGGGCCGTTTTCCTGCGAAAGAGTATGGACGAAGGATCATTTACATACAAAATTTGTGTGAATAAAATATTATTACAATTTTATAACCGAACACCACCAAGTTAGACGACACTATTACAAAATTGCCATCTAAGAAGCACTTAGATAGCATTGATTAAGAGCTTAGACGGCGCCTCTTATTGATGTTCAAACAATTTTTTGAGAACCTTCTAAGTTACTAAGAAACTAAAATAGTGAATAAATGAATAGGGAGAATGAAATTAGAAAACTAGATAAATTTTTTTGATATGAAAATAAGTAGAAATTTGTAAAAGAAACAAACAAAATTTCATAATCCGCCTATTATAGTACTACTCCCCTAATAAGCCATTTTTGTTAATGTATTTGAGACCAGATCGACAATTACCTCTCAAGAAAGTAAGCAAATGGTGCCAAAGCAATGGTGGCAAAAGCTTGTTGATAGACAACAAATATAGAAGTTTTCATTCCTTCATTTACAGAAGCTTTAGAGAAGATTGATTGGCCTGTATACACAAGTTGAACTATAACAACTGCTATGTAAGTCATCATGTTCACCTTCACCATTTTTAATTTGCTACTTTAATTTAATTTTTCTAATTTTAAGACAACAATATATGTTGTGTGTTGAAGTTGTATGTGTGCTTACGTTAAGTTCACAAGCACTTAATTTATAGACAACTAAAGATAGGCCAGGGCATCAATCGATCATTTCACTATCTGGCCTATTTCCACTTTCAATTTTGTTTCTCTTTTTCTTTTTTTCCTTGTTTGTTTATCATTTTGTCTTTTTGATGTCTATCTCAATGAGGTGTGGTAAAGAATATATAGTTACATTATACAATTGAAAAACTTTTACTCCCTCCGTCCCTAAAAGATTGTCATATTTTGACTTTTGATGGTCAATAAAACACGATTTAAAACATAAATATCTATTATTCTAAATGAGAAAAAATTATAAGAAGTTAAAATTTCAAAAATATATATTAAGACGAATCTAAGAAGATCCCACAAGACTATCTTATTTCTTATCGTTTAATAGGGAATTCATGATCAAATTTTGTAATGTTTTGACTAACAAAAGTCAAAATGTGACAATCTTTTAGGGACGGAGGGAGTATTTTTCAAGAGTATTATTGGTCAATTTAGTAAGACCAGATGTTTAAGTACAGTCTAATATATGTGTGAATTCGTTCATCGTATTTATAATATATGTACTATGTTTACTTTTAAAGATATTGTCATGCGTAAAACATATTTTGTAGTACACAGATAATGTTTTATCACAAAACTAAATGCCCCGTGTCATAGTCCATTTGTTAAAAGTTTGGGTAATATGCCTCGTCTCTAAAGTGGTAAACGGATATTAGCTCATGTCACCTTACTCTCTGAGGGTGACTCATGCCGCGATTCACCTTCCCGTGAAGACCTAAGGCAGTGTGTAACAAAACCCTTTTGGTGAGAGTATTATCTTTTTTTATATTCATAAAACCAAATAATTTTCTTCTAAATGTGCACGATTCATGAAATTTTAAAATAATCTCTAATTTCATATTTCCTATATTATATTATGTAGAGAGTAGATTCCAAACCTTTATGTTCTATCCCGAATGGCATTTGAAATAAAATATTCAATGATATTGCTATATATTCCGTATGATGTAATAATAGTACATACAATTATGTAAATATCAATTAAAATAAATCAATTTTTCATTACAAATAAAACATATCCAAATACTCCTAATTTATTCAGTATTCTAATTCTTGAACATATAAATATAAATATTTGATGTGCAAAATTCAAAAATATGAATTTTAAAATAATAAATGAAAGTTCTCACCATATTTTAATTGATATGGAGGGGAGTTAACATACAGAGATATTTCCCATCATACAAATGAATCTCTTCCTAATTTTCGTGGATGATTATTAGATCATCTTAGAATCTTATATATTGAATTCACATGGTATTTTTAGCATAAAGCCAACCACCAGCATATTGTTATACACGTAATTTGAAACTTCATGTGCATGTAAAAAATATTTCCTATATTTGATAAGGAATTGTTTAACCTTCCTTATATGTTTTTTTTTTCAAATATGAATTTATTGATTATATTTTGTTTTTACAACTCAACTCATTAAAGTTGAAGCAGGCTAAAACTAATCTATTCAACTTGTTATTCCTAATACCCTCTAATTTCCATCTGTATGTCTAAGCATTTACATCAACGCCCCTGCTTCCGCTTCGTGTGTTATAAAGGCGATATATTTTCTCTGGTAAATTATAAATCAAATATATAAATTTGCGGCTATTATATGTATTTTTTTCTGATAAATTATAAATTGAGCGATGTATGAATATCTTAATAGCAAACCTCCAAACTAATGAGAAATTTAACAAAATACAAAATCTAAAACAATACTAATTTTTACAATATTCCAATAATGTACTCGCGACAAGATATGCGTGAAAGCAATGCTCCCTATGTAAAGTTACCTAAGATAGTGCATTCTATTTATTCTCCGAATATGATTCCGTATTTATATATCCATTATTAGGCAGCACGTCACATTGCAACTAACTTATACTCCCCCGTCCCTAAAAGATTGTCACATTTTTACTTTTGGTGGTCAATAAAACACGATTTAGAATATAAATATCTATTATTCTACATGCGAAAAATTTATAAAAAGTTAATATTTCAAAAATATATATTGAGACGAATCTAACAAGGTCCCACAAGACATATTATTTCTTATCGTTTAATGGAAATTCATGATCAATTTTTGTAATGTTTAACTAACAAAAGTCAAAATGTGACAATCTTTTAAGTACGGAGGGAGTAAAATAAAGTAGCTAGTGCTCATATTTTGAAGAAATTTGGAAGAATGCTCCACCTTCCTTTTTTCTTTTAAATTTTTGGATTTTAGTATTCCCTTTGCCTTTAATTTGATTAATTTACTTTTAATGAAATTATTCAACTTATTACAACTTCTTCTACTTCTTCTTCTTCATTACCGTTATCACCAATTAAATTACTAATTATTTGTTAATAATAAGCAAATTTTCTATTGATTAAACTCTAGTCCCTCGCTCTGTCTCTTTTTTAAGTTCACAACTATTCAAAAGAAGGCGTAATATATATAAAATTATGAAGTAACATACATCTATGAAAATTATTGTATTTAATGGCCTATAATAACCATGTGAATAAGGCTAGGGGGCAACTGAACTAACTACAGAATTGCTTTTAATACTAGACTTATAATATATAAAAGGTTTGTGATGTCAAGACATCTTGCTCTAGTGGCAAGCATCCTGACATCTTTAGTGGAGGTCTCGGGTTCGAGCCCTCTTGTTAGCAAGGAAGTGGTCAGAGAGAAGAATTTCTCTCACTAGTTTGATGCTAGTCGCCTCTTTCCTTGAATTTACGAGTTTTCGAATTGTACTGATGTTTGGTGATTGTAATGGATTATTCGCATTAATAAAATCAAAGGGTAACCCCCTTTTTGTTTTTAAAAAAAAAAAAAAAGGTTTGTGATATCTCAACTCCCCACCCCCTCTTAATTTCGTCCGTGACTATCACCACAACTAAAACGATCATCAAATATCCTCAATTTAAAAATTATTCCACCAACTTTTAATCATCATCAACCACTATCACATACCAAAATCATCTTTCCCCACCTCACCCTGGACAAGTTTAGTTATTAGTCGGATTGGTTCGATGTTTTAACCGATTATAGGTTAGTGAAAACCGAAACCGATCTGATCGATTTTTTTTTTTTGAAAAAAATCAAAACCGAACCGATTGGTTAAAAAACCGATCCGAAACCGTCGATTTTGGTTCAGTTCAGCTTTTCGGTTAAAAAGGTCGTATCCAATCGTACCACTAATTGGAACATTATCCAAACATTCACCCTCAAAGGTGAGAGCAAATTGCCGAAATGGTCCCCGATAGTATGACCGAATTGCACTTTGGTTCCCAGTAGTTATACAATTGCACGTTAGTCCCCGAAATTGACCAAAAAATTGCACTTTAGTCCCCACGTCAAGTTTTCTGTTAACATCTCAAGTTAATGCGTTAAAATTGGGGTAAAAAAAAACAATTTCTAAGAATTAAAGTTGATTTTTTGCCCAAATTGGTGCCAAAAAGAAACTCCACAACCCCCTCCGGCCAAAACTCTCTTTCTTCCTCACACCAAATAGGGTCGTGGAGTTTCATTTTGGCACTAATTGGGCAAAAAATCAACTTTAAGTCTTAAAAATTATATTTTTACCCCAATTTTAACGCCTAAACCTGAAATGATAACGGAAAACTTGACGCAGGGACTAAAGTGCAACTTTTTGACCACTTTCGGGGACTAATGTGCAACCGCGTAACTATTGGGGACCAAATTGCAACTTGGTCATGCTATCGGGGATCATTTCAACAATTTTCTCTCAAAGGTGACCACCAATATGCCACATTGTGACAACAACTTCTTTGAAAAAATCACAGAGAATCGTGATTATTTTTGGTATCCAAATCAACTAATCTCTCTAATAAATATATATATTAAAAAATTAAAAGTTGAGCCCAAAATCTCTCATTTCGGACGGGCGTTTCTGTTTTTATGACCAAAAATTGTTTCTTGATTTCAAAATATTGGTAAAAAAAGTATAGAGATAAAATTATTTGTAAAAAATATCTAACAAAGAGGGGGTTCCATCTTGTATATATGTAGAAAGTAAATATTAATTGTACTTTGTCATAATAATTATATAATTATTCAATCTTTCTCTGCAAAATAACAACAAACTTACACGTATCAAATATTCTCAATCAGATGTAAATATTCGTTCAGTGTTTTCTATTTTTGGAGGTGATCTTCAAGAAAGTAAATTAAATTCCATCTAAGTACTAAAAATATTGGAAACATTTTCAATAAACAGATAAACCTAAAAAAATCTAATATGATTACATTTGATTAGTCATTTTTAAAATACAAACATTTCATGGGATCACTTTTTAATAATCAATTTAATTATTTAACTAAAAGTAAAATAATATACAACCTTAATATTCCCAACCCCTCTTCGTTCCAATATATCATACAATGTGATTTTTGAGTTAGATTCATCCAATCTTTCATTATTTGACTTGCACTATCGTCATCTTCTGTATTTTCTATCATCGTCGAACCCTTGTGCTTTGAAGAGATTGTTAAACTAAAGTACAGAAGTTTGCTATTGACAAGCGAAGTAGAATTATCATACAAATATGATTAATGTAATGGTCATATAAACATAAACGAAATCATAATTATCAATAATGGTTATTTTAGGTTAATCATTACAACAAGATATATACATATAACATTATTTTTTTGGTAAATAAGCGATATATTAATAACATAATCAAAAAAGATTTACAAAGACCTCATGATGAAGCCATGGCAAATAGATCAGGGAGCATACTCCCGGCCCAGTACGATCCAACTGTGTCGGGCTCACAAACCCAAACACAGAGTTCGACCCATGATCCTACACTAAAAGCCCTAACCCTACACCAACACTATAAAAGTCAAGCTTCCATAATGAAACCCTCATAAATCACATCAGCCCCCTAAGGTTTCTTCTCGATCCTTCATCTCCTCAGGTGATGGCCAACCAAAAGAGAACCCGAAAAGCATAGCAAAAACCCCACTTCGATATGAACGAAGAAGGTGATCTCTTAAGAGAACCAGCTTCGTGTTCGAGGCCAAAGCGGAGATATCATTGATTTCTAAGCTCTCCGACCATTCAAATCTAGATCTGAGACGTTTCCTTGGCCCAGAACCACCGTGAGTGTTCAGACGGTGGAAGGAGATCTCGAAGTCTGGAGTTCATATGGAACTTGTCTGGTTTTTGATGAAATCGTAAATGCCTTTGAAATTAGATGTTATTATGTCTAATGTCTAAGCATGTACTTATAACATTGTTGGACTACATTATTCAATGAGTTGAGAATTTTGAAAAGCTTCTATAATTATTACTTGCACAATGTCAATAATTCAAATTCTTCCACTTTTTATAATCATTGAATACAGGAGTTATTTAAGAGGGAAATTAAAGTGTAAAGTCACTTACAAATTAGTACTATATATACATTAACACAATTAGAATATTATTTTTTGAGCATTTGAATATGATATCATATCTTTTAAATTAAGAAAAAATAGAGATAAAATACTATAATTATATCAATTATATATAAGTAATAATTAATAATATAATAGAATTTAAATTAATTGTTAAAACAATAGCACCATTCAACTAATAAGTTTAATGCTTGATGAATTTTAAAGACCCTATAAATAACTCATCTTTGCTAATCATTTCATTGTAATAAAACATATTTTCTAGTTTGTATTGTGATACTTTATTCTAATACCATGAGTCATGGAAAAGGGAAAGGTAAGCAAAAAATAGCCATGAAGAAAATTGAAGATGAAAGTCATTTGCAAGTGAACTTTTTCATCCGACGCATTACTATTTTTCACCTACCTTTACCTTTTCTATGACTCATGGTATTAGAATAAAGTATTGCAATATAAACTAGAAAAATGTGTTTTACTTTGAAATGGCTAGCAAAGATGAAGAGAGTGATTTATATACAATGAGTCATGTGATATCTATTTATATGATTTTTATAAATTCATAAAGCACTAAACTTATTAATCCAAGATGTTATTATTTTAACGACTAATTTAAATTCCTTATATTGCTAATAATTATTTATTTATTTATAATTGATATAATTATATAGTATTTTATCTCTATTTGTATGTTAATTTAGAAGATTCGATATAATATTAAAATGCTCAAAAAGTAATATTCCAATTTTATCAATGTATTAAATATAGTACTAATTCGTAGGTGATTTTACACTTTCAATTTCCTTCTTAAATATTTTTTGTCTGTTCCATTTTTCATTTATAATAATAATAGGGTAACCTACCAGAAAATAGAATAGAAAAATAATTTTTGTATTGAATGATTATAAAAAGTAGAAGAATTTTGATTATTGATATTAAATGTGCAAGTAATAAATATTAAGGATTTTTAGAATTCTCAATCTATTTAATTAATAATTTAGTCCAACAATGTTATATGTACATAAATTGTTGTAATGATTAACCTAAAAACCACCATTAATGATAATTATAATTTCGTTCATGTTTATATGACCATTGTATTAATCATAATTTTTAGATAATTCTACTTCGCCTTGTCAATAGCAAGTTTCATTATTTTAATTTAATAATTTCTTCATAACATAAGAGTTCGATGATGATAGATAATATAGATGATGACGTTAGTGTAAGTCAAATTAATAAAAGCTTGGATGAATCATATGATATATTATGTTTCTTACATGTGTATCACAATTAGTAAGAATACAATTTTGATATAACATTGTCTTTGGAATTCTACTTTTTTACTTGCGGTATTTTGGAGTCTAACAATTCAATTTTTATTTACTTTTACAATATTTTTATTTTTGTTTTCAAAGTACATTATAAATTAATATTTTCCTCTTATATTACCTTAATTCAAAAGACAATAATATAGCGTAAGAAAATTTTGAGATGATTCTTTTATTTGTTTCTTAGAAAAATATATTTATGTTTTCGTGTTCTCAACTTCAAAAAAACATTAAGCGTCAAAGTTCATATACTTAAATGTACAAAATATTTAACTGATTCTTTTTATAAGAAGTAGAAGAAAATTAGGGGCCTCTCTTCCTAATTCCATCTCGGACCCCTAAAATATCAAAATCGACTCTATTTCGGATTTCTTATAATTTATCCATAAATTTTATTATCACTTGTAAATTAAAAAGGGCAAATAGTATGATCGATCACTCATATTTTTTAAATTTTGCGTTTGATCACCCTTATTTAATTTCATTGTTTTAGATTACTCATATTTGTTACTATGTAAGGAATTGGTCACCTGGTCAATTTTTTGGAGTATTTTGAGCAATATATATGATCCAAATTAAATGCTCTTATTATTGTTTTGTTCTCGGGTGCTTTGGCGTCGGTAACACCCTACCAACGTGATGTCTAACTAGACGATGCATTATACTTCCTTCGTCCCTAAAAGATTGTCATATTTTGATTTTTGTTAGTCAAACATTACGAAATTTGATCATGAATTCTCATTAAACTATAAGAAATAATATAGTCTTGTGGAACTTTGTTAGATTCGTCTCAATATATATTTTTGAAATATTAACTTTTTATAATTTTTTCGCATGTAGAATAATAGATATTTATGTTTTAAATTGTGTTTGTTGACCATCAAAAATTAAAATGTGACAATCTTTTAAGGACCGAGGGAGTATTTACTATGCAAGTGAATAATGGAGCCAACAAAGATTCATTGTCGATGGACGCAAAAAAGATTCAGAGTACGAGATCCATTTGTGCCTTCTTAGTCATGTTACAAAATCATTTGTCGCTAAACTTATACATGTGGTTCACCTAAATAATACTATCAAATTTGGTAATCGTCACACTAACGACGTATCTACAAAACCATTGAAAGCGAACCTTGTCTTGGAGGTGAATGTGCTTCACTTGATTAGGGAACTAGAGCTTGTTTGATAATCACAGTAAGAACATTTTTCTTTGATATTGTTTATATTAATAATATGTACAATTATATAATAATATAAATTTAAAATCATTTCAAATAAAATATTAGATAATGAAAGTTTAACTGGCAGATAATGAAAAGTTAGAAACTGGTATTTTTTCTGAATGAAATATTGAAAACGAGAGTTATGTCTACAAATTATTTGTAACTTTTCTTCTACTTCACACTAAAGAAGGACTACAACAGTTCTTAAACAAGGTATTAAGAATATTATATGTTTCTTGAATTTGAGACAACAACTAAGATGTTGTTGGTGTCTTATTCACCCTATGTTTGATTAAAATTAGAATTTTTTTAAATTACAAATGTTGTATTTAATAAGGGTTAGATGTGGAAGTTTAATTTGGTAGCCCAAAGCTAGAGAGAAACTCAATTGAAAATCCCAGTTGCTATATTCACACCCAAAATAGTGTTTTTCGTAAATATTAGGTTGGATACGAACCGAATCTTTTTCAAACTATTCGGGTTCGAATTCGACCAATCGGTATTTTTATTTGCAATCCAACGAATCCGAACTTTATTATGCTATTCCACTACTAGAATTTACATTATTTGCTTCGCCCAAATCTGAAGCCAATCTGAAGAGAAAAGAGAATTGGCTTCGGAATGGCTTCGGAATAAATCTGAAAACAAATTCTTGTCGCCCTTTTGGGATCCGAAGCCATTCTGAATCAACAGTCTGAATCCATTCCGCATCCAGCCTTGATCTGACAATAGTACAGCACTGAATCCAATCCGAAGCTAACTTCTGAATCCATTCTGAATCCACTTTTAATAATTTTTAGACTTAATTAATTAATAATTTCCGAAGCCATTCCGACGTAGACATCTATGAAGGCCGAATCAATTCCGAAGCCTTTTTCTTCATAGCAACAAAAAAATTTGCAGCCTGGTATTCTGCATAATGCAGAATTCCAGGCTGCAATATTCAATATACACGAAATTGAATATAATCTAATACCTAAAGTGCATTTTCGAAATGCAATAACAATCAATATACAATATCCAAAACACATAATATAATCCAAAATCGATTTAAACACAATCAACTCAACCAAAAATACAAATAAAAAGCAATTACTAATTCAAAACAAGCATCATCCCCCAAATTTGAATACATATTTGATAAAATATAAATAATATTACAAGAAAATAAAAGCAATCTCCAAAGAACATAATTTTTCCTACAAATAATATAAGAAGAAAAAAAAAAGATTAGACAAAGTTAGATAAATAGATAAAAGAACAAAGTTAGATAAATTCCATAAAAGATTACCTTCAATCACATTTTTGTGAATTAGCCTACAAAATGAAAAACAAAGATTAGTATATATTGAACAAAATTATGAAATATAAAATATATATGAAGTTAGAATTTAGAATGGTTACCTCTTTTGAATTAGCCTACAAAAAGAAACAATTTAAACATTAGCATTCAACAAAAAATCAAAAAAAAATATATATATATATGTATGAAGATATATTATTGTAGAGAGAATTGAGATGATGGTAATAAGAAAGTTTGTAGAGAAGAAAAAGATAGGGAAGGGGATTGAAGTTGTCTATTTATTGTGTACTGTCCGAATCAAATCCCAAGTAACTTTTTTTTTCGGAAAATTCCGAATCAAATCTGAAGCAATTCTGAATCTACCTTTTGCTTTTCGAAGCCATTCCGCATCCAGCTTTCTGAAGCCATTCCGCATCCAATATTCTGAAGCCATTCCGCATCCACTAATCCGAAGCCATTCCGAATCTATTTTTCCAGAATGCACCAACTAATATATAACAACTCAATGTCAATTAATATATAACAACATCTCAATATTAATAATTCAATAATTCATAATTCAACAACTCAATGTCAATTAATATATAACGACATCTCAATATTAATAATACACAATAATCATTTTCATAGTTCAAATAATAGACTAATCGTCATCGCTATCATCATCTCCATTCGAGTCGTCATATTCATCTGAATAGTGCGACTCGTAATCCGAACCATCTTCATATGGGTCCACAACATGTTCTTCGACTTCTACAATGTCGTAAAGTCCTTCGTCAACAATGTCGACATCAATGGTTGGATTAACTCCAACCGGGGGTGGTTGTTGCTCCTCTTGGAAAATATCTTCGGTATTCAAAGATTTAGGATCAACGTTCTGCATATGGCTCCAATCAACTCGGCTTCTAGCATTCGATTTCATTGCAACCCACCATTGCTTATGTTCCCGGGTGGCGGAGACGTAACGGAGATAGTACACTTGTTGCGCCTGCGATGCTAGAATGAAGGGGTCATCCTTAGAAGCTCTACTTTTGTGTTTGATTTGAACCATTCCATTTTTCGGATGCACCTGCATCCACTTGCTAGTGTCAAACCAAAAACACTTGAATAGTACGACTTTGTCATACATCAAGCCATACGAGAGCTCCCAGATCTCCTCTATGACGCCATAGTAGTCGAGATGGTCACCATCCTCATAGCAGGAACCTTTCACACAAACCCCGCTATTATACGTGGTCTTCTACAATAATTAATACTATTTAATTATTGTTTTTATAAATATTTATGTATCTTAAATATTTATAAATATTGAAGACTAATAATAAGTAATTACAAAAGTGGGAAGCTTGTATTCTGGAAATATGGCTTGGGATTGGATTCAGAAGGCAAATTTTCGTAGCCGAAGCCAATCCGATCACGTTAATACTTCTTGTTTGTTTTATGGATCGATGACTTGGCAATTTTATGGATCAATGACTTGGTAGTGTCTTGTTCTTATCTTTGTGAAGTATTTGTGCATTTATTTATTGTTGAGACGGTAGTATGTTATACTTTTTTGATTTTTTTTTTCTTAATGTAACTATTTACTAGTTTATTATATGGGTTGGGTTTTGATTTTTTTTAATTATTCTTAGGGTAACAAATATATCAAAATTTATCCTATTATGTCATAAAATTACGATAAAATAAAGAAATTTTATCATTTTTTGTTTTAATTTTTTTATTTTTTTTTTAACTATTCATTAATCAAAAGTTGAATAATTGAAACACATATCGACATAATACATAAGGACTAATTATTTGTGAATTATTCATTTAGTTAAGGTTCTACACCAGTACTTATATTTTTGTTTATAATGGTATGTAAATATATTTTTGCTTACTTCGGAATGGCTTCAGAAAGATTAAATTTCGAAGCCAATCCGAAGACAATTATTAAATATATTTTTGTTTACTTTTCCACTCGTTTATTTTTAATTCAATAATCTAATACATTAAACATTAAAATAAAGACATAAAAATGATAACATTAATTCCTTTATTAAACAATAATATAATGATAATACATAAAATATTAACTTAGATTTGTTATTTGTTTTGTAATAGTAGTTAAATTGGACTATTCTCGATCATGTTTTCATGTAGTGATATCATTATGAATGATTATGTACTATATTGAAAGACTTAATACTTATTTATTATTGTTTATATAAATATTTATGTACTTTCAAATTTGCCTATTCATGAATGATTAAATATATATTACTAAAAATAATAAAGTTATAAGTATGGCTTCAGGATGGCTTCGGAATCAAAAAGTCCGAAGCCATTCCGAAGCCAAAATCAACGGTCGTTACCCGAATATATATTGTTTACTTAATTAATTAATTAGAATATTCGCTTTTTAATGGCTTAAGAAATATCAAATTCCGAAGCCAATTATTAAATATATTTTTGTTTACTTTTTCTCCACCCTTTTATTTTTAATTCAATAATCTAATACATTAAACATTAAAAATAAAGACATAAAAATGATAACATTAATTACTTTATTGAACAATAATATAATGACAATAGATAATACATAAAATATTAACTTAGATTTGTTATTTATTTTGTGATAGTAGTTAAATTAGTTATTTCCTAATAATTATTATGAATGATTATGTTTTATTCAAGACCTAATATTATTTAATTATTGTTTTTATAAATATTTAGGTATCTTTAAAAAAAATTGACTAAGTAATTTTATTGGTCAATTATTTAATGATTATAGTGTATTTATTGAAGACTAAGTATTTTCCAAATTATTAACATTTCATTCAATACTGGAACAAGTGGCTTGGGATTGGATTCGGACAGAAAATTTTTCGCACTCCGAAGCCAATCCGAAGCAACCAATATTTCCGAAGCCAATTTGAAGTAATTCCTTCTCCAATTTCAGAGGCAATCAACATTTTTGTAGTTGACCTGCCTCCTGACTCCAATCTGAAGCCATTCCGAAGCCTTTAGTTTGGCTTCGGATTTCGCCCCGAAGCCAATCCGAAGTAACTAATATTTCCGAAGCCAATTTGAAGTAATTTCGTCTCCAATTTCAGAGGCAGTCAAGATTTTTTTAGTTGACATGCCTCCTGACTCCAATCCGAAGCCATTCCGAAGCCTTTGTTTTGGCTTCGGATTTCGCCCCGAAGCCAATAGCGTGTTCTCTAGTAGTGTTCGCTGATTTCGGATACGAATGTGCTAATCCTATATTCGATATTCGTGGAGTATATATTATGTATTCAGTTCGTTTATTACTATTCGGTATGTATTCGATAATTGATTCGTTTATAACTATTTGAACCATATTCGATATTCGGCTCGTTTATGATTATCCGTTTCGTGTTCGGTTCTTTTTGTAAGGATCAAACTCAATAGAAACATTATTAGCAATAGTGAATTTAGGAACATATATCAAATTCTTTATGAGATGAGGAACATGTAAAACATTGTTTAATTTTAATGGAGGAGATGAGTTGGTAATTTCAGTACCAATAATAGGAATTGTAAGACCATTTCTGATAGTAATAGTATGATTATTGAGTCCGGTTTCGGTGCATCAATATTTTCATGCATCAGGTTCATCAATGTACCCACTTAAAGGCTTCACGTGGGTACTGTATCCACTTGAAACTTCATCATTGGTACACAAAACAATATCAATATAACTTGTACCCAAATTATACTATAACAATGGTACAGTACCACAATATTTAACAACCCAAAATAAAAGTAGTAAATATATATGTGATTTGCAAATTGACCCACAAATATATAGATAATTGCAACGTGACCCTTAATTATATAGATAATTGCAGTGTGATCCTTAATATATGAGATATTATGTCCGACCCCCTTGATGAACCTGATGCATGGAAGTATTGATGCACCTGATCTTTTCACATGATTATTGCTCAAATTGAAATAAGAAGTGAGATTACCATCGTTCATTGACATGTGAGAAGCAGGGCCGGCCCTTACCCATGACGGGGGGCGCGGTCGCACTAAGCCCCCGTTTTGATGGGCCCCAATTTTTTTTAAATCTTTTATATATATGTGTGTGTTATTTTACTGATTTAAAAATAGAAACTAAATTATATATTTAAAAATTATATTTATTAAATAAATGTTAAGTTTATAATTTTAGAATTGCAAAATGATGAACTAATATGGATATAACAACATTAGCATTAAAACTATGAACCCGGTTATCTATTAATATTATAAAATTGTTATTGTAATGCTAATAGTCAAATTATGTAAAGCAAAAATGAAACATTATCTAATGTGATTAGGATAACTATGAGTTAGAAGAGAGATTTTGGTAAAATGGTCCCTGAAAGTGTGATCGAGTTGTCATTTAGTTCCCAATAGTTGAAAAGTTGGGATTTAGTCCACAAAAAATGTCAAACAGTTGCAAATCAGTCCAAAAAATAAGGTGCCGTTACGTTCACCTTATTTTTGGGGTAAAATTATAATTTTACCAAGTTTGCACAAATTAATTTTGATTTTGCCTTAATTTCTTCATTTTAACTCCGATTTTGACGATTCAAAATGCGTCGGAAAGCTCTTTTCGACCCCTTTGATAATATGAGATAATAACAATATTTCCCGATATAAAGATTTTACTAAATCTTTTGTCAAAAATTACACCGTATGATTTTGATTTTGCCTAAATTCCTTCGTTTTAACTGCTATGTTGACGTTTCAAAATGCATCGAAAACTCCTCTCAACCCCTTCAATAATGTGGGATAAAATTTGAAAAATTGTAACTTTTTTTATCGGGCTTTGCTATTGATAAAGTGTGAAGAGCATCTTGTATGCCTGTTGGAGCTAAATTATTAGATTTGTGGAATGAGCCAGGGAGTATATGACTTTGATGATTCTGCTGCTTGGAAGATGAGGCCATATGAGCATGTTGCTTAGATGAGACCTGATATGGTTCAGGGCCTAGGAGTCATTCATTTTAGCTATAAGAGGGAGCATGTCTAGTCCAACTAATTGTTGGGTAAAGGCAAGGAGGAGTAGGCCAAGATTGCCACTGAGCCTAAGATGGAGGCATGGACCATCCATGTTGACCAAAATATGGACCTCCAACTTGTGAATTTATTTGTTAATTGTTCTTGAAAAATTGTGAACGGGCTAGATCGACACCCAGGTGGCTGCTCCGTCCGCGTCTAGTATTGGCATTCTGATAATTGTTGCAGCGTGCCATTTCGATTTTCATCAAACGCCAAGAAAACCGAGGGAGGTGTTGTAGTTATCGTGGCCTTCTTTGCACGGGAAGTTTCTTCCAAGACTAACATTAATCGAGCTTGGTAGAAGGGTGGAAGGACATCGCTATGACGATTTTGAGAACCGACATGAGCATATGCATATATGAGTCTAGAATTAGTCGTGATAACATACGATTAGGGACCGGACACCCAATATTGGCTACTTGGTCAGCAATAGACTTAACAAATTAACAATAGGAGGAAACATCTGGAAAATCAATTTTGAGAACTCTTGTTGTAGATACAGAGCCCTGGAGTTTTTATTATCATAGAAGATGTCTCTTAAACGTTTCAATGCATTAGCAACAATGCGTTCGGCTTCAATAATTGTGTTGAGTAAATCAGAAGAAATAGTACCATAAATCCAATTAACGACTACAGCACCAACACGTTTCCATAACATGGGATTATCGTTCTTAGTAGCCTCAACAATAGCCCTTTGAGCTTAGTGGCAGGGGGAATCATATGATCAACAGTGTCATAAGCAATAGCATGAATCTGAAAAAGTTTGGCCTAAGTAGTGTAATGTCCCTTTCAACGTGGAGAATGTCTCTAATAAATAAATTAATATTATTGATTTGAAGAACTGGATGTGTAACAATGGTGGTGTTAGTTATGTTAGGAGTGGTAGTACTAGTGTTGGAAACGAGTCGGGTAGTAATGCTATAGCGTCTTTGGTTTGGGATTTTTATTCGTTGGATGATTTATGTGATAAAGCTCTCGAGAAGATTAAGAGATGATGATGATCTGATAAAATTTTATTTTTCCCTTGCTGAAAGCGGACCATATGGGATTCATTTAAGCTTAATATTGTATCATATTCTTTTCTTTTCCACAAAAAACTATGAGGCTCATCACATGACCATGTTCCAAATGCCCTTCTACATCACCATCCCCTCGTCTGAAGACAACGATTCAGTTGATACCCACCGAAGTAGAGTCTTTCCAGTCTCAAATCATTGCGGAAATGACTTCTTTTCAGTTTCAAATGACCTTGCTCAGAGCATAGATTGAAATTTTCCCATTTTTGAAATTATGGAAACGGAATGTTTCTATAATTCCGAAATCAATTTTTTTGTAGAAATAAGTTTAAGTTTTCAACTTTTCTTAGAAACATAGAAACTAAAGGAAATTCACCAATTTTTTCATGAATACTTACTTCATATATATATATTGATTCAATATAATTACTTCATAATTTTTTGACAATGTACATATATAATATAATTCACACTTTAAACGTGTTAGATAATTACAATTGTCTATTTATTTTTTATATCTAACTTTTAGATATTTTACAAATAATATTAAATAAATATTCTACATAAAATTTGAATCATTTGTTAACATCTTTTTTAAAGCTTTTACATAGCATTGATTTCAAAATATTTTATTCTATTTTTAATTTAGGTCACAGTTATATATATTGATGGGATTTAGAACATATTCTAACGAACGTTAACGTTCGTTAACGTTCGTTTCACCCTAAACCAAGATCCTACGAATTATAATTAACAATAATCTAACGGGGTTTACTGATTTTGTACCTTTTTAGGAGATGGCAGCGGAAATGTTGAACTCCTCTTTAGTGCTTAAAATCTAGCACCTCCAAGATGTAGTCCACACCAACGATATGCTCCGAGCCAACCGGTTGTCATACTAGAACGTTTAGTGCGTATTGTTGAGAGAAAAATGAAGAAGAAAACTATTTTCTTCTTGACACTCACGTAATAATTAAGTGGTGGTTTATTTGATAAACATAATGGTGAATTTTAATTCAATTGAATCCCATTATGATTATTAATATTATTCAAACCACCTTATGATGAAGATAATGATGCTCTCATCATTATGGCTTAATCAAACCACCTTATTATTGTGTCTTATAATTGTGTGGTCAAGACAAGATCATTTTGCAGTTTGGTAAGGTGGGAAACGACTTGTTCACTATGGATTATCAGTGTCCTTTGACTGCCTTCCAGGCGTTCACCGTTAGTCTGAGTAGCTTTGACACCAAATTGGCATGTGAATAGAAGTGTTGTAGTAATATTTAGCTGTTAACAATGGTTGTGTGATCAATGTAATAAGAGCTCGTTGTCTAGAGACGAATCTTGCACGATTTCATGTTTTTTTCTGTCATCGACATCTAGAAGTCAGGTTATTAAATCTGCAGTGTTCGTTGTAATTCAAAATTGTGTGATCAATGTAATACAGAACAATTGAAAATTGTGTTTGAAAAAACTGTTCGTTTTCAGTAAAATCGTTTGAATTTGGTTTTTCGAAATGACCAGTTATGTAATTCAGATTTGAGTCCACAGTCACTCCAATGAGTTAATATATAAGCTTGTAACCACTAGTCACTCAGTATAGATGAATAGTTGATTCGGTTTGGAGTCGATCTAATGTCAAACCTGAAAAAGATATTAGCATCAACTAGGCTCAATACTTGACTTGGTTTGGCAAAGCGTGTTACACGGTTAGTTGAAACCGTTGTACACCTAGGTTACGAAGGTAATACCTAGTTCAGAGTTTGAGACAATTTAAACCACGACGAAACAGAGGAATTAAAACATTAGTTTTCTGCTATAATGATGAGAATTTACTGGACATAACATTAGCAAACTGTTATTAGTCGAAAGTACATTATACTATGCATCACATATCTCCAGAATATTTAGGATGCTATACATTTTGAACTAACAAATACACAAGAGCTGGTAACTACCTATTGTTACTTACTCATCCTTCGTCTGACTCTGAGTGCGAATAATTGAGGTGCACGAAAGTTGGCCTGTGCTGATTGAACGACTGGCACGACCCATGTTGTAAAGCACCTAATCGAGCCATGAGGCCAAGAGAACGATGACAGATGTTGAGAAGTGAGCACAGCTAGGCATCTCCGAATAGGTGCCTAGCTATATTCGATACTTATTAGGATCCTTGACCATGCGGATTGTTACGCGGCCATCTACGCCTTTCCCACGTTTGGACTTCAAGATTCACTTCCAGTCGATTTAGAAGACATAGAAACAAGTTTTAAGGTGGCAACTAATTTATATGACAACCAAGTTGTCTTAAATAAGTTGATAGCATCATTGATGAGGTCATTTAGTGAATGGTGGCATATTCTAATATGCTTATTTTTCAGTGTATCTTTTTATTTTTTTTTGTTAGTTAGCGATGGGTGAGTTTCAAATTTAGGACCTTCTAGTCACCAGCAAAAGCCTTTTCAACTCGCTTATTCCATTAACTCTTCTTTCAGTGTATCTTATTATGTGACTAGACTCGAAAGTCGAAAGTAGCTTTTGCCATCATCACATTGTATCTCACTTTTGCACTCATTTCAATATTGATTGATCCGTTCTGTTAAAATATAATTTCCCTATCATGATGAAAGCTTGGTTGGTTTTAACAATAGACATCGATTTTGTCAATCTACGGTTAATTGCTTTTATAGCGATCGAGACATCTTGATATCGTAAATTCAATTTCGTATATAGAGATAATATTTATCGAAATATTACATGAGTTGCTATTGAGTTTATGTTTCGTTAATCTTCTCCATTACAATATTATTATTGAAATATATTCCTCGATTTAATACATGTATGACTCAAGAGCAGGTGGCATACAAAAATAGATTCAGCTTCTTAAAACAAAAATTAATTTCGTCTAGTTATACAAAGCTCTCACACACAGTAGTCTAATTAATGCTTAGCCACTAATAAATGTGATGGAGAATTATTTAATGTGCACTAAAGGCTGCATGATAACAATCTTTGGACACCCAATTAGTGAGGATCATGACTTCAATTTCAATTAATAGTACCTCCGTTTTGTTATATATGACATTTTAGTTCTTTTCATATAGATTAAGAAAAATTAGAAGTAACTAAAAAGAGGTTGGTTACGGTTCTACTAAGAATTGTTCTCCTAAGAATTTTCCTAATACATTAAATTAGATTATAGTCCTTATAAAAGTAAGTAATTGCAACTAAATCCCTATTTCCACTCAATCCCCCAACATACGTTTATCAAAATTTCTAGTTTCTTATCATCTCTCTTTTAACTCTCAATTCTCATATATCAAGCAAAATTGAGCAAATTGAAAGGTACGAACATAAAAAAAATTGCAAATAAATGGGCTTCGATTGACAATAGTTATACTATTTCAGCAAAAGTCAACTAAAAAATCATTGAAAATATCACAATCGACTACACATATATATTCATCTTGTGGAATATTCTCAATTTTCTTTTAGATTTGAGAATCTGTTGACCTTAGTATTCGCAACACAATATTGAATTTGAAAATCTACAATAGTTTAAAGAGTTAACTACATGAATATTTGGATAACATAAGCTATCGAACAATATTCTTAAAGTTGGTGAAAGCGAGAGGTCTTTATCCTAACACCTATATTTCATCATTCACAAAAATGTAAAGGGTTAATGTTGGTATTATACCCACATGACGTATAATATTGTTGTTATAATTAAAAGAGAGTTTATATACCAATAATATGTCAGTATTCTCAAATTCAATAGTGTGTTTGAGAATACTATGTTTGATAGGTTCTCAAATCTCATACTGTGTTTGAGAATACTCCACATTTCCATATTACTCAGTTTTGTGAGTGTTTGCTTTGTTTTAATTCGAATGATATACATGTTATATTCAAGTAGATTCTCTAGACATCTCAATGATTGCTTAGTTGCTAATGTAGTAAGTACAACAAAACATGCCTTCTCCCTCGTCAGCTTTTTGGTGTGGTGCAGTACCAACATTTACCGTTGATATCGAGAATCCTTTTAACTTAGGATACTCATATTCATGTAAATTTGTGGGAATGTCATATTAGTAGGGTAATTCAAAATATATTGCTTCTATATTAACTTCGAATTAGAAACTCACAAAATAAATATTAGTATAGAAAAGAAATTTATCGGATGAATAAAAAATCACAAAAAATGACCTAATTAATACAAAAATAAATTAAATTAACAAAATTAGTAAAAAATTAATCCAACATACATGATAAATCTCACGAAAAATGATTAATTATTAGGAAACATAATTAACTAATCGTGAGCGAGAACAAATTTGAATGAAATCGATTGCATAATTTAATTAAAACAAGATATGAATAAATCAATTGAGCTAACAAACAACATACCCATTAGAACGAATTAGAACGAATTAGAACGAATCGAAGAAGAGAGCTGATCAAATTAAACTAACGAGATTGAGTTGGAAAAGTTGTAGAGAGAATTTCAATTGAGATAGATGTGTTTGAGTACACAAAATTGATTACGTTGTTGTAAGAATGATATAGTTTTGCAGAAAGGTCCTTAAGGCTTGAAAATTTTATATTTTGATTCGTAGATTTGATATAAATTACATAATAGTCCTTTAGAGAATTCTTAGGAGAATTATTCTTAGGAGGACCATAATTTTCTACATTAAAAAGTACATTAAAAATATAAAATGTCAATTGATTGTCACTATATTACTCCCTTCATCCCTAAATGATTGGTACATTTTGACTTTCATGGTCAACAAAACACGATTTAAAATGTGAATATCTTTTATTCTATATTCGAAAAAATTATAAAAAATTAAGATTTCAAAAATATATATAGAGACAAATGTAACAAAATCTCACATGACTATATTATATCTGGAAATTTCTTATATACCGGAGGCCTCTTTTCCGGTACCATACAGGACTACAAATCTGGACCCTTGAATAACAATGAACGGCTGAGATTGAGATTTAATCTAATTCAGATTTAACCACAGTTAACTCACTATCTCTTCTTCACAATTTTCTTCACATCTCCGCCACCGTTAGACAACACCAATCTCGATCTTCCAGTTCACTGAACTCATCATATCACCTCCATCTCATTTATCTCCACAAAGTCACCACCAACACGCAACTCTCAAGGTTTTATTTTTTTCTCTATTTATTAATTTTCAAGTCTTTTTAGATTCAGTTTTTAATTTCAATCTTTGTGCTTGTCGGTTTTAATCTAGTTAATTCCCCAATTTTCACCAATTATCAAAGCTTCAAATCGATTATTTTTACAATTAATGTGTTTTTTCCTCAGTTTCGACTAAGAAATTCAAGGACGTAGATGAATTGCAGATTGGTGTTAAGGTAATTGTCCCAAAAGTTTTGTCCATTTTAAAATTTCGATGGTTGACTTTTTAAATTACGATGTCAACGGTTTGTATATACATCAAATGATATTTCGTGTAAAATATATAAAAAAAAGTTATGTGTTTTAATTGAGATTTTTCAAGTTTATTACTAACTGTGGTTAAATATGAATTAGATTAATTATCAATCTCAGCTGTTCATTGTTATTCAAGGGTCCAGATTTATAGTCCGGTATGGTACCGGAAAAAAGACCTCCGGTATATAAGAAATTTCCATATCTTATAGTTTAATGAGAATTATTGATCAAATTTTTTAAAGTTTAACTACAAAAGTCAAAATGTACCAATCATTTAGAGATGGAGGGAGTATTAGTTAGTTGATAATTACAATAAAAAATAAAATAAAAGTATATTGAAATTGCAAGAAACCACATTCAAATTATAAAATATCATATAAAAGAAAACCAAAAATCTAAAACAAACGGAGTAACAAAAACCATTGAAGAACCCAATAAAATAATGTTAAATGTCAATAACTCTATCATGACGATGCAATGCACTTTTGTTTATCCAAATAAAAAGTTTCTATAAAAAATGAAAAGTTCAATACCTTATGAATTGAAAATCGTTTAATAAAGTGCACTTTTTTGGAGCTTGGACTTAGGTGCTTAAGCTTTTCCTTAAGCACAATGTTTAGGTTGATATTATACCATTAGATTCTCTATTATGACAGATGATTGAGATTGTTTAATCCAATAAATCTTATTGAACGAGGGCAATTTAATTATGGTACATGAAATTAGATTAAGACTAATGTTGTCTACATCCTAAATTTAAGTTGTCAAAAATAATTCTCTTACATATTTATTGTTCCAAATTCTAATTAATAACCCATTGTTTCTAATCTTCTCAATGTTTCAATAGAATGGAAAGGCAATATTACACAAATCCTAATTAGAGGTTCATTGCTAATGAATAGAGCCGGTCAAATGAAAATTAGGAATTTTTTTATTATCCTGTTTGTTTATAACCCAGGACCTTCTGGTTTCTAGCAAAAGCCTTAACCACTAGCCTATTCGATTAACTTTAAACAAGTACATTTTTAATTTGTTATTATGCCGTTATATCCGTTTTGATGGAAAATGATATCAAATTAATTAGTTTACTAACCAATTAATTTTAATAGTTTATTTTTAACAAGACAATTAATTTAGATATTAGGCACCCAACATAAATAGTCAAGAGCATCAAAGAAATAAGCTAACCAGACGCTATCACACAAGACAGGAATTGAAAAAGGTTGGTGATTATTTAGTATCAATAGTTATTTTGTTATGGTTATTTCAACACCAATTTTATAACCTGTTTTATTACTAAACTGCTACACAAACAACATTATTATCAATAATCCTTACACCAGTAACAACCACACTAATCACACAACACATGAACCGAACAGATTCAAGAAAAAAAGATTTTTGACTTTTTGGGTTTAAAATTTCAGTAAACTAATTTGGGAGGGTTGACTTGAGGAAGAAAGGAGATGAATTGGGTTGATTTGTCCTTAATTGACGCGCGACATTGAAGCAAACAGAGGATTTTGTGATTTTTCATTAGATTGATTTTTGAGTGTTTGTTGCCATTTATGAGTTTCTAAGATAATTGGACTAAACTACCCTATTTAAGCAAGAAGCTTAAGTTTTTCGTTTAAGTATCTAAAGCAGGCTCCTTAAGGCACATGTTAAATATTAAATATAAAAATAAAGTTTAATATTCATATTTATACAATGTAACAATTTAAAATTTTACTATATCAAATTTTAAATATAAATTAATTATCGATTAGTTTTCTTATTAACTTCTTAATCTTCTCTCTAAGGGCACATTTCAGAAAAATTATATTTATAAAAAATATAATATTTCACATTATTTTATAATAACATTATAATTTTAGTTCAAATCAAACAAGACATCAAAATATATTAATTGTCATCACTGAAAAAAGCAAGCCCTACTGTATTTTAGACAATGGAAGGATTAATAAAATACTTAGTAAAATACTACATTTTATGTTTCAAACTTTTGATTATCTAACAAAAAAAAGTATTTTATGAAGGATCAATAAAAATTATTATTATGCACTAGGTAAAATAGAGTAAAAAACTAGTAAAAGTGTTCATTAGAGTAAAAAATGAAAAATGAATTGAAAAGTACAATGAATTTCTAAACAATCAAATATTACGAAAAATTGAAATTTTTCAATACAACAAAACATTTTGAAGCAGAGAAGAGAAAGTATTAAATTCCTATTTAAAAACAGTGGTCATCATATATTGCAGAGCTTTATTTTTTATTTTTAACACCACTCGTCATCTCTTACAATAAGAATTAAATCTAATTACTTTTAAGTGATTGAAAACCTCGTAACTAATAGATCATCAATATTCTCTTGAGAGCTTTAGATTAAAGTAAAGTATAAAAATCAGTTCAATCATTGTAAAAGACACATTAAATTTTGATGTGGTCTTGCATAAGTATTGGGGATGGGAAATGTACCAAACCAAAAAGCATACACAAGTCTGATTATTTGGGCAATCCGATTAAGGTTGTCTTCAATGTCGCACATGTGGTGTTCTCAATTTGTAGCATATTGTGATTGAAGAATATGTTTGCAATTGGACCGACTCACTTATCACTAAAGCTAACAATACTTTTTGAGAAAGTGATAATGCTAAGATACTTGAAATAGATCTCGAGCTAATTAATTCACAAAACTTCATCCTAGATTGTTCTCTAACTTTATCATCACATTCAAAGATTATTCTGAGTGTTTCGAGGCATAGCTTAACTGGTAAAGAATTAGAGTGTAAAAGTGTTTTCAATTGCTTAACGAGTACGCTCTAATCCCCTGATCAGACGAGGCACATCCCGCGATAATAACCTCTAACATCATACGCATGGTAGAAAGCTGTCAAGGCCCTTAGTTTGAGGATCTCAAACTTATTTTATCACATTCAAAGATTTTTCAATTTGAACATGTTATAATTTGTTTTTATTACTCGTTATTCGTTATAAATCGCTCATTACCTATCGCTAAAACTGTTTATAATATTCATTCTGATTAAAAGGTAAAGCAAACATAGGCTAACCTTCTAATCTAATATTTATTACGGTTGGAAAAAAGAGTTACGATCGAAGCGGTTTATGATTCGAATCAAATAACTTTAATTTTGAATCGATTAACGAGCATATTTTTTACTATTTAAACGCTATAATTTCAAGTATAGGTTACTAATTGAACATTCAAATCGACTTGTTAACGTGCCGATTTTGCTAATGGATTCGATTTGATTAACCATCGAACCAGTCTTGAACCAAACCGGCTCGAATTTTATCTTCAACAACCCTAGTTGTATGTAGTTTCATAGTTCAAGATGGACTGTTCATTCAATTGTAAAGTTTTTAAAATTAACAATTTTCAAACCTTTAATTGACAATTCAAAATTTCGGACATTATTTTTTCGGAACGATTTCAAAATTTAAATTAGAGCATCAAATGTGCGAGTTTTCAATATCATATGTGTTGATTTACGATTGAGAGTACATCACAAACTTATTTTACTATCAACTTTTTATTGAATTCCTCAAAAAAATTATTTTATCATTTTTTCTCGATAAGTTGCTGACATCTTATTCAATAAAAATTGATGTCAACAATCACTGGAAAAATTATCTTTACTTAGTTTAACTGTATATATCATATATTAGTTATATTTATTTTCAGTTTCAGAAAAAATACCAACTTTCATGCTCTAATTTAACTTCTGGAACCGTTCTGGAGAAAGAAACTCCCGAATTTAAGAATTTTCCTAAATTTTCATGTTTAAAATATATATTGTATATTATTTTACATTTTCTAATCTTTGTTTCAACATACTAGTATATCAAAATTTGTCTAATCCTCTTATAATACAATTTTATTCAAAGTCGGTGTTAGGTGCCCCTCCTTTTTAACTTATGCAGTAATATGAAAAACATATCCAACAATTTCGTACTACTAATATGAAATGACCAATGAAAGACTTATTAATAAGCCAAATATATAAATTCATGAAGTATAATAGGGATATTTCAGTCTCATCACCACTTGCATTTGCAATTATTATAAATTATTTCCCCACAAAAGGAATTATTTAGTATTTTGAAGTGAGCAAAAGAAAACATTGAACATATCATGCATTCCGTTGGAAGAATGCATTTGCAACTGATCCGAGCTCCCAGAGGAGCATCACTTAGTCCTGTCTTGGAACCTCAAGCCTTGTTCGGAAATCGTTCTCCATAAGACGAAGGCCATCACGAAGCTTGACCTTCGGTTCCCAGCCGAGCAATTCTTTTGCCTTAGTGATGTCTGGCTTTCTTTGGCGGGGATCATCTGGTGTATTCTCCACTGTAACGATCTTCACCTCCGGGCTGATCAGCTGTCACGCCAATGTTGATCATATCATTTGTTCGGAGTATTAGATAAGGACGATTAGCTATAAAAACAGAAGGACAAAGGGATGCAAATCAGTCGCAAAAGAGATAACGTACCTCCTGCACAGTCTCAGCAAGTTCAAGCATGGTGAATTCACCTGATAAAAGAAACTCAGTCAGAAATTTGGCAAATATCTGCATACCCAAATTTGATTTGTGATCCCTAGTTTCGAGAAGGGGTCAGACGAAATGCCGTCTTAGTTCCTCTTTTTAAGCAACTTTTTAATGTGTATTTAGTATTGCCCATACTCAGTAAGTCCATATGCTTATGGACGTTGACATGAAAAATTGAACGCGAAAGATGACCTGGATTCCCAAGGTTGATAGGCCCTGTATTCTCTCCTTCCATAAGCCGAATAAGACCATCAACCTGCAATTTCCAGAAACGAAGAAAGTAACAACAAAGCAGAGTTGATCTGCACAATGAACGGAAGCTGATGGCGAGTCACAAGACTATTCACACATACCAGGTCAGAAACATAGCAAAAGCTTCGTGTCTGCGTTCCAGGCAACTGGACAGTCAAGGGTTCATCCCTGCCACGACATGCAAAAGAAGGAAGAGAATTGGACTTGGATCGATATTTTTCCCTTGCTTGACATAAACTATGGTTAATACAGACGAGTACAAAAAAGGAAACACTTTAACATACCGGAGAGCTTGAGCTATGAAATTGCTCACCACCCGACCATCATCTATATTCATGCGGGGTCCATAAGTATTAAAGATTCTCGCAACTCGGATTTCTGGAAAAGTAATGCCAGCCAAACCAATAAAAAATTCTGCATTACTTGGATAATAGTTTAATCTATCGTTTAGAGAAAGAACAAGGCTGTCTTACCAATCCCATGTTGCCTATGATAATCAAACATCAGAGTTTCCGCTACTCTCTTTCCCTCGTCATAACAGCTCCTAACACCTATAGGCAGATATGTTCTTAACTAATCTTGCTTCACGTATCAAAGCTAAGTAACTACCGATAGAATCATCACAATCTAACAAATTGGCAACAGCATTAATACCTATAGGGTTGACATTGCCCCAATAGCTCTCATCTTGAGGATGGACTAGAGGATCACCATATACCTCAGAAGTTGATGTGAGCAACATCCTAAAATATATAACTGATCAGACAAAGAGAAAGGAACATCAAGGAGTATAAAGTAATTAGTTGACCAATGCAAACCTTGCTCCCACTCTTTTAGCTAGTCCTAGCATGTTCAGTGTCCCAATTACGTTCGTTTTGATGGTCTACAATGAATAAAATGACGGAGGATGTGTTAAATTAGTACTCATATGGAGGACATTCATGAAGCGCAAACATGATACCAGTAAAAAGTGGTTAGTTTATCCAACGTAACCAACCTTAACAGGATTGTACTTGTAGAAAATCGGTGAGGCAGGACAAGCAAGATGATATATCATGTCAACCTCAACAGATAATGGCTCTGTGATGTCTGCACAAAAAAACAAGCTACTTATGCAAGGAGACGAATACCAGAAGCCCCAATATTTGTAAGAAACAACTAATTGAATCTGTTCTGCTCAGTTATTTGTACATGAATATAGAACTTATACTGCAGGAGAAAATTCCATAGAAGAAGCTTTTCTATAGTAATTAAAGATAACAAGTAACAACATGACGCATTGAAAGTCATTTTCAGCCCGAGAACAGTTACAAATCACAGCCACCACATATCTGGAAATTGTAAAGAGTGATTTACCATGACGAATAAGCTCAAATCTGGGATGGCCAATCCATTGCTTTAGGTTGTCTTTCGATCCAGTGAAAAAATTATCTGCAACGATCACCTGGGCCAATCACATGATATACGTTAAAAGTGAGACTATATTCATTAACTGACAAAAGGAACTTAAAGAGATATGAAAACCCGTCGTAGTTCTCTACCTCATTCTTCTCGTTCTGCATCAGTCTGTCGACTAAGTGAGAACCAATGAATCCAGCTCCACCAGTAACTAAGATTCTCATATTTGCCTGTAATCAAGAAATTCAGGATCAAGTAAAAAGTACACCAAACAAATCAAAACCCAAGGCGATATGGATGTAGAACCAGATCGTGTGCATCGTATCCTACATTGACATTCTTGGTTCTATACAAATACTTTAATACTCGTTCTTCATCGACTACTACTGCCTAAGCCTAAGCATTACTAAAATTGGGCATACCTGAAAAAATTTAGCCTTTCGAAGCGGTGATGGCTCGGGTGGTGGCTTAGTTGACACCTTTGTGACCCCATTTGAAGCTGTGTTAGCCATTGTTTAACTACCTTACCAAGTATCAACAACCTGAAGCTACACAAGTTATCAAAGTCGTTAACGCAAACAAAATCCACAATCATAGAAATCATTCATCAGCCATGGAATCCATAAATTTAAACATAAAGTACAATAAAAACATAATGCTAAATTAAAGATTTTCGGCTCAATCTTAAAAGAGTTATTCAAATGTACAGTTGACTAATCAACAATACATCAGCGTGTCACAATGTCTCTAAAAATGCCCCTTATTTATGTGATAACAAAAATGGTATATGTGAAACGATCCCCGAATGAAGTGCAAACACTATATACTACTTCACCATAGATCACTAGTATAAGTAGTGTAATGAGGCACATTGATTTATTCCACTATATTAAAAAAATTAGAATATATAAAACCTTCAACTCCATGACATATGCAACAATTTGACTAATCAAATGATCTCAAATCAAACTGAATAGTAACATCTTTGATCCTAAACCACTTTATTTCATCCACTACAAATAATCAATAAACCATAAAGCATCAATCAATTCATGCAGTGATAATAATTTTCAGAAATAATTGTTGAAATGGTCCCAGACAATATGTTCAAGTTGCAATTTAGTTCCTGTAAAAGACGCAAATGATCTAGAAAATAGTAAAAAAATGTGCACTTTAGTCCCTCTTTTGAAGAAGACATCAAATTTTAACAGAAAGAGAGCCTACAGTTCACTTTTCGACCAATATAGGGACTAAGGTGCACATTTTCAAGAAATATTTAAGTTTTTTAAATTCTATTTTGATTATATTTTAATCAAAATTTAACATCTCTATCAAAAAGGATAAACTGTACCTTTTACGTCATCAAAAACCATTTGTGAATTGTACATTAATATTGAAGTACAATTTACACATATATCTGAGACCATTTCACAATTTTTTTAATAAATTTGAACCTCAATAACGAAAAATGGAATATTCAAGAAAACCAACCTCAGATAACACTATTTGCTTCTTAATAAACTTCTCGAAACATGTAATGAGGAAAACACTAAAGCTCAAAGCTTTTTATATATAGGCAAATGAAAAACTTCAACTTGGTTAAATATAATACTATAATAAATTAATAATAATGAAACTATAATAATAAAAATCGATAATATTTTTTTATTAGTATCAATCTTGAAAATTTATAATACTATAATAGTGTTGATATATTTCCTTCAAATATATTTGACTAATGTTTTCCTTTTTAATTAAAAATACTTTTAAGAAATGAATACATTTGTAATATATCATAGATATTAGAAAATTAAAAAAAGAAAATAGTTTATGAACATAGTTTAACGGCCTAATGAAAATGACAATTGAAAAAAAACTGAAAGAGATATGTTTCTAAAAAAATTATAAATATATAGTTTATTGATAATATTTTAAAACATACCAAAACACACTTCTCGAGCAATATTTGTACTCGCTCCCTCGAAATTTAACTAAATTTAATCCGCAAAGGCATAATTATTTGAAATAGTCACGAATAATATGTGCAACTTAAATTCGATAAGGTGTATTTTAGTCTCTTTTATCATAAATATTCAACTTTAACGCACAAACTCAAGTGAAAAATAATATGAGGCAAAAAAAAAATGTTCAATGCTTAGTTACTTTTCATAGCCTTGAATGGATTTGGGTAATGAAATAAGGGTGGAAATGAATTATACATGGCAAAATCGATTTGTTCCGTTACATTGTTTAGTATATTATGGAAATGAATACTTTATCTTACATATTCAATAGAATATGATAACAAGAATAAAGAAATACTCCCTCCGTCCCTAAAAGATTGTCACATTTTGACTTTTGGTGGTCAACAAAACACGATTTAAAACATAAATATCTATTATTCTACATGCGAAAAAATTATAAAAAGTTAATATTTCAAAAATACATATTGAGACGAAGCTAACAAGGTACCACAAGACTATATTATTTCTTATCGTTTAATGGGAATTGATGATTAAATTTTATAATATTTTACTAACAAAAGTCAAAATGTGAAGAGGGAGTATTAACAAATATTAGTAGTATCATATTATAAGATAATCGCATAGGGATCATTTTAATATTTTAATTTGAATTATATATTTTAAAAGGCAAAAGGCATGAATCATCACTCATGTTTAGGCAAAATCCCTATTCGCTCACCTATGAATTAAAAGGACTAATTCGTCCACTGAAATCATAATTCTGGCAACTATCCAGCACATGGCAAACGCGTGACTTATGTAAGCGCAAATGAGTCACTTCACATTGAAAAAAATCAAAAAATGAAAAGAAATTGGTTTACATGGTGATAATTAAATGATAAATATGAAGATAAATGATAAATACATATATATATCATTTTTTTTCAAATTTTGATAAATTACAAAAAAAAAAAAACAATTTCTTTTCATTTTCCTTTTCAATTTTTTTAAATGTGATAATGCTAAGATACTTGAAATAGATCTCGAACTAATTAATTTACAAAGCTTCATCCTATGTTGTTCTCCAAGCATTACATCACATTCAAATATTTTTCATATTATAAAAAGTTGAATTTAATTGTTATAGGAAATAAACATATGTGATTGAACTGAAATGATATTAGTGTAATATGATAAAAGATGGATTAGACTTGTAAAATGATAGATAATTAAAAAAATATAGAAACTTGAATTAAGTTGGGTATAATGTTGATATCTTTAAACTCATATCGGTTATATATATAAGGCTTAATTTCATCTCGGCACATGAACTATTTTTTAATTTTCAAATAGGCACCTGATGACATTTTTATAACAAGTAGACACCTGGACCCCAAATAGGCACCTGAACTATTTTTTAATTCCCATATAGGCACCTGAACTTTCGTTTTTTACAATTTTTCTAATTTATCAGATTTTAAAATTTTAAATAGAAGGCAAAATAATCAAACTATACTTAAAACTAACTCAACCTAATTATAAACTAACCCAACCTCAAATATTTTACCTAACCCCATTAAAAACATTATCTTCAACCTTACGCCCCACCCCCAAAAACATCATCTTCAAACATCATCTTGGCTCTGATTCAATGGGCTCCCACTCAAATCACAGTAATTGTCTTCTAATGCGACTGAAGCGGCCGGCTGCATCGCCCACCATGGTGCCACCGGTGGCCTTGGCTTTGTCGCGGAAATGGTGTCTGATATTGGAGTTGTTAGCTGGTACTTGGGTATGCTTAAATCATGGCCTGTTGTTACCAAGGGAATCACTTGTGGTCTATTGTGAGTTTAGGTTGTAGAGGGTGACTATTTTTTGTTCTGGTGAATGAAATATGCAAGAGGAATAAAGTGAGAATGAGAGATGAATTAGGTGAAAAAGAGACAACAATGGAGATAGTGAAAGTATACAGGTGATTTTTTATTTTTGGCGTCTAAAATCTTATTTAGTAGTGGCACCTGAACTATTCTGAAAAATTTTGCCTCCAAAAAGTCATATTTTCAATATGACTAACTTGCCGTTGGGTTAAGGAATTTTTAAAATTTTAAAATATGAGAAATTCATACAATTGTGAAAAACAAAACTTCAGGTACTTACTTGTTACAAAAAGGTCATCAGATACCTATTTGAGAATTAAAAAATAGTTCAAGTACCCAGATGAAATTAAGCCTATATATAAAGGTTTGAACTATTCCTATTAATTTAATAGAAGTCTAAGGGCCTGTTTGATAAATCTGAAAAACTGAAATCTGAAGTCTGAACTCTTATTGTAACTTGTAAGTGACTGAATGTTGAATTGTTGAAACTGAATTATAGCTGTATCTAAATACTGAATCTTTTAGTTGTTTGATAACGATTCAAAGAAAAAGACTGAATATGAGCAATCTAGACAATTTTGCCATAACCTTAATCCATTGACAATTTAGTTATATATTTCACTTTCATCTCCCAAAATTACATATAAATATTAATTGACTTATAAATTATTTCAAAATAATAAATATGCTTAAATAAACAATTTAAATTTAATAAACATAAAAATATTAAAATAAAATATCATAACCTCCAAAATTCCTAAACATTCGTCGAGATTTATTCTGGTATCTATATACGAATAATGGATGAATGATTTTGTTTGTTTCTAGGGAATTGAATATCTCATATTTGAAAAAGAATTCATTGTTTGCTGCAAGGTATAAACGAATTGTTTGCCACAACTACAAGTAAACAAAAGTCCGATATCAATATATGGGCACACGAGTGAATATTTTCCTAAACAAATCATTCAGATAATAAAAGTTTATGGAATCAAGCTCCAATCAATTTTACACCATGAATATTATAATCAAACAATTCTTATTGAAGAAATAGAAGATATTGAAAATTTAAATATTTATATATTTTTACAATATCAATTTTGTATAGAATAAATAAAAAGAGTCAAATTTTCCCCTTATTTGATTGAGTGACTTGCTTTTTTGCTTGGTATCAATGAATAAAAGTTCAATTTTTTTTGGACAAGAAGAAGGTTCATTGAAAATGAATTGAGAAAGATGAGGAGAATATAAATAAACGTGATAGAAGAGAAGAAAAAGAAAGATGTGAAAAAGATTGGGAGATAACAGATATGGAAAATTAATATTAATGCCTTCTGAATTGATTCAGACAATAAAATTAAGTTAATATTTTTAACTTAAAATTCTATTAATGATTTTGACCAGATTTGATTTGATTCAGTCCTTAAAAAAAATATTTAACAAACAAACTTAATAAAAAAATGTCTGAAACCATTTAGATTAAGTTCTGAAATCTTTTATCAAACACCCCCTAAGAATTATATATTTATTAGTTAGGAATTACTATTATACTCATACTCTCTTCACTAATTTACAAATACAAAAGAAAAATAGAAGTCATATTTCAGTCTGAACGGAAATAGGTGTTGTGATGTACTGAACCGGTTTCATCATTAATCAGTTAGTTAGATTCGTCTCGTTAAATCATTCGGGTTTACAATTTGAACCCTGTTACAATTTGTTTTTATTACTCGTAATTTGTTATATATCGCTTTAATACAAAGCAAGCATAGCCTAACCTTCTAATCTAATATTTATTACAAATGAAAAAAGAGTTACGATCGAAACGATTTATGATTCGAATCGAATAACTTTTATTTCAAATCGACTCACAACAGATTTTATGTGGTTTAAGCGGTTAATTTGAAGCGGGTTACTAATTGAACATTCAAATAGATCTATTAACATACTGATTTGCTAATGGATTCGGTTTGGTAATTATCGAACTTGTCTGAACTAAAACCGACTTGAATCATATATTCAACAACCCTAGTTGGATGTAGTTTCGGAGTTCAAGAGGGACTAGTCATTCAATTGTGAAGTACTTAAAATTAACAATTTTGAAACCTTTAATTGACAATAAATTTTCATGTTCAAAATACATATCGTATATTATCTTTACATTTTCTAATATATATTTCAACATATATATCAACATTAATATAACCCTCTTATAATACAATTTTATTCAAACTGCCTATATATAGTCGGTGTTAATAATTAGGTGCTCCCTACTTTTTAATTTACGTACTAATATGAAAAACATATCTAACAATTTCTTACTAATAATATTAAATGACCAATCAATGAATTATTAATAAGCCAAATATGTGAATTCATGAAGTAAAATAGGGATATTTCAGTCTCATCACCACTTGCATTTGCAATTATTATAAATTATTTCCCCACAAAAGGAGTTATTTAGTATTTTGAAGTGAGCAAAAGAAAACATTGAACATATCATGCATTCCGTTGGAAGAATGCATTTGCAACTGATCCGAGCTCCCAGAGGAGCATCACTTAGTCCTGTCTTGGAACTTCAAGCCTTGTTCGGAAATCGTTCTCCATCAGACGAAGCCCATCACGAAGCTTGATCTTCGGTTCCCAGCCGAGCAATTCTTTTGCCTTAGTGATGTCTGGCTTTCTTTGGCGGGGATCATCCGGTGTATTCTCCACTGTAACGATTTTCACCTCCGGGCTGATCAGCTGTCACGCCAATGTTTATCATTTGCTCGGAGTATTAGATAAGGACGATTAGCTATGAAAGCAGAAGGATTAAGGAATTCAAATCAGTCGCAAAAGAGATAACGTACCTCCTGCACAGTCTCAGCAAGCTCAAGCATGGTGAATTCACCTGATAAAAGAAACTCAATCAGAAATCGAAAGTAAAACATTACATTTGATTAAGCAACTTTGTTATGTGCATTTAGTATTGCGCATACTCAGTAAGTCCATATGCTTATGGACGTTGACATGAAAAATCGAATGAGAAAGATGACCTGGATTCCCAAGGTTGATAGGCCCTGTATTCTCTCCTTCCATAAGCCGAATAAGACCATCAACCTGCAATTTCCAGAAACGAAGAAAGTAATAACAAAGCAGAGTTGATCTGCACAATGAACGGAAGCTGATGGCGAGTCACAAGACTATTCAGACATACCAAGTCGGAAACATAGCAAAAGCTTCTTGTCTGCGTTCCAGGCAACTGGACTGTCAAGGGTTCATCCCTGCGACGACATGCAAAAGAAGGAAGAGAATTGGACTTGGATCGATTTATTCCCTTGGTTGGCATAAACTATGGTTAATAAAGATGAGTAATAAAAAGGAAACACTTCAACATACCGGAGAGCTTGAGCTATGAAATTGCTCACCACCCGACCATCATCGATATTCATGCGGGGTCCATAAGTATTAAAGATTCTCGCAACTCGGATTTCTGGAAAAGTAATGCCAGCCAAACCAATAAAAAATTCTGCAGAACTTGGATAATGCAATTTCGACATATAATAGTTTAATCTATCGTTTAGAGAAAGAACAAGGCTGCCTTACCAATCCCATGTTGTCTATGATAATCAAACATCAGAGTTTCCGCTACTCTCTTTCCCTCGTCATAACAGCTTCTAACACCTAGAGGCAGATATGTTCTCAATTAATCATGCTTCACGTATCAAAGCTAAGTAACTACCGATAGAATGATCACAATCTAGCAAATTGGCAACAGCATAGTACCTATAGGGTTGACATTGCCCCAATAGCTCTCATCTTGAGGATGGACTAGAGGATCGCCATATACCTCAGAAGTTGATGTGAGCAACATCCTAAAATATATAACTGATCAGACAAAGAGAAAGGAACATCAAGGGGTATAAAGTGATTAGTTGACCAATGCAAACCTTGCTCCCACTCTTTTAGCTAGTCCTAGCATGTTCAGTGTCCCAATTACGTTCGTTTTGATGGTCTACAATGAATAAAATGACGGAGGATGTGTTAAATTAGTACTCATATGGAGGACATTCATGAAGCGCAAACATGATACCAGTAAAAAGTGGTTAGTTTATCCAACGTAACCAACCTTAACAGGATTGTACTTGTAGAAAATCGGTGAGGCAGGACAAGCAAGATGATATATCATGTCAACCTCAACAGATAATGGCTGTGTGATGTCTGCATAAAAAACAAGCTACTTATGCAAGGAGACGAATACCAGAAGCCCCAATATTTGTAAGAAACAACTAATTGTATCTCTTTTGCTCAGTTATGTGTACATGAATATAGAAAGTCATTTTCAGCCCGAGAACAGTTAGGAATCACAGCAACCACTTATCTGGAAAGCGTAAAGAGTGATTTACCATGACGAATAAGCTCAAATCTGGGATGGCCAATCCATTGCTTTATGTTGTCTTTTGATCCAGTGAAAAAGTTATCAGCAACGATCACCTGGACCAATCACATGATATATGTTAAAAAAAAGTGAGACTTTATTTATCAACTGACAAAAGGAACTTAACGAAATATGAAAACCCGTCGTAGTGCTCTACCTCATTCTTCTCGTTCTGCATCAGTCTGTCGACTAAGTGAGAACCAATGAATCCAGCTCCACCAGTAACTAAGATTCTCATATTTGCCTGTAATCAAGAGACTTCAGCATCGAGTAAAAAGTACACCAAACAAATCAAAACCAAAGGCGATATGGATGTAGAACCAGCTCGTGTGCATCGTATCCTACATTGACATCCTTGGTCCTATAAAATACTTCAATACTCTTTACTCATTGACTACTACTGCTTAAGCTTAAGCATTACTAAAATTGGGCATACCTGAAAAAATTTAGCCTTTCGAAGCGGTGATGGCTCGGGTGGTGGCTTAGTTGACACATTATTGACCCCATTTGAAGCTGTGTTCGCCATTGTTTAACTACTGAAGCTACACAAGTCATCAAACTCGGTTAACGCAAACAAAATCCACAATCATAGAAATCATTCATCAGCCATGGAATTCATAAACTTAAACGTAAAGTACAATCAAAACATAATGCCAAATTAAAGATTTTTCGGCTCAAACTCAAAAGAGTTATTCCAATGTGCAATTGACTAATCAACAATACATCAATATGTCACAATGTCTCTAAAGACGCCACCAAACATATTTTGAACCTTATCCATGTGACAACAAAGAGGGTATATGTGAAACGATCACGAATGAAGTGCCAGCACTATATACTACTTCACAATAGATCACTGGTATAAGTAATGTAATGAATCACATTGATTTATTCCACTAATCAAATGATCCTAAATCAAAATAGTAACATCTATAATCCTATACCACTTTCATTTCATCCACTACAAATAATCAATAAACCATAAAGCATCAATCAATTCATGTAGTGATAATAAATCTGAGAGATAATTGTTGAAATGATCTCAGATAATATGTTCAAATTTCACTTTAGTTCCTGTAAATGTTCTATTTGGGCAAATGATTCTGATAAATGATAATGATAAAAAAAATAGGTGCACTTTAATCCTCTTTTGAGGGGACGTTAAATTATGACCGAAATAGACTAAAGTTTTTAAAATTTTATTTTTGACTATATTTTCATCAAAATTTAACATCTTATCAAAAGAGGATTAAATTGCACCTTTTACGCCATGAGGGACCACTTGCACAAATTATATATTTAGTAAAATAAAGTACAACTTGCACATATTATTTGAGGCCATTTTAATAATTTTTTTAATAAACTTGAACCACAATCACCAAAAATGGAATATTCAAGAAAAACCAACCTCAGATAACACTATTTGCTTTTCAATAAACTTCTCGAAACATGTAATGAGGAAAACACTAAAGCTCCAAGCTTTTTATATAGGCAAATGAAAAACTCCAACTTAGTTAAATATAATACTATAATATATTAATAAAGATGATACTATAATAATGAAAATCGATAATATTTTTTTATTATTATCAATCTTTAAAATATAATAATAATAGTGTTGATATGTTTCCTTCAAATATATTTGACTAATGTTTTCCTTTTAATTAAAAATACTTTTAACAAATGTATACATTTGTAATATATCATAGATATTAGAAAATTAAAAGAAAATAGTTTATAACATAGTTTGACGGCCTAATGAGAATGACAATTGAAAAAAAACTGAAAGAGATATGTTTCTAAAAAAAATCCTAAATGTATAGTTTATTGACAATATTTTAAAACGAACCAAAACACACTTCTGGAATAATATTTGTACGCTCACTCCCTCGAATGCAACTAAATTTAATCCACAAAGGCATATTTATTTGAAATAGTCACAAATAATATGTGCAACTTACACTTCCTTCCTTCTAAATATGAATTTTACGCAAATAATCCGTCATATTAGTTGAAATTCGATAAGGTATATTTTAGTCTCTTTTGAGATATTTAACTTTGACGCACAAACTTTTTTCAAAAATAATGAGGCCAAAATTAAATTTTCAATACTTAATTACTTTTTCATAGCCTTGAATGGCCTTAGGTAATGGAATGAAGGTCGAAAGAATATACATGGCAAAGATATTGTTCCGTTCATTACGTTACTTTGTTTAGCATGTTATATCAATGAATATTTTATCTTTACATATTCAATAGAATATGATAACATGAATAACATAATATCAATAAATATTAACTATCTCATATTATAAGATAATCGCATAGAGATCATTTTAATATTTTAATTTTAATTATATATATTTAAGTTCATTTGTACTAATTTCAAAATTATACTGTAATATGATATAAATTTAAATTAAAATTGTAATACATTCATTCTTAAATTAATATTTATATACTCAATTTTTTAATATAATATTATAAAATAATTATATTAATAAAGCATCTTTAAGAAAGTCAAAGCAATTAACATAAAAAAATTAAATATGTATATAATATATTAAATGACTTGACTAAAAATTTCCATATAGAATATTGATACTTAGTATATAAATCTTATATTGATATAGTTAACATAAAACGATTAATGATTATATAATATATAATAATTTAATACTATATATGTATTGCATTTATAATGTCAATAACTATTTGAATTTCAGATTACTACCCTCAAATTGGTGGTAATTACTAATTAGTTAAGACTCCAAATGAGGCTGATCAGATTAATTAAGGAATGCAATTATAATTTATACTTCATTTATCCCATATTATTTGTCTAATTTGATGTTTCACGGTCACCGAGACATGGCTTGAAACATATATATTTCTAATTTTACATGTATAAAAAATATAAAAACTTGATATTTTTAAAAAATACATTGAAAGGATTCTAACAAGAACTCACATTACTTTATTAATACTTATCGGATAGTGAGAATTCATGGTCAAAATTTTCAAAAGTATCAAAATAAAAAGTGGCCAAATAAAAAGGGATGGAGGGCATATATTAACTACCAAGAATGCAATCAACGTTCATTACATTCTCACCTATTCCATTCAAATTCCTGGCTACTCGTATGCCGCACATACTCGACAATATGAAAAGGTTATTACAAGAATGGTCTTACTTTTATGCCCCACATACTCTACGTCTTAACCTAGACTCGTTTATAGTGTCCCTACTATTACTTCGACCTTCGACTACACTACTCTCCCGGTCATGGGCGGACCCACAGACGGATGTACATAGAAGCAAGAGGTAGCAAGTGCTACCTCTTGATTCTGGCATGTAAATTTACTATTTTATCCTTAATCAAAATTACTAATTTACCCTTTATATAAAAATTATTGTTACACCCCTCTTGAGTTACTTGCAATCTTAGCCAAACAAATTATATACCGATCTTTGTTTATGGACGATAAACTATAGTTATATACATTAGTACAATAGAGTTTATTTGGAAGACATACATTAGTTTATTTCATTATTTGCCGATCAAATTCCATGTTAATTTGAAAGACATACATGATACATTAGTACAATAGATAAGAACCCGTAGTGTTTCATGTTAATGCTCTCTTAATTCTCATTGATAGGGGTAACCATCGTTTCAGGGAATTAAGAAAACCTTTGTATTTTAGTTTTCAATTGTATTCTGATGGTTGCGGTATATCGTAACTCCAACACACGGTATACCGTGAAAAATACTCGGTATACCTTATAGACTCTTGCGGTATACCGTGTTTGATTTAACTGAGGTTTCTGGTTTTAGAGGTATACAGTATACATATTACACGGTATACAGTGCGAGCCAGGAGTTTACAAAAAAATAAATATCTTTCTATTGGCTTTTAGATTTTTTAATGGTTTCACATTAACAATTGTGCTACCTCTTACATTATTTTCTGCGTCCGTCCCTGGGCGGACCTACTATGTTTGTAGGGTATTAACGTGAATATCCTACATGAAAACTTATAACTCAAATGGTAAACTCGTTGGTTAATTTATAGAAGGTCCAGGTAGGCGTGTAAATGAACCCGAAGGCTCGTTTCGATTCGAGATATTCTGCTAAAAAAAACTCGGCTCGTGTTTCAATTTTGACATAAATCTAGGTTGACTTTTCGTTGACTTGTTTTGACTGATATAAACTCTTTGATTTGTTATGCATGTTGTTTTTGGATTGTGCTTTTGTTGTTATTTCATGTTTAATTATATAGATCTAAGTTGACTGTTCGTTGACTATTTTTGACTTAAATAATATTGTTCGGATTTTATTTTTATGTTGTTTTTTGGATTGTTTTTTTGTTTTAACTTCTTGTTTGAGGTTTTAATTTTGATATAAACTATGTCCACTATTCGTTGACTTTTGTTGATTCAAATAAAACTGTTTTGATTTCATATTCATCTATTTTTTTGGGTTTGTTTTTGTTCCAATTTCATGTTTAAGGTTTGAATGTTATGATTATGATAATAAGTGTTGTAATTTTTCACCTTTAGGGTAATTACGGTTTTGTAGTTTTACGATTTTTGTTTAGATTAATAATACACTTCCTGTAGAGAATGAGGTTGAGGTTGAAGGAGTTGTCCCCCCTAGCCCTATGAGGTCTATGATCCCTTTAACTCTCTTTACTTGTATGATGTCGATTGGTTAAAAAAAAAATTGAAACCAAGCCTCTGTGTATGGATGTTTTCTGAAGAAAATACAAAGTTTCCCAAAAAGTTCATGAAAATAGAAAGTAATTCTCAATTTGTCTTGAGTTCAAACATTGTTGGAGACGATTTGTTTCATATTTTTTGTTTTGTAAATTAGCGATGAGGTGAGTTTCGCACCCAGGACCTTCTGGTCACTAGCAAGAGTCTTTTCCACTAGGCTATTCGATTAACTGTCTATTTAGTAATATAATATATGTATTCATTATGTATAATACCATTATATTAATTTATTTAGCACTAATCATTAAAAACAAAATCCACAAATATACCCAATTAACAACCATTATAAAAGCAAAGTATAAACATTTTGTAAAACGTTATACTCAAAATTCTTCTCCACGCTGATTTAGAAAATACTACTTCACTCCAAATATATAGACGCTTTAAAACGATAAAAGTAACAAGTCTTCTCGACTTTCCAAACGATCCATACGTTATTGGAGTCTTTTTGAAAGGAAACTTGTGATTATTTTAACTAAATTTAAAATTCTTGATATATTCGTATAGTAATCATATTATATATTTGAGACGAAATCAACAATTATTCTTCCGTAATAAAACCCTATGGGTTTTACATATGTCTTTTGCGGCTTTTATTTTGGACATTTCATCTATCGATTACACAATCACTATTATGATCCCTTCATTTTTGTTGTAACAATAACTTTAATTTCAGCTCCGAACGCATATTCCAGTATTACTACCAGGATAAGTTGGCTGGCATCGACAACCATAAGCACAATAATCCCAATCGTTTGGGTCACAAACATCCGTACAAGGATCAAAATCCAGTGGCTTTGGAATAAACATGTCTCCTGAAAAATAGAATATTAGATAACTTTTGCCAAAAATATCATTCTGTCTAATTTTTTTTTCTGTCAAACGATATTATACTGAAAGTAAATTCTATACTAATCAAGGAAGGGAAAATCTACGCTAATATTGAGGGCAGAGACATCTTAGGATATCTTGTCTGGACCCGAACCCAGGACCTCCACTATAGAGGTTGGGTTGATAACCACTAGGCCAAGGCCACGGGTTATCCTGCCTACGTTGGATAAGATGTATTTCAATTTAATTAAGGGCAAATGATAGAGGCAATCACGTACGTTTGCATAGTGTTTTTAGTCCGTTACTTATATTTCAAAATATTGTAGTCAATCACCTATCTTTGAAAATGTTTTAGTCCATCACCTTTTATGCAAGTCCGTCGTTAGTAATATCATATGAGGGGCACTTGACTTGTCAATAAGATTATTTTGATCATTTTATTTAATATATATTGGGGTAGAGTAATCAAAAGATAAATATGAAATGACCCACCCCAATTTTAAATCTGAAATAATTCACTTCTAATACGCACTTACCAAAAATTTAACATGCGAGACCACGTAAGATATATTTTGAAAATTGAGTGGTTAACAAGAACATTTGGAAATATAACTGATGAACTGAAAACATTTTTGTCAATATAGGTGATTGTTGTGGTCATTTACCTTTAATTAATAATTTTGACTAATTATTCTAGAAAAATCAACTATGACTCATAAATAATCTTATTTAAATTCAACTTGTAAAGTATGCCATACTCATTGTTTCCAGGTTTCTAGTCTAGTGGTACTGGACCTGAACCTCTTTCCTAGAGGTCTCGAGTACGATTCTCGCAGCGGAATATATTTAAACATAATCCTATGCTTTCGTGACTGCCTTGTAGCGTTTCAGCATCCACTCGATGGGATTTTTCAGGCATTATGGATTGGAGTCATACGAAGTTATTTTTTTGGAGCTTAGACTCTCATTTGGTTAATTTAAAAATGTATTTCATATCACATAATTACTTTGTAAGTTTTATCATCTCATAGTAAAAATTAATGATCCAATATATATATCATATTCAAAATATAAGAAAGTTAGAAGGAATAAAAGAGAGAAATGATCACCCGGTGTCATAAGTGATGAGAGAAATAGAGAACATAATATTAGAGCAATAATATGCTTATTGGCCATTTCAATTTAGAGTTTAAAGTTTTTTGATTTGTGTGGAGTTGTGTGTTCCCGCCAGCAACCATTTATAGCCCTCCAGCATTGCAATAATGTAAGACCTTAGTTCATGACGACCTTGTCATTCTTATTTAATTATGTGCAATCATAATTATTGATCACTATGTATATACATGCTCATTATTTAATTTATATAATCATTTTTTTATTTCGTTTTCTTGTTAGATACTTTTTATTGATTCAAACGAGAAATTTTTTGGATGCTAACTGTTTTTTTGTAAGCATGTTGCTTGTTTGATTCTAGGCAATTAGACAATCAATTTTTAAAAAAATTAACGATGATGTGAGATTCGTAGCCAAGACCTTATGGTCACTAGCGAGAGCCTTTTAATAGTTTATTTTTTTTTATCTAATAATAGTTTGGATAAACATCATTTTGCAACAATTAACACCATAAACGAGGAATATTCCAGTCATTTTTTCAACGACATACATATATTTAATTTTTTTTACACAAAATTATTTGGGTAAAATATATTTTCTGAGTTTTATGCAAATAGTATGAAAATACAATCCTCCGCCATATTTAACCTACATAATAAAACAAATATATATATAATTAAAAGAGATAAACTTTACAATAACTAATGTTATATAAAGTTATATCGGCAGTATATCACTATAAAAACATAAGGTGTATACCTTTGAAAATTGTTGGAAAAGATGATTGAATTAGTAAAATAGGGTTGTTGAGCATGAGTTGGAGTTAATTAGATGTTTTAGCTCAGAGAAAATTGCTGAAATGGTCCCCAATAGTTGGACCAAGTTGCACTTTAGTCCCCAATAGTTACACGGTTGCACTTTAGACCCCGAAAATGGACAAAAAGTTGCACTGTAGTCCCCATGTTAAGCTTTCCGTTAATGTTTAACTTGTAAGCTTTAAATTGGGGTAAACATGTAATATTTACAAAATAGCGTTTCTTTTTTGCCCAATTAAGGGCAAAGTGAAAATTGCAACCCCCTTTCCTGCCAAAAGTCTCCTCTTCATCAATTTTTGCCTAGCAATTACTCATTTCCCTCCTAAATAAAGTATATATATGAAGACCCAAACCCCCATACTTGAACCACTTCATATAATCTACATTTTCTTCAAATAATCTTCAAATTTTCATAAAACAAGAAGGTTTGAGATTTAAGTATGTCTTATGCAATGAAAAAAGGAGCCAATTGTTTGATCTGAAATGAAAATTTGATTTCACAACTAAAATAGTTCTAGCAAATAGAACTGAAAGTACTATATCCACTACGTATGTTATACCAGATGTTAACAACAATCGGTTTAACAGAAATGAAATGACAAGTAAGTAAACCAAACACAGAGAACTTGGTAACCCAGTTCAGTGCCTAAGCACCTACCTCTGGGGGGGCAACCTGCCCGAGGGAACAATCCACTATTTAAAAGGAATCTTACACGAAGGGACTTACTAGTGTGCCCGCATACTCTCTATAGCCCTATACAATGCCGTTTCAAAATAGGCTCCTTTACTCCTATATCACCCTTGTGATTAGATGTTTACAAGTTTCAATTGTACTAAACACTCCTCACTGTTGTTGTAGAACAACAACTGTACAATTAGTATAGAAGATTGAAGAATGTGCTTCTATACAAAGATTGCCTAGAAAACTATAAAACAAATTGCTTAAAAGCTTTATTCGTGTGAAAGTAGACAATTGAATAAAAGGTGTGTTGTACTAGTGAGGCCACCAGCTCCTTTTATACTAGGCATTTCGGCTCATTACATTTAATTAGTCAATCGACATTAAATGTAAATTGATTGACACACGGCCGAATAAATGCTCCTCCGTAAGTTGACCACGACCGCATTTATCTTGTAATTACTTGGTCTTGAGGTGATTATGTCCGTAGCATAAATTACTCCAATCAGCATTAATCACTCTTGATTCTTCTAGAAGGAGTTGACTTGATTAATTAATTGGTTCAATGCTTCATTTGAATTAGCGTCTTTAATGCATTGTTGCTAACACTTGGTGTAATGAAAAACTTCATCCAACACATGTACATGCTATGTACCAACAAGCTCCCCCTTTGGGTAAGTTTTTCATGACAAGTACCTCCTGTTGTTTTGTAACGTAGGATGATCCAAGGTAATGATTAATCAACATAGTTTTCATACTAGATAATCAACTCCACTGATGAGACAATGAGCACAATAGTCATTCTTGTCTTAGAAACATGAAAATATAGAAACACACACATATATATAAATTGCATTCCCTAGGGCCAAAGCTACTCAAAGCTTCTCGACTGCGGTTTTTATTTTTTTATGTTAACAACATACAACAAAATAATAGGACAACATTCTTATTGAACAAATATATTTTTATTTATATAAACAAGTATGCATCGAAAAATAAGACAGACACTTACCCAAAGCAAAATATCTACAACGACAAAACATGACTACAAACCAACGATGAACACTGACAAAGTTGGATATTGATATTGTGGACAAAAAATAACAAATATAGTAAAGAAGACGACATTTCAAGGACAACAGATTTTTTGTGGTAGTTATATAAAAAAAGGATAAGAAAGGACGAGCGCGCTCCCTCGTCCTTTTTGTCGATTTTTCTAGTAGTGATTGTCTATACACATGGCTATATATGGTTACTTAGGTGTGTGAAGTCTAAACAATAGGTTATATCTGTAATCAATTTTTGTTAGGGAACGTTTTTCTAGAATATATTGGTACATGTGATTATAAAATGATAGATACATAAATGCTTTAAAACTAGCCGTTAATGAATGTTTTTCTAAAACACATATGTATTGAATGTATGTGATCTAAGCAATAGAGTGTATTTGTAATCTTTTAAAATTTGTGATTTCGCACTAACGGAACAAGCTAAACGTTATGATATATTTTTATTATTTGAGACCAAACCAACATTATTCTTCCATAACAAAACAAAACACACATGAGCTTGACATCTTCTTTGCAAATCACCATTTATTTGGGACATTTCGTATATAAATATTACAATCATAATTCTGCTCCCTTAATTTTTGCGTTTTGACAACTTTAGTTTAGGATGTTAACGCATATTCCGCGATTCTCAGAAGTTGTCTGGCATTCACAACCAAAAGGACAGATAATATCCCACCCATTTGGGTCACAACTATCCCCACAAGGATCACAACTCAATGGCTTTGAAATAAACATATCTCCTGAAAAATAGAATATTAAATAATTATATTTTCATCCATAATAAACTATTTAAACTTTATCTCATGTGTTTTTCAAACATGTTTTATTGTGTTTCAAATAGAATATCATAATATGCTACCTTGAACGTATTTTACTAAAAACTTGACTTTGTTCGAAATAGGATAGTGTATGTATGTCCATTGACAAAATTAATTGTAACAATGGTTCTAGTAAATGGGATCAAGTTGCACTTCCATTCAATAAGTAACACCGTTGCAGTAAAAGTATCTGATAGTTTACATATGATTCGCCAATGGTCTCTAACTTAACCATGTCGTTAATAGTTGATGAATTTTAGCATTTTTGTGGGTTAAAATAAATTTTGAAACTCTTACTGTCATGTTTTAGGATTGAGGTTGCATTTTTGTCCCCAAAATGCTAAATTCATCAATCATAAACGGAAAAATTAATTCAGGGGTCATTTACGAAGTACATTCAATATACACTATCAGGGAAGGTTACTCCAATACTGCTACTTACTGAGACGAAAGTGTACTTTAATCCCACTTACTGAGCCTACTACTACAATTATCTCTCCGTTAACGCCATAAGATTTTGTGTCACTAATTTATCTTGATTAACAAATAAAATCAAGTATGCAATATTTTTAAGGATTGATGTATACTTATTTTGGTTGATCAATAAGTATAATTGATTGGCTAATAATATCATCCACACAAGAGGAGTGTAAATTAGGGTGCAAATGAAAATCAATAAAAGCAAAAAGGGAGCAAATGGGGATCAAATTTGGGATGCAAAAGTTGGTGATGAAAATTAATCCCCTGTCATATGGGTTTCATTCTGATTTTTGGCCCACCTGTGGGACCCACGTTTAGAAGAGAAAGTGAGATCAAATGGTTTCTTTTTTAGCTTTCCCCTATATTTATTAAATGAATTATTTGTCTAATAATTAATAAAAGTGAAAATATCTAGGTTTGTTTCATTTGAAAAAAAATGAGTTTAATAATTTGGGATATAGGATAACGTGATGTGAAAGGTGGAGAAAGTAAACAAAACCCTGAAGAACACCTAGCTGTAGAAAATTGGTGCAAATTGGCGTATAAATGGGTGCTAAGCTGATGTAACAATTAACAAAATTCGAATATTTGATCCCTGGCTATGGATAATCTAATCTATCAAGTTGAATATATAATAATAAAGTTAGAAAGAATTAGAGAGAGAAAGTATCACTAGGTGTCATAAGTGACGAGACAAATAGAGAACAAAACATTAGAGAAATAATATGGTTATTGCCCATTTCAATTTGAAGTTCTTAGATATGAATGGAATTGTGTGTTCCAAACTACCATTTATAACCTAAAATTGTAATGTAAGACTATAGTTCATGACGACCTTGTCATTCTTACTTAATTAGATATGTACAATCATAATTTATCACGATATTAAAATAATTTTTAGTTCTTTTTAATTTCTTGTAATATACCGATATATAGGTTGACAAGTCGTAGTTAAAACTGAAAATTAAAAAAGATTAAAAGTACAGGAATAATACCTATCCCTGGTCATTTTCTATTATAGAATTAAAGAAAATGAAGAACTAATAATGTTTGGATTGTGAGTTAATTCCTAACTAGCCGTTGGTGCACAGACCAGCCTGTGCGAACTCGTTCTCCTTGTACAGTTAATCTTTTTGTATAATTAATTAGATATTGTTGAAGTTATGTAACATAAGAAAGTACAAAGAGATTATATACAATTGAAATGTTAATTTGAAAAGACATAGACGCATGACTATTATATATACAAAATATATACAATTATGTACATCAATATGTTTACATATAAATCTACACTAAATATGAAATCATATATTAGTCAAAACATTTTTGCATTGCACATCTGAAATACATCTTGTCATAGCTCTACATTCATCTCTATATTTGAGTACTTCATTTTTCGTTGACTGCCAATGCATCTTGAAAAACTGCATTATTTTATAGAAGATACATAGATGAAGGTGCACAAATCATTACAATATTTCACAAGTTGATTATAATGGAGGTGCACAAATCAATATTTCACAAGTTAGGACGTTTGACAAACTCATCTCATGATGTTCTCCCTAATGTAAGAAACCTGCTAGTTAGGTGTAATTTATCATAATACACATTGTATGGTACTACTTATTAATTTATTAGGTCATTTGTTTTATCAGTTTATAGATCATTCACTGAGAATTAACATGTCTCAAGAATGTCATGCAAACATTACAGAGTATATATAATGAAATACACCCAGTTTCCTTATTTATTGGATCATATAGTACCTGAATAATTTTGTACCGAAACAAATGATGTTTACGAATGACACTTCAAATTTGAATTAATTAGGCAAAATTGGCAAAAAGAGAATATTGCCGACCGAAAAAATTAACAAAAGCCTAAGGAAGAAACACATATGAAATGGTCTCACTTCTTCAACGTATAATAACAAAAAAGACTCTAATTCTAGAGATACAATCACATATGCATAGATATTTGATAAGAGAACAAAAACAACATAATTGCTGATAATGGAGACACTGCAAGATTATAAACAAAAAATGATTGTTACTGGAATAAAATCGAAGGACTACGTGTACAATTGAAGCTTTTCATCTATGCAAAACTTTGTTCGTGGAATTTTCAAGTTTATATATTGAGTTGTTAAAATGTGCACACCTAGAATGGTCCATCTCTAAGAATTTTGATCAAGTACTTCTTTGAGAACCTTCATCAATAATAGTATATTGCTTGTTTTCGAGAAACTTAATCAATAATATTTAGTAAATTTCTAAGAATCTGATAAGTTATCACCAAGGGACTAACTTGGCCAGTTGCCATTTTCAAGAACCTAAATTTCAAGAGCTTTAACCAAAATTGGAACTTTTAGAATCATATCTCAATGCAACTCAACCAAATGCTTAACACTTCGATTAAGTTTCCATAATTATATATTCAGAACTACAGAATGTAAGAGCCAAGGCAGAGATTATGACATCCTCATTTTCAACTCCTTACCCGAAGACTTCGTAAGACCACCAAGCCTTCTCGCCCCTCGATAATGCAAAACACACAAAACAATGGTCCGACAAATCTTAAATGTGTGTGCTCTAAAATGTTACTTCCTCTCATGTTATTGCAGGTGTATGAAACACTATTCAAAATACTCAAAGCCAACCATGACAACTGCACAATCTTTTCGAGGGAGTGATCATATAGAAACACATAACAATTACACAAACTTTTCGTAAAGAAATAATGGCTTCCGTCATGCAACCCCAAGTGTACTTTAATTCATCAACAATATCTTTAACTTAGCCACATATGTGTACAAATGTTTCAGAATCTCAATCAAGTTATATCATCTTAACATAGAAGATGATGAAATATCTAATCAAATAAGCATTACTACCATGTAACTTTGTATGGTTTCAATAAGAATAATCATCAAATAATATATACATACCTTCAAGTAACCATCAAGAAGTCCAGTAGATCGATTGTTCTTCCCTTGACACTCTTCCTTGTTGTAATATCACGTTTTCTCGTTTATTTGATGATATAGTACTCTATTGCATGATGATTTCGAAGGAGTGTAAGTTGTTGATTTAGGCTTGATAATCTAATACCAAAATCTTATCTTTGTACAAGAATTAGAGTTGGAATGCAAAAGAAATTGATTTGGTGAGAAAACTTGGGTGAAAATAAACGTGAATTTGGTTAGCATATGAAAGATGGTAGTAACTACTTTGGATGAAAAGAGTGAACTCCTTTTCTTAATAACTGATTCAAATGAACGTGGGGCTTCAACAAACGTGGGGCTTCAATAATTTTTAAAAAAAAAACTAATCCCCACCTTCCCCAATTACATATAGGGTAGATACGGTGAATAACTACCTAAGTTTTATATTTAATAGTATTTTACATTGTTTATTATCAAAAAAAAGGTTTTATATTTAATATCAATTGAATCCTCTTTATTTAATATTACGATTTGAAGTCGACGCATGACTTTGATATATGTATTAATCGTATTGAGTCATTAGCATAAAGTAGAATATGTATGTTATTATATTAAACCCTATCATATTTATATTTTCACATTATTTATCTTAATGAAAGTTGACGAAAAATATATATTCTTTATTTGTAAACGTTTTTTCTTTTTATAGAATAATATGAAATCTCTAAATGTTTTTAACAAATCTATAATTCTAATTGAATCACATTTGTTACCTTCAAGGTAAAGTAAAATGAAGGCATCTGTGTAACATTTGTTACCTTCAAGGAATCACATTTCAAAGAGATGATGATAATACTTCCTCAGTCCCTAAAAGATTGTCACATTTTGACTTTTGTTAGTCAAACATTACGAAATTTGATTATGAGTTCCCATTAAACAACAAGAAATAATATAGTCTTGTGGGACCTTGTGTTAGATTCGTCTCAATAAATATTTTTGAAATATTAACTCCTTACAATTTTTTCGCATGTAGAATAATAAATATTTATGTTCAAATCGTGTTTTGTTGACCAAAAGTGAAAATGTGACAATCTTTTAGGGACGGAGGAAGTAATAACTAAATTATTAGATATAGGTTGTACAAGCTAAGATTAATGAAGGTCACATGCCACCTCTAATAGGGATGAAATTACACTACATTACATAAATATGTATAGCAATTACATTAATGAATTGTGGAAATTTTGTATTAGTGTTTCATCCGATACAATTGTGAAAGATATCATTATATAGCAGATCATGACAACAAATATTATTATAGTATAATTTCCGAAAAATAAGGACTAATATGTAACAATTGTCACTACTGAAGACTATATTTGGGACCAACGTATAATTTCGTCCGACTATCCGGAACCAAATGGACAATCGTCTCTCTGTTATAACATTGAAATAATCGTAAGGTACCCTCCAGACCGCCCAAGTCATACGGTGAATCAAATGTTTAATCGACCTTAGATTCATCTTTCTATGAGACGGCACCAAAAGGGTAAGAACTTGTCTTATTATGAACAATTTGAACCTGTTCTGTTTTCATATAAGTGTTTAGACATGTCCAACATTTACGTAGTACTATGTTTTTTCTATTAGATTAGATTATCTTTAAAAGGAAAAATTCATAAAAGAAAGACAAAAATATTTGTTGCCATACTTTAAGCTTGTGGCTTCTTGAACTGCAGAAAAACGATCAAGTCACCTCTTCTTGGACTCGGTATCTCCGTCGTAGAGCTGACATAAGACATTAACAGGTGATTATCATTTGCCTCTGCACAAGTGTCATATAACTACATAAGAAGATCATGGTGGTGTTTCGAGAACCCAAAAAGTAACTAAATGGATGACCGTTGGTGATACGAGCACATGTGATGCGCAATAAACTTGTGATACTTGTGATCGATATCACAAAAAGTTCGAAAAAAATTACCATTCTTGAAATAAGATTGACAAATGAGACAAATCTTAGTAGAACTAAGAAGAAGAGCAGCTGCAATGATCGTACTCAAGGGCGGAATGAGGGGGGCTGGGGGGCCATGGCACACCCTGGGATTTTGAATATCTTTATAATATATATGTAGTGATCAATAACAAAACTAATACTCCCTCCGTCCCTAAAAGATTGTCACATTTTGACTTTTGTGGTCAATTACAACAAAATTTGATCACGAATTCTCACTAAACGAAAAGAAATAATATAGTCTTGTGAGACCTCGTTAGATTCGTCTCAATATATATTTTTGAAATATCAACTTATTATAATTTTTTTGCATTTAAAATAAGAGATATTTGTATTTTAAATCGTGTCTTATTGACCACCAAAAGTCAAATGTGACAATCATTTAGGGACGGAGGGAGTATTTGCTCTGCCCCCCCCCCCCCCCCCAACTTAGTCTCCACAGCATCCCTGGTTCGAATCTCAAAACCAACAATTGTTTTTTCATTTATTGTATTTCAACTGTACTCCATAACATTGATTTGGCTATATAGATATATACTATATTCATTTATGAGCTTAATAGCCTCTGTCTAGTGTCCACTTTCTGTCCAAAACCAATATTGGGCCATGTATTTTCATATTGTCATGTAAATATATAATACAAAACAGATATATATATATATATATATATATATATATATATATATATATATATATATATATATATATATATATATATATATATATATATAAATTTCAATTCCTTGCTTTTCTTTATGCACCATTGGTAGAGGTATTATTTGGAATGTTTTTTTTCTGTTAATTTTAGTTTTTAATATTTTATGATACGATAAATTTAATATTAATGGAATAATATTATTATAGTTCATTAATAGATTTTATTATTATTTATGAACAATTGATAATTGTTAGAATATAATTACTTATTTTTTCAATATAGTGGAGTCATATTATTGTTAATTTTCATGTAGAATGTTAGTGGAGCAATTTTATAGAAAACCAAATAGCTTCCATAGAGTAAATTATCGATGAAAGTATGAATATGATATTATTGCAAATAACGAATACATTAGACAAATTATATTCAACAAGATTTGAACCCGACGTCGTAGATTACCTTTAAGATTCTTGATCAAAACTTTTATTTTGTCGTATTTTGCCTAAGTAGTTATATTTATTTTTATTGAAACTTGGCCCCCCTTAGTTTTTCATCCTGGTTTCGCCCCTGATCGTACTAAAACATTTATAAGAATTTATAACACTAACATTAGTACCAACACAGTTAATATAACCATTAGACTGGGGAGTGAAAGGGGTTACCAGAGTTCCTACTAGTTTGTTCAGATCCTCGATATCCCTAGCAAGCAATCTAATTATTCCGGGCTCAATTGACTCAAAGATTGATTCTCCACCAAGATTCTTGAGAGGAAGCTTCAACTGAATGTAAACTTCCTCATTACCCTAATCTTCATCAACATATTCCGAAGCCAACAGGAATATCCTCTCAATTAATTTCCTTAAGGATCCCCGAATAAAAAGGAAAATGCCGTTCCATGGTACCAATTTTTTTAGATTAGTTGCTAATGCCTCGAAATGTCGTACAACTAATGTAAGGACTGGTCAGCTCCATGGACTTTAAGGATTATGCTTTGAGCTTTTCTTACGCCCTTTTGATCTATCCTGCAAGTCAACTGTAGTGTCAAATGGTGTAGACTTACGCTTTCCTCCTCCTGTTTTATGGAGATTTGATGTTAGGTCCTCATTGTTATGTAGTCGCCGCAAGGTCAGATCGGTTATGTGAACTTTGGAGGAGGCCTGCTTCAACTTCTTGATACAGCCTTCTGAACTATTCTGCAAATCAGGTGGAGTGGCAAGAGGATGGGACTTGTCAACTAGATGAAGAGTGGCCATGTTTTTAAAGCCAATAGGAGTCTCCCATTCTTCAAAGGAATCCAGATTACTAGTTGCATATTTAATATCTAAATCCTGACAATCCCAAACAATGTAGTCTAGATCTTCAATTACATCTTCAAAATTCGGCTCATGATTATCACAGTCAACGAAGTCAAAGATTATGTGTAAGCTATGAAGACCCAGATATAAGTAAATCCTTATATGGATTTAAGCAAGCTTTCAACAGTGGCATCAAAAATTTGATGAGATTGTTTTAAACAATGGGCTTCCCATTTAATGATGCAGATAAGTGTGTATAATGCAAGAATAATGAAAACAAAGGCATATGTCTATATGTCGTTGACATGTTGATATTTGGCACAGATCTTTAATAGGTGAAGGAAACTAAGAACTTCTTGTCCATAAATTTTTTACGAAAGATATGGGTGTGGCAGATGTAATTCTTGGAATCAAGATCACAAGGTCTAGTTATGAATTGAGCTTCTCTCAATCTCATTACATAGAGAAGGTGTTAAAGAAGTTCATTATTTATGATTATAAATGTGTTGCTACACCCTTTAATCATAGTGTCAATTTGATGAAGAACATTGGTGAACCAGTCAAACAACTAGAATATTCCAACATTATGGGTTGTTTGATGCATGCTATGACATGTACAATGCCGTATATTGACTTTTTTGTTAGAAAGTTGAGTAGATATACTCATAGTCCAAGTTATAGACATTAGCATGCTATTTGGAGGGTACTTAAGTACCTTAAGAAGATGATTGAATTCGGTCTTAATTACTCTAGTTTTCTTTCGGTGCTTGAAGGGTATTAAGATGCAAGTTAGATTTTCAACATTGATCATTCACTAGCATCATGATGGATTTTCACGCTTGGCGGGGGCAATGTTTCTTGGGGTTCTAAGAAACAAACATGTATTACCAATTCATCCATGAAATTTGAATTTAAAACAACTAATTCAAGATGGAGTTATAACTGTGAGTTTTGTACGTAAGTCTGAAAATCTTGCGGATCCCTTTACTAAAGGCCTTTCTAGAGATCTTGTGGAAAAGACAACAAGAGGGATGGGTTTAAAGTCTATATGAATAATTACAAGTGATGGAACCTCAACTCAACGCTTGATAGAACCATCAAGTCTTGAGTTCAATGGGAGCCAGTACATTAGTTTGTGATGACAAGCACACACTTATATCATCCTTTGTTTAGTGCTTGGTTTTCTTAATGTAAAGTTATGATGAATTTTATACTCTTAATGAACCTTTGAGTATTGTATGTACGATGTATTGCTTATGTTCATATGGATGTTTGTTTCTGAATATTGCTTTAGAAAAAGTGACAAAGGTTCCATATATACTTGTTTTGATATTGATTATGAGTATTTATATAGGTTCACCTATATAAGCTTAAAGTGAGGCCGCTCTAGGGAGTCAGTTAGGCCTGAATTTTTAAATAGTCCAAGATGATAAATGATTCAATGCTCTATCAACCTTGCCATGCTAACTATTTAAAAGAAATGTTCATTGAGATAAAGATTCAATCGCAAGATACCTTTAAATATGCGCGAGATTGTAGTGTGTTGATTTTGCTTAGAAATGGTGGGGGCTTTTTGACATTTGCAGCATTCATCGAGAGCTCTATCGAGAACTCGATGATGCTCTCGATGGGCCTTGTCCAAATCAGTTGTGCTTACCGAGAGCTCGATCAAGAGCTCAAGCTCTCTATGCGCTCTCGATGAAAAAGTTTCAGAGAGCATGTAAGTGATGGTTTGTTTCCTGAAAGCATGTTGTTATAGAGTATATTTTTATTCATTTAATATTTGTAGTTTTCGTGCTAATGGGACAAGGTAAACGCTGAGACATTTATAATTTGTTGTGTCATTAGCCCTATTATTAACAAAATTTTGTGATTATTTTTGCTAAGAGAAAAATTAAGATATATTCATATTACTTAAGACCAAACCAACAATTATTCTTCCGCAACAAAACAAAGCCCACATAGGCAAGACATTTGTCTTTTGCGGATCACCTTTTATTTTGGACATTTCGTCTTTCAGTTTTACATTCATAATTTTGCTCCCTTCATTTTTGTTTTAACAACTTTAATCTCAGGTGCGAACGCATACTCCGAGATTATTCCCAGTTGCTTGGCATCGACATCCAGAAGGACAGAAATCCCATCCATTTGGGTCACAACTATCCCCACAAGGATCAAAATCCAACGGCTTTGAAATAACCATATCTCCTGAAAAATAGAATATTAAATAATTATATTTGGTCCAAAAATACCACTCTCTTGTAGCTTGAATAAGGACGTACATGTAAATTTATACTACATATATATTTTATTAAATTAATGATTTTGACTAATTAGTTTAGAAATTTTATTATGACTCATAACTAATCTTTACTTATTACATTCAAGTTTATAAATTTTTTGTATATCTAATGCTACTTTTCTATAAATTTATACACAATGTAAAAGGTAAGACTGTTGGACAATCCCTCTATTGCTAAAACATCGCCTAATTTTAATTAAATTTATTTAAAATATCTCAAGTATTTTTTAAATATATTTTATAGTTGTTTCAAATAGAATATCATAATATATAGTCTATCCAGTTGATTATATCAAAATAAAGTTAGAAAGAATTAGAGAGAGAAAGTATCACCAGGTGTGATAAGTGACAAGACAAATAGAGAACATAACATTAGAGAAATAATATGCTTATTGGCCATTTCAATTTGAAAGTTCTTAGATATGAATAGAGTTGTGTGTTCCAAACAACCATTTTATAGCCTAGAATTGTAATGTAAGACTATTGTTCATGACGACCTTGTCATTCTTACTTAATTACTTTAATGAGTCACATTGCGATATCGATGATGATAATAATTGGAGCAAAATGTAATCTCGCTCACATTAAGCGCCCCCCACCACTAGTAGGGATAAAATTAGATTACATTACGTGAATTATTGTTTAGTGTAATTTATATGACTAACATAGTTTGTAATTTATTATGTCAATTCGAGGTTTACTTAATGCGTAGTCTATGAATAGCGGTTGTCGCTCTCAAAATTACACTAGATTACATTTGTAAATATATATATAGCAATTACATCAATGAATTGTAGTTGAAATTTGTATTAGTGTTTCATCACAATACCACTAGCTACAAAAAATATAAGGCAAATGATAATGTCAAAGCGATTTTCATATTTCCATAGCAAAACTATATTTAATTCCTTTTATGCCTTTTGATTCTCTGACTTATAGTTATAATATTGATTGTCAACAATAGATTACTTTTGTTTCTATTTGCACAATGAAAGTATGAATAAATTTTATAATTAACAATTCAGATGACGATGAAAATAGAGTTTGATGAAAAGGGTGTAAAAGGAATTGAGCATAATTTTGCTCTGGCAATATAAAAATTGCTCTGGCAATATCACTAGCCAAAATATAAAGGTCTTCAATCGGATGTTAAGACAAGTTACAAATGTAGTCTAACGTTGATTAAGTTATAAATAATGCGGATTAGTTACGCTTCTCCTAAGAATTTTTTTTAAAAGATTTCTCCTAATGCATTAATTTCACAATTTGATTCCTAAATTTTGTATATATAGCACGATAATATTTTAGAAAAATCTTAAAAGAACAAATTTTAGGAAAACCATAACTTTCTACTAAATAATGTTGAGGCGGGTTATCTCACATAAATTATGAAGGATATCATTATACAACATATGAATGACAACAAATACCAGACGTTCGATATAAGATATAAGAGATAATTGCAGATTCGGTCTTAGATAGTGAAATATAATTGCACTTTAGTTCCAGATAGTTATAATGTTGTAAATTAGTCCTTGAATTGGCACAAGTGTTGCAATATAATCCTCAAAAATAACAAATGTATGATCCCGAAATAAAGGAACTAATGTGCAACAATTATCACTATTGGGAACTATATCGCAACATTTTAACCACTTTCGAAAGCTAATTAATCTATAACAATATAACTATCTATCTAGAACTAAAGTTTAACTTAAACCGACTATCTGACATCAAATCGATAATCATCTCTCCGTTATAATAACATTGAAAGCATCGTAAATACTCCAGACGGCCCAAATGGTACGGTGAATCAAATGTTGGATCCACCTTAGATTCATCTCTCTATGACTATGAGACGGCACGAAAAGGGTAACAACTTGTCTTATTATGAACAATTTGAATCTGTTGTATGTTTTCATATAAGTGCTTAGACATCTCCAATATTTACTTATATATTTTTTCTGTTAGATTATCTTTAAAAAAAAAAATCATGATCTAACACATAAATATCGATCTCTTGTATTTTTTGATATCAACACAAGGGATTAGAACATCATAACACATTGACCACATTCAGGACCTCATAATTGAAGTGGTTTCTGCGCATGCCTTCACCACATTTATGCTAGAAATATACATTTCCATCTACTCCGATCGCTTCTCGAGTAAGTGTGTAGGGAACTAATAGGGAAAACAGAAGAGTAACAGATAAATTTAGTGAAGAAATTCAGTACACGAGACATTCACCAAAGCTTGTAATACAATTTCTTTAAAACGAATTTGCCTCTACCCAATTGGTGCTAAAGTATAAAGTGTGCCCGAGTTTAATGGCACATTTGTTGATAATATATAGGTTTGGCCAACAAAAACCAATTAGGTAAAATTAATTGATTTAAACTCAAATCATCAAGCTTAAGAGGCAAAGTTGATTTCATATCATCAAGCTTATTATTATAATAATAAACCCACACAGTATTTAAATCATCAAAACGAAGTTTCAACATTCAAACTTACAAGATTGTGAGCTCAATAGTACAGTTCAACAATAAACTACTCAAGCTCTTGAATCTTATTTATTTTCTTACATGTAGTAGTATCAAGTACTGGCTTTAGTGTTTGAACTCTTATTCTTAGTAGTATCAGATGGTGGAGATGGAAGAAAGAAACGGGCAACGATACCGCTAGCGGCTGCAACCAACGCTCCAACGATAAATGAAGGTAGATTACCACCTCCAAACAAGTCATCCCATGGTCCACTCAAAAGAGATACAAGTAACTACATTAACATTGAAATCAATGAGTAACTCGAAAAATCTTACTTAGAAAGTAGAAATCTGTTAAGTTGCATATCGCTCTATATATCGAATTACCTGTGGTATTACAATCGCAAGATTGAGGACACCAATTGAAAGACCTAATCGATAAACACAAAACATAATGTGGTAACGAATGAAAAACGAAGATCATAATAATAATGTAGTTTAATTTATCGTAATGTAGTTTATATGTATATCTCACCTTGTCCTGATGTTGATATGTCCGAGTATAATGATGCTAGAGTATATGGGACAACGTTAGTTACCTGTTCAAAGCGAACCATACTTCATCAAAAGGACAAATAACAAACAAAGAAATCAATCCGAAAGAAGTACAGTAACTCACCGCCTGTGGAGTACCCATAAGACCACACACAAGCAACGCTCCCGCCTTGATACCAACCTCCGGGGGCATTGGGGTAACCTTGCCATCCGCGGTGGTCATGTAACGTCGTGAAGACTCCGCCAATTTGGTGATCAAAACCAATGAACCCAAGCAAGAAGCCAACAAAAAATTCGAAAACCCCCACAATTTGATCACCCCTCCTCCAAGTCCACGAGCTGCTAGCAACTCGATCCCAAGTGATGTAACACCCAACATAATCGCTTGAATCATCAACCCTAATGAGCCAGTATTAACACCTTTATAATACAAATCCCCCTCCCCTACTCTCCCTCCATACACTTCTCTTCCCATCCAATCAGTCCCAAACATTCGATATGGAAACGAAGCAAGATGGTTCATGAACGTCACCAGCAATAAAATCCACATCGACTTTGGCAAATCCTTCATGGCACTACTCATTCCTCTAAAAAACGGTACTGGTTTTTTTCTTGATTTTTCAGATAAGGTATTCATTTGTTCAACTTTTGTATGATTTACTACTTCTTCTCCGACAAAGCTAAAAACCAAGATTGTTACTACAACTAAAATGGCGATGGCTAGGATGAAACAGCTTTTGAGGTTCGCGCAGTAAACATCACACGCGTTGGTCATTGTAAACGGGAACATCTTGTAGAGACGATTGAATGAACCTGCAGCATAACCTAAAATACCGCCTACTGAAAGGAAGAATGCATAGGATGCATTTGCTGTTCTTGTTTTTGATGTGTTTGTACCAGACAAATCACCTAAGAATGCTCTGCATGGCCCCTGAATAAAATCACATTTATCATGAGCAATCTACCTCTATTAATTTACTACTTGTAGATAAATTTATCACTATTTCAGATTAGTCCTCGAGAGTAGCTCAAATGTTGCGATATAGTCCTCAATAATGACAATCATTGCACATTAATCTCTAACTTTTTGGACTATACTGCAACATTTGTTACTTTCAAGAGTATATAATAATACTTGTTTCATTTTTAAAGACTAATTTGCAACGTTATAACTATCTGGGATTAAATTGAAATTAATATAAGATGGTCTTGAATGAGAGTTATTGAAATGAATTACTATTAGTATAAATGATGTTTAAATATAAATTATATGTCAAATATATACTTACAGAGAATTTAAATTTTTGTTTATGGCTCAATATCATGGTGGCATGTGACCTAAACTTCGAACTAAAAGGTCTTGAGATGGATTATTGCTAGAAATAATTTGTCTCATATTTTAATTCTAACGTATTTATTAGTTAGCACATTCTCTAACAATCTATTAATTTTTATATACGTTATTTCTATTGTATATCATTCTTTCATCACCAATTTCTTTTTAAAAAGGGGTAATTCAAATTTGTAGGGTAGAGTCCTCTTCCCCTGCTAATCGATCACTTTGATTTCACCACTTAGGTTTAAGTGAATTTTAAGTGAGATACTACAATGGTAAATTCATGAAGTTTTTCAGAGAAAAATTATTAGTGTATTTTTTACACCTAATTTAATTGAAAATAATTGAAAATTATTAAATTACGTTTCAAAATGTTTTTGTCATTTAAAAATAAGTGTCATCATTGTCCATTTTAATGATGTATTTAGATTGGGGTTTTGGTAATAAATAATAATTAAAAACTATCCTAGGTGACGCTAACTAAGTGAATATATTAAAAAGTTGTTTGAATAATATTAAATTTAAAAAGGTGAATCTATGTAAAAATAAGTGAAATAAAACATAGAAATACCATTCACCTACATTACACCGCAATTTGACAAGTAATGAAAACAAGATGAATCTCGATAAATGTGAGTTAATCGATTAACCTAGTTAATTACACAAAATTAGTTCCAAACAGGACAACTAAAAATACCATTCACCTACGTTCAAATTATAACTCGACTATTTTTCAAAACCGTATCTACTAATATAATGTGTTTGAATATGCTAGTACCTGTAAAAGGTTGTTGGCTATATGAAGCACCAAAAATCCAGTAACAAAGACAGCCATGGCGCGAGGCTTGGCGGAATTGCCCAACGGATCACCCGTGGCGTGGCCGACGTCCGCAGCAAAACTAATAAGAAAAACCCCAACGACGATCAAGGCAGTCCCGGCAGCCAGATAGGGGCGGCGACGCCCGAAGCGAGACGTAGAATTATCACTATAATAACCAGCCATGGGTTGCACAACAATGCCTGCTATAGGTCCGCAAAGCCATATTAAAGAGGACAATTTGTGTGGAATTCCCAAGAGTTGAACATATGGTGTAAGCAAAGATAATTGCAATGCCCATATGAATTGGATTCCAATGGCTATTGAAGCTACGATAAATAGTTTTGCAAGAGGTGTTTCATGGCTGCTAGATTGTCGTTCAATTCTTTCGGGTGTGTTCTCCATTTCTATTCCTTTCATGTTTGAGAATAGAACCATGACCGTAACTAATCGGTTATATATAGACAGGTATGTTACCATGTATTCTCATTAGCCGATATGAACTATTCATGTGATATCTTATTATTAGATTCGTTTTAAAATCTCTGAGTTAATCGAATAGCTTAGTGGAAAAGATTCTTGTAAGTGACCAAAAGGTTCAGGTTCGAATCGAAACTCACCCCATCGCTAATTTACAAAAAAAAAAAAAAATACTCCCTCCATCCCTAAATAATTGTCACATTTTGAATTTTTGTGGTCAATAAAGCACAATTTGAAATGTAAATATCTTTTATATTACATGAGAAAAAATTATAAAAAGTTGATATTTCAAAAATATATATTGAGATGAATCTAACAAGATCTCATCACAAGACTATATTATTTCTTATCATTGAATCAGAATTCGTGGTCAAATTTTGTAATATTTGACCAATAAAAGTTAAAATTTGACAATATTTTAGGATCGGATGACGTATATTATTGTAATATCATCGTTTTATAATTTTTTACGTATATAAACATGAGAGATTTGAAAAGGAGTGATTTGTTTTTGACACTTGTCATCCTAAACTAGTAAAGTTGTCATTGATTATTGTTATTTTACAACCATTGTATGACACATACTTTTATTTTGATGTATATATATATGTCTTTTTGACTTATTTTTTCAACATGATTCATATGCAAATATGGTAGGTACATTAAATATCCTAGACTCTTTATAAGTGATTAGTAGACTCTTTATAAGTGATTAGGCCAAGAGAACAGTTGATGTATTTATTGACTAAGTGCTAATTGTAAAAGTCCTTTAATAATTCTCAATTTTTTGTAAATTGGAAAGACGATTAAAAAAGTTTCAGACCCTCAAACTAAAGGTTATGATAGTTTTTGGTATTGGATATGATGTCAAAGGTTACTATATGATATGGTTCGCCTGATCAGGGGACTTGAGTTATCGCTAACAATTTTGAAACACAAGGTTCACTTCCAGTGAAAATTGAATTTAGATTGTATGAATAGACGAGGCTGCTTGACATTTTACACTCTAATTATTTATCAGTTAAGTTATTATAAGAGGATTAGTATTAAGTATTGAGTGTAGCAAAATAAACAATCACAATTCACGGAATTGCACATGTTTCATCACTAATAAAGAGTAATTAATTAAGTTGGTACTGATTTATCTAATTAAGTTGCAATTTATAAGTAAATGTTATTAATTGAATTTGGTACTGATTTATCTAATAAAGTTGCTTTTTATTTGTGAATAGTCACCTAACTAATTGGCATTTAGTTATCACATATACCTTTAATGCATTTAATATTGGAATTTAGTATTCCTGAACTCCATAAAAGTAATTAATCACATAACATATCTCTTTCTATATATTCCCTCTAATACAAAATATTGTATATGTGAAGACATTTTAACAAAATCCGATCCAATTATCTTTCGCACAAATCAAAATATAATTTATCTTTTTCTCCCTTTATGTTCTCATTTGCATTAATACACGGATGTTATTGTACTTAAAAAGTAAACTATTAATACATACAATTATATGAGGGTATAAAGGCAAATGTGTAAAGATATCATTCAATAATTTCTAATTTTGTGTGAAAATTCTACAAAAAACAACTATTTAAAGTTGAAAAGACTACTAATTATCTTTTTACTGAAAATTGTTAAGGAAAATTAGATGTTTGTATGAATACATGAAAGTGATGAATAATTTGTTGATGTTCACACAATAAAGAGTTGCAACGAATTTCGTTTCTATTTATTTTATTAATATTGAAGTTCAAAATTAGAGTGTAATATTCATGATAAAATCAGCCGCCTTTTTAAGTTCGCAACATAACATTCTTAGACATCATAAAATACTCGCTCCATCCACGAATAATTCGTACATTTTAACTTTTTGTGATCAATAAAACATGATTTAGTTAAAACGTAAATCTCTGTTATTCAAAAATATATAATGAGACGAATCTAACAAGATATCATATGACTATATTATTTGTTATCGTTTAATGAGGATTCATGATCAAATTTTTAATGTTTGATCACGAAAATTATTTTAGGGGACCTTACTGCAAAATTTTACTTTCCGGACCATATAGCATCACTTGTTTCATTTTTATGGATTAATCTGCAAGGATGTAACTATCCGGGACTAAAGTGCAACTGTGTCCCATGATCTGGGACCAAATATTCAATTACTCCTTTTAGCTTAAATTTTGACTTATTTTCTTATGCCCCACTGACCTATTGTCAAGCTTTCGATTGAAAGATTTCTTTTTTTTAAATAAGGGAATGAACTATCTATCTTTTCAAATTCTAGTTTGTGTTTTGCCTCCAAAAGGATGTGTTGATAAAAGGGAAAATTCAAAAAACATATAAAATTATATTTTAAGACAAGTTTTTCAATAATTAAAAATGAGGGTAACCGATAAAACTAAAAAAGAAATTTTTAAAAAAAATTAACAAGGGGGTATTTTTACCAAAATTCTTCATGAAGGGCAAAACAGACAATTTGAAAGGAGAGGGTACTAAAATAAAAAAAGCCAACGAATTGGGTAAAAGTTAAAAAAGACGGGCGAGGGGAGCATTCTTCCAATCTTCTCATGAGATGGTAGTATATAATTTAGAAAAGTAATTTAACATTATCATTATTATTGTTATATGTGAAAGGGAATAACCTCGGGACAATTGTTGATTTTGTTTCTGATAGTGGGGTGAAGTTGCATTTTGGTCCAGATAGTTTAACTATTGCAGGTTAGTCTCCCAAATTGACTAAGTGGTTGTGATATAGTCCTCAATGGTAACAATCGTTATATATTACTCCATATTTTTTCGTTGATCATACTACAACATTGTTACTTTCGAGGACTATATTGCAACACTTGTACTATTTTCAGAAAACTAATCTGCAACGTTGTTACTATCCATAACTAAAATATAACTACGTCTCACCATCTCGGACCTAATCTGCAATTACCTCGAATAACATCATTATCGCTTTTAGTATTTATTATGGAGGGTTTAAGCGAGGGGGCAATTATTTCTTTTTAAACCAAAATCGTCTGGCATTAATTTCCTAGTTGTCGTGTATTCATTTTCTACAAATCGTCTGGCATTAATAAAAAGTGGTATTGATCTTTTTCCTTAAATTGGCGTCGGCATATATAGATACTTTTATTTGGAGCAAATTGCTGAAATGGTCCCCGATAGTATGATCGAGTTGCACTTTGGTCCCCAATAGTTACACGGTTGCACGTGCCAACAAGTTGTACTTTAGTCTCCACGTCAAGTTTTACGTTAACATTTCAGGTTTACGAGTTAAAATTGGGGTAAAAATATAATTTTAAATATTTAAAGTTGATTTTTTTGCCCCAATTGGTACCAAAATGAAACTTCACAACCCCTCTCGCCAAAATTCTCTTTCTTCTTCACCCTAATTAGGGTTGTGAAGTTTCATTTTAGCACCAATTGGAAATCAACTTTACGTGTTAATAATAACATTTTTATCCCAGTTTTAACGCCTAAACCTGAAATGTTAGTAGAAAACTTGATATAGGGACTAAAGTGCAACTTTTTGGCCACTTTCGGGGACTAACGTGCAACCGTGTAACTATTGGGGACCAAGTGCAATTCGGTCATACTATCGGGGACCATTTCAGCAATTTGCTCCTTTTATTTGATTGTTATAATCATATTGGGATTTAGCCTAAGAAAGTCATGATGAATTTGGTCTTTTATAAAATTTATTTTATTGACTTTGTGTGACTCAATCTCAATAATTTTTAAAACAACCGGGATTGAAACGCCACATGACCTTGATCGTATTTTTCTATAATCGGGTTCTTCCTAGTGACTGAAAGGTTCTGATGGGTATAAAAAAATTGCTATTAGCCGGAGCGAGGGAGTATATTTATTTACCTAACATGCTGCCTTATGTTTTGCATGTCTTTCTATCTACATAGGGAACTATTACTTTACCCAAATGGAGATGGTGATATTATTGATATGGAAGGGAAATGCGTATCGCTTTTTCTTTCTGCCGTTGATATTCATTTTTATGAAAACATAAAGCTCAACGTTAAATTTGACCTGCGAATATTAGAACATTGCTCTGGGAAAACCGAAGAATTGAAAGGTTTGTTCTTTATATAATTGCTTTTCATCTATATTATTTATTTCTATACAATATTCATTTGCTAGAGCAATCATTAATCGACTTCAACGACATTTTGCAGATATTGGTAATTCTAAGTTTTGTTACGACGAAACCTGTTCATCATGGGGCTACTCAGAAATGTTACCATTCGATAAATTGAAGGCTTAAATTCTGACAGCCCCTGAACTTTGATCATCTGGTCAATTTGGCTCCTGAAGTTTGAAAATAGGTCTACTTGCCCCCTGAACTTTCACAACAGGTCATTTTGGCAATTTTCATAACTGTTCAGGGGCAAATTAACAAATTTTAACTTTTCATGAAGGACAAAATAGGAATTTAGTATATAATAGACATTTTGGGGTCACTTTTAATAAAAAAATATATTAGGGCTCTTTTAAAAGAAAATAAAATTATTAAAAAAATAAAAATAAAATAAAAAAAATCCCCCTCCCCCGTCGTCCCCAACCCCCAATGAAATATAATAAAGACATTTTGCAGGTTCTATCAATGGTGAACGGTTTTAGGGTGGGGTGGGTGGGGGTTTATTATTATTTAATAATTTAATATTAATTTTATATTACTTTTTAAATTAACTTGTAATGCCTATTATTGTTGTATGCCTATTTTACCCTTCATTTTAAGGTGAAAATGACCAAAATGACCAGTTAGGATAGTTTAGGGGGCAAGTAGACCTATTTTCAAACTTCAGGGGCCAAATTGACCAGATGAGCAAAGTTCAGGGGCCTGTCAGAATTTAAGCCTAAATTGAACGATCCATCAAAGAAGTACTTGCATAATAACACTTTGGTTGTGCAAGTAGAAATTTACAACTTATCATGATTATGTAGTACTCCCTCCGTCCCTAAAAGATTGTCACATTTTGACTTAATTAGTGTTTTTGTTATTGAACTTTTTATATATATTGTTGTGTGGACTTCAATTTATTGCTTGGATTCGAATAATTTCATTCATTAAAGAATCATAAATGTTGTTATTTCTCGTACCTAGTTTCATATGATCTAGTTTTGGTGCATTTTATAATGCTTTTTCCATCTTAACAAAAAAAACTGGATAAACAAATGTTTGAATGTACTTGAAATGAAATATAATCGAAAAATGAGAAACAATATTTAATATAAGCATAGAAGCTAACAAATTTTTAAAAATACAATCAAGAAAATGACATCAAAATTTGGTGTTGGATAATTAAATTGACAATATATATAAGAGATGTACCAATTTGAATAGTACTTTTTTAAAACATTCGTGATAAAAATTGTGAATTTGAGACATTTCTCGGGTACAACCTTTTATGCAGATAGTACAACTGTTAATGCAGTCGCTTGCATATAATGTTATTTCATACACCGTTTGATGCACAAGGTACAAGTGTACAACCGTCGTATGCAGGCACGTGGATATGACTAGGGGTCTACACGGTTCGGTTTGGACACTTTTATCCAATTTTTATATTTTTGGAACTAAGTTATGAGTCATAGTTAATAATAATAATATTACCTAGGAACAATAGACCCAAAATTGCAATACCAAAAGTGGCTCAAACTAGGTCCGAAGAACCGGCATAGATCCGAAACCAACTTAGAAACCGAACCATTTGGAACCAAACCGATTTCGATTACGTCTGTTATAGAACCAGTTAGGTCGGTTCGGTTTTTTTTTGTCCAAAACCGAACCCATCCGAACCCCGCGCACATGCCTACTATAATGTAAAAGAAACATTGCCGATTATGTAACCATCAAATATTTTCAAACAAAAGATAGACTCACCCGAAGGTGAAAAATATTCCAACTCTGTTCATAAAAAATACAAATGTTGAATCACATATCAACATAGAATTAATTGGAGGTTGTAATTGCAACTTCTAATGTCGAGCTCTTCTCCTTATTAGTCTGAGGTGGTGGAGATGGAAGAAGGGCGAGGGCAACTACGCCGCTAGCGGCCGCAACAACAGCTCCAACAATAAACGAAGGTAGATTGCCACCTCCAAACAAGTCATCCCATGGTCCACTTAGTAGAGATACAAGTAACTGTAACATTAGCATTCAAAATATTCAAATGATTAGCATTTGAGTAATTACTACAAATTTTTTCTGTTAAATCCTTAAAGACTGTACTTAGAATACTCTCTACAATTTGGAGGTCGAATTACCTGTGGTGTGACAATAGCAAGATTGAGGACACCTATTGAGAGACCTAAGTAATGAACACAAAACATCTTATGGTTAATGAAAAGAAAAAAGTGAATATCATGAATTCATGATAATACATAGCTCACAGACTCACCTTGTCCTGTCGTCGATGTATCCGAGTATATGGATGCTAGAGTGTATGGGACAACTTGAATTACCTGTTCAAAGGAAATAACATATAAACCAGCAATACATAACTATGCTTCTTATACCCGCGGAAGCTATGACATATAAAGAAGTAACTCACCGCTTGTGGAACACCCATAAGGCCGAACAAAGCCAACGCTCCTGCCTTGATATGAACTTCCGGTAACATTGGGGTAATCTTACCATCTCCAACTGATGTATATCGTCGTGAAGACTTGGCCAATTTGGTAATCAAAACTAACAAACACAAACAAATACCTAACAGAAAATTCGAAAAACCCCACAATTTGTTCACTCCCCCTCCAAGTGCACGAGCTAGAAACTCGATCCCAAGTGATGTAACACCCAACACAATCGCTTGAATCATCAACCCGAATGAACCAGCATGAACACCTGTGTAATACAAATCCCCCTCCTTTACTTCTCCTCCATAAACTTCTCTTCCCATCCAATCGGTACCAAACAACATGTATGGAAACCAAGCAAACATGCTCATGAAAGTCACCAGTAATAAAAGCCACATTGACTTAGGCAAATGTTTCATGGCACTAATCATTCCTACAAAAAATGGTGCTCTTTTTGTTCTTGATTGTTCAACTTTTGTCGGATTTGGTTCTTCGTTCACGAAGCTCACAACTAAGGTTGTTACTATTACTAAAATGGTTATAGACAGGAAGAAACAGGTTTTGAGGTTCGCGCAATAAACATCACAAGCGTTCGTTACTGTGAATGGGAACATTTTGTGGAGACTGTTGAATGAACCTGCAGCATAGCCTAAAATACCACCTACAGAAAGGAAGAATGCATAGGATGCATTTGCTCTTCTCATTTTTGAGGTATTTGTACCCGACAAATCACCCAAGAACGCTCTGCATGGCCCCTGCATAAATTTTTAGAGAAATTCAACGCGTGCGTCCAAATTGAGAATGTAGCGACATAAATTTTGAAAATTCGAGAAGGTCACGACGAAACGAGCCGTTCAAGCTCTGTATTAGCAATTGTGAATAATTCATTTGTTCCAGCTCTGTATTAGTCGTTCCTTCTGTTTTAATTGTAGTGTTCATAAATACCTTGTAGAGAGTATAACTAGAATACTCTTCCATCTTAAAAGATTGTAAATTCTAAATTTTTAATGATTGTCTTTTTGGAACATTAAATTCAAATATAAATTTTTATGAGAATTATATTAAATGTATGAGTATAGCATTAACACCATAGCTTGGTATGATCAATACAAGCAAGATATATAAATCATGTTTCAAAGTGCGTTAATTTTGATTTACAGGTCATGTTATATTTTTTTGTCAATTTATTTCATTGTTAATTCCACTCTTTATTAGCTTTAATTTTATTTATAGTTTCATTATTTCATTTTATGTGGTTATAAAATAATAATTTTCTCGAGTGAATTTTATAATTAAAATATATCGTTTTGCATAATACTATAATATTATATTTCATTTCTCTTCTCTAAAAGTGAGCTATCATTAAATTTATAATTTTACGTTTCATTTTTAATTTTTATATTAAGCCCAAAAAAAATGTTTAGATCGCCGATATTTTATTTTTTCAAAATATAAAAGTAATCATTTCACATTTGTAAGTTATGGTCCCTCTTCTTTTGTAATTTTCGTTTTAGTCATAGTATATCATAATTCTACATTTCCAATGAACTTTTCGCTTACTTTTCTTATTTAAGTTACCAAATGAAATGATATATAATTTTACTCAATTGTCACTTTACATTTTTAATGTGACAAGAAAGTGCCGATATGATCTCAAAAAGTTGGTAAATGTTGCCATTTGATCTTCACAAGTTCAAAAATAGCAAATTATTTTCCGAAATTAAACAAAAGTTGCGACTTAGTCCAAGAGTTGACTGAGGTGTTACTTTTAATGGTAACTATGCAAATGGCTTCCACTAAATAAATTTGCAGTCAAATTTTAACATCCCGTCAATTTTTATACTGAGTTGCAACTTTTGTATAATTTTGGAGACTAATTTGCTTTTGAACTTTCAGGACTAAATGATAACCTCGACTCACTTTTTGTGACCATTTCGATAATTTACTCTACTCTTCTACTACTTTTATTTTTTCTTAATTTATGCGAAAATGACTAACACGACAATCGAAAAAACATAAAGAGTAATTTTCAATCATAGTACTATAATGTGTTTGAAGTAGCTATTACCTGTAAAAGGTTGTTGGCTATATGAAGCACCCAAAATCCAGTAACAAACACAACAATGGCACGCGGCTTGACAAAATTGCCCAGCGGATCACCGGTGGCGTGGCCGATGTCGGCAGCGAAACTAATAAGAAGAACCCCAACGATGATGAAGGCAGTCCCGGCAGCCAGATAAGGGCGGCGACGCCCGAAGCGGGACGTAGAATTATCACTATAATAACCAGCCATGGGTTGCACAACCATGCCTGCTATAGGTCCGCAAAGCCATATTAAAGAGGACAATTTGTGTGGAATTCCTAGGAGTTGAATATATGGTGTAAGTAAAGATAATTGCAATGCCCATATGAATTGGATTCCAGAGGCTATGGAAGCAACGATAAATATTTTTCCAAGAGGGGCTTCATTGGTAGATTGTTGTGCTTCCATTTCTATTTTTGGGAGCCTTTGTTTCTACAATGATTTGTTTGGTTTTTAGAACTATGATTGCAAAACTACAAGGTTAATATAGCAAGCTCAATTGTTAACACATTAATGACACTCGTCCCGGTGCACAATCGATGTCTGTGCGAATTAATATTTTGTTTACTTTAAGATTTGTTACTTAAAAAAACTATGGACACATAAATTTATGCAATGATTGAAATTAAACTAACATTAAATTGAAGTAGTTCGATAAATTTAATTGATGTATATTTTAAAAGAGTTAAAAATGACATACAAAATTAATTTAAGCTTTTTTCCTAAATGGTTTTTAAATTTAACTTTTATTATTAAGGATATTTCTTATCAAGGAGTTTTATCTACTCTATATATAATTGGGGAAGGGGGGAATTAGAAGTTACATTTACAAAAAAATGAAGCCCCATGTTCTCATATGGCCAATCATGAAGTGACATGTGTTGATATTAAAAAAACTTCCATTCAACTATTTATCAAGTAATTTAAAATTGCATATTTTTGTATGTAATACTGATGTATTTATGTTCCTTCAAATTCAGTTTTGAAATTGTATATATGATCTTTATATATATATTTTTCATATGTGTTATAAAATTTGTACCAATATCTAATTAGTTATACAAAAAAGAAATTCAGTAAGAAGAATAAGTTTCCACAGGCTGGAACTGTGTACAAACGACTAATTTCGGTAAGTTCCAAACAAACAAAATTAATAATAAAAAAGGTAACTACCAACTAAAAATAATTAAATTGTAAAACATGAGAACATGACATGTAGATTTTTTAGGTCTTAGGCATTATATATAGTTTAGATTATAGACTAATAAAGTTTTCTTTAACATGTATGGAATTGTATATCTTTAATGTCGTTACATTTATTTTTTTGTCCCATTATATAACCTTGTACGTCACATACATTTATTTTGACATGTCATAAAAATAAAATAACTTTAATTATATATAGTAGATGCGGGTACACAGTCGATGTTTATGCGCTTTAATATTTTATTTAGTTAATATTCTTTATTTAGAAAATAATGAATACAATAAATTTCATCAATGATTTACATTAAACCAACAATAAATAGAAGTAGTTAATGAATTCAATTGATATATTTAGTGTACTAATAAGTTCATATTATAAAATAATCACATAAAAATAGTATTAATATATTTTTTCAATTATATATTTGAAAATAATTGGTTTTTACTTTCTCATTATATTTAATGCTATATAAGTTTAAGGTAATACCATAATAAACTAATTTTAATTAATATTTTGATTTACTTAAATTTAAAATAATATTATGAAATACTTATATTAGTCTAAAGACATCTTCAAAAAAATTAAAGAAGTTAATATTAAAGTATTCATTAAAATTTTGTTATTAAGGTAATTTACATAATGAGATTCCAACTATTTTTTTTTTTTTTTTTTTTTTTTACAAAGTGAAACACTATACATCGCTAAAGATTGCTACGTCAAAACCCCACTCTATACATGTATACCAATTACCCTTATTCCGAGGAATCTTCCTCCAACTATTAACACGAGCCCGAATATCCTTGACACATACAGCCACAATACTATTCACCTCCGGAGCCAGACCTTCAAACACACACCTGTTGCGAGCTCGCCACACATGGTACACTGCAGCCGTCACACACAACCTCCTCAATCTGCTCTTAAAGCTCTTGCCTTGGCCTCGACCAACAACCCAACGAGCCTCCTCCTCCCACCCACGGGGCTGATGAAACTCATGGAGAAACATGAGTAACGATGAGTCCAACTATTTTCATATATTACATATGAGTCATATAAATATATTCTTATTTTAGATGTATCTTAAAATATGTCCTACAAAATTTTATGCATTAAATATACATATGTCACACGTATTGATTGAATGGACAAATAAAAACATAATCATATATAATATTGGTATATTTAATATAAAAATTTAACGATTCTATAATATATATAATAGTTTAATAGTATATGTATTGTCTTTAATAGAATAATAAATTATTTAAACATGATAATCTAATACAACGTAATGAATTATTACCTCCAATTTAAACGTAATAATTATTTCCTCAAATATGGTGATTGAATTGATTAAGAATGAAATTTTCAATATATTTTTTATACCAATTAAATAATTCAATTGAATTTAGTTTCATACAATTCTATTCTAACTTATCAAACGCAACAAAGTGTTGCAATGTAAAAGAACTCTAACTTTTTAATTTTTTTTAAAAAGGGGTTACTTTTTTATTTTATTAATACGAATAATCAATTACAATCATCAAACAACAATACAATTCATAAACTCGTAAATTCAAGGAGAGGGGCGACTAGCATCAAGCTAGTGAAAGAAATCATCTCTTTAACCACTTTCTTTGCTAGCAAGAAGGCTCGAACCCAAAACCTCCGTTAGAAATGTCAGCATACTTGCCACTAGGACAAAATGTCTTCACTCTAATTTTTTAAATTTGTATGTATGTTGATGTGTATACAAGTGAAACATACATTCCACTAATAGTTTGCATGTCATTTATTTGAAGATTAACTCATTACATGTAATATATATATGTGTCACAAATACAACTCACACTTGGCTGTTAAGTAGGTTGTTTGACTTTTACTTTCAAAATGTTATTAACTGAATTTAGGTAAGGATTCGAACAATTAAATTGCATTTAATTTCTGAATTCAGTTGTCTACATAATACTTCATGCGTTCACTTTAATTTTTTTGTTTTAGACATTTATACATAAATTAAGAAAAATATAAAGTAGTCAAGATAATTAAAAATGTAAAACAACAACGATTTGTAATTGTTAATGTAGTGAATTAATCAAAAAATTCTACAGAGACCAACTATTATACCCTCTGATTATTAACAATATGCATAGAGATAATATGATACGAGGTCGAGTACAAGTGTTAAAACAGATGGTTCACTCAGCCCACTCTTTTCTTAATAATATATTTTATGACTAAAGTATATTTTGGAAACAATCGGTTGGATTCAGATAAAATACATTCTTTATTTGAAGCTCATGACACCATTTATGGTATTGTATTATACTTGAGGAGAGGACAACCAATCAGTAATAAGATCATTTGAGAAGAATATTTCCATATTCTACAGGCTTGTGAGGCGACTATCTATCCTATAAAAGGAGGAGCTCACACACTTTAAAGATCATCCGAAATGCATAGAGCATTCAACTTATATTGTTTTGTGAGCATTAAGATCTAGGTTAATTAGTTTTGTTAAAAGTTCTTGTTCTATACTCTTAATTGAATGTATAACATTACATTTGTTGTGTCACCCTGTTACAATAATAGTCAGGCTTTTCCTATATTTCATACAAATTGTAATCGTATTATACCGGAATGATATTGAAGTAGAAGAGTGAAAAAGAAGTTGGGACACTATAGAAGAGTCTAGTTTAGGAAGTCAAGGGTGTGGGGCATGCGAGTAAGACCTTCTTGTAATCAATTCACGTATTGTGGATTTTTCCTTGCGCATGCTGCCCCAAGACACATGTGCTACATTGACTCTAAACTGGGTTGCCAACTTATGTGTTGCATAACCGTGTTTTATTTCTCTATTTGAGTGTCATTACTTCACAGTTGGAACAAAACTACGGGTGGTTCATTTTTTCCGGAACAATATCATTAATTGGTTGATATTTTCATGAGCAACAATAAACAATATAGTTCTATTTAGATATATGAAAGTACAATTTTATTGAACAAAAAAAAGTGTGTAAGGACGAAAAAGTAAATAAATGGAGGATACATTTCTCTATAAATTAGCGATGAAAGTAGAAATACAATGGTACGAATAACTAGTGGATAATTAGAGTGTTGAGACAAATTGTCTCAAACAAGGATTGAATCTAAGTAGACCGAGTCCAAAACTTGAATCAGATGTCACCAGACAAATGAAGGATACATTTGATAAAACATAGTCATATATTTAAATCACTACATATATTCAAATACTAGTCTCGACAGGACCGAGTTGATGTATCATTTCCACATGATTGAATTTCTTTGGCTTATTTTCATGTTGCACCTTTTATTATGGTCGAAATTTTAAATTGTACACTTAATATTTTTTGAGTCTCAATTTGTACCCTATGTATAATCTTTTTCATATTACACCCTCAAATGTAAATTTAGACCCTAAATGAATGTAAACACAAGGGCAAACTTGAAATAATATATCTTAATAGTTTTTTGGTGCATTTTTTGATAATATCAAAATTATTAAATTAAAAATTTATGTCATCCCCTTTCTTCTTCTTCTTCTTCTTCTTCTTCTTCTTCTATTTTACAACTCTACCCTAAACAGCATATCTTCCCCACCCACACTCACCACCTCTATCACCACCACCATGCCTCCTCTCACATGTCAATGTTGGATGTTAATGAATGAAGTAAAGCGATGAATCCAAAATTTGAGTTTGGAAAAATTGGCCATACCACATAGGAGAATTGTTGGATTATTGTTCACCTTATAAGAAGGCTCTTTCAAATGCTTGTTGAATATGTATTACCTTTATGTCAAGCCCTCTCGCTGGGGTATGCAAATCATCGATTGAAATTGAAAAAGTTGTGAAGCTAGGCGCGTGTGCAATTGAATTGGCAATTGAATTGTCAGCCGTTACAAAATGTTATGGCTATCATTATTGAGCCAAAACGTTTGATATGGTCTTCAATGAAGCTGCTTATACATAAGGCAGACTTGAGCATCCATTACCACTACACTAAGAAAAATCGTACACACAGTTTCATAGCATGAAAACATAGCAGTCCCATACTCTCTTATTTTTACACTTGCTTTTGTTCTGGTGATACTTAATACTCATTGCCGGTTCGTCGATCGACTCATTTTGCTTGTGAGGTCGATCGAGAGGTGGTTTTATCCAAGGAAATTGCGGCCAAACTGTTCCTTAACACCGAAGGGAGAAGTCGAAAAAGTTTTAAGAAAAATCACTTTTTTTAGATTTAATTTTCAATTACTTTTCTTCGTTTTTTTCCAATTGTCTTTTGATTTTTTTTTTATATCCCTCGATTTCGTGCTAATCTTCTAATAGATGTAAATGTGTGTTTTATGTTAAAAATTGTTTTTCAAGAGTGCTACTTGGCCCTAAATCTCCAAAACCACATTGGAAATGTAAAATGACAATAAATTGAAACAATACAATTGATTGTTGATAACTTCATACGAAAAATCAATCAAAAAGTACATTAAAAATGTAAATGTACAATTAATTATTAGGAAGACAAGTATTTAAAAACAAAAAATTAAAGCTAGAAAGACAAATAAAAAAGAACGAATGGAATACAATTTATGTCCTTATTAAATGATTGTACAATCTAATTGTTCAATGTACATTTTTAAAACATCCATATATGGTTCAATGATTCAGGTATTTGCGGATGACTTCATCATCCATGTGAAACCTGAAATTGTGTAACAGAACTTAAGGGGAAAAGGTGTTGGTTTGAAAAGGTGCCATTGATGTCTCTTCGTGCTTGTAGTTATTGGTTCGATTATGTGATATTATTTGGTGTTTACAACACAAATATGAAATGGCACATTGATTCATCCCAAAGACAATGCTTATTTGTGAATATATGAGCAGTTAGAAATTTTTCAGACAATACAGAACAAAAATTTCGTTTTTATTCCCTTAAGAACACAAGAAGTCATCTTCTCTCCATTCCATATATCTAAGTCTTGTCTTATCCACCAATACAACCTTTGTATACTATATAGTATTGTATTTAGGAAAGCTTATAATTAGTGATTCAAGACATAGTGATAGTTTTGATTCTCATTATAAAGTTATAATATATTTTGATCTCTTGTAATGATTTTTAGGTGTAAAATAAAATAAATTTTCAACATTTGATAGTACATTTCTAAGAGGCAGGAGAAGAACAAGTGTCAATTGACTCATACCATTTGTTAAAATGGTTGCTAATCAATGACTTGAAATTGGATACAAGTGGGTGTCAGATAAATATAGTGATTAAGAAAAAAGGGATATAAATGGACAAATAAGGTGTTCAGGTAAGTCGAGAAGGGTGGATAGGTGGTAGTTCCGTGTGAGAGGTTGCGCAATGTGTGTGGTGGTGGTGGTGTTAGCGAATGAGAGGTGGGTATCATTTTTTTTTTCAATTTCAATTAATTTCATATGTTTAATAGAAATAGCTCAAATTTTTATTTATTACAAAATTGACCCCAAATATGTGGTAATATCAAAATATTCTCGTTGAAGTACGAAAAATTGACAAAATAGGCAGATTAAAATAGTCGGCCACCTAGACCAAACTTGAGTGACCTTTGATATCATTAACCTTATCTTTTTTGGGGTCATCTGGCTTGCAAGGAATGACTGCCTCTTCAACGAGGTTCATCCCGACCACTCCAAGAGCTTCGGACTCGCCCACTCTCTAGTAAAAGAGTGGCACAAGATAAAAAACAGTCGTAGGCAAACCAACAACCCACACCTCCTCGATACGGTGAGAGTTAATTGCTGGAATGGTCCTACTGAGTAGGGACCAGGTGCATGCAGTTTGGTCCATGCTCCGTTAACATTGATTGTGAATAGTAAAGTTTTGAGAAGTTGGCTACCTTAATGAAACTGGATCAAAATCGGGCAGATCTTTACCCGGAGTAGAGCATAAACCTAAAAAGATGACAAAATGACTAAATTACACCTTAAAACCCTTTTTCGATTTTTTATTTTTTTTCAATTTTTTCGACTGTTTTTCCTAGTAAAAAAGGTTCGATACTGATAGTTGTTTTAACAAAAAGTTTCAATTTTTGGCAAAAATGTTCGAAATAAAAAAAGGTTCGATTTTCGTAGTTTTTTACCAAACAACTATCAAAATCAAACATTTTTGCCAAAACCGCAAATTTTATGTAAAACAACTACCAAAATCGAAGTCTTTTTACCATGAACAAAAGAATAAAAATAGAAAGAATTGAAAAAAATTGAAAAAATTAAAAAAAAAAATAAGAAAAAAAAGTGTATCAAATTATCGGGGGTAAGTTAGTCATTTTACCCCTCATACTTTCATCAATTTAACCAAGTTCTCAAAAGTTTCATTTTTACTCCAAAACTTCACTATTCACGCCGAAAACCATCAATGTTAACAGATCAATGACCAAAATACTTCATTATGCACTTTTAGAGGTCATTAACGCAACAGTTCCAATTTTAGGGACCAAACTGCACCAGACCTCCACTTACGGGGACCATTCCATCATTTAACTCGATAGGGTGATGAAAGATCCCCTTACATCTCCTTCAAAGATAGCACCATCATTTTCAGCAGCAATTGCCAAACAAGCTTACGGTAAAGAGACAACAAAATTCTCCTCCGAGTCACATCTAACATTGTTCCAAGATAGTTTGTCTCAACGACCACTTACGAAAATCACTCACTAATTGAAAGATCCAATCTTTTCAAGGAAGATACTAACAGAATTTAAATCTGAAAAGCTTTGGCACAAGAATCTTATCATCAATTCTCATCGTAAAAGCATTAACAATGAGAATATTTTCATAGTCACTGATAGTTTTATTACGCAGTTTTGGTAGAGGTACTTTCACATCTTCCAGCAGGAAAAAGAGTTGGATCTTTTGCTCAATATTGATACTAGGAAATAATGTTGCAGCCTTTGTTAGGAATCCTTCTAGTGCCTAGAGCTGTTAACTATCCGGCCCGAGTCGATTTTGGACCAAATCGGTTCGGACGGGTAACAAACCGGTCCACTAGTAAATCAAACCATTAATAAAACAGGTTCGAAAGTTTGATTCGTAACCGTTCAAAATTAATGATTTGACAAAAAAGGTTTGTTAATCGGTTCAAAATAACGCTCACTCGGTTCGCTAATCGTTTCGATCATAATCCGTTTTCAACTGGCAATGCAGATAGTTAGGCTTTGTTTGGTAATTTTCTAAATAAAAATGAGTCTCTCAAGACAATTGTTATAGATGACTTTAACTCAATGATCAATGTATCTCTTTTAAAACTAATTGTAATGAATTTTTCAGCCGAAATATTTATTAAATTTATGCAATAATTTACCTATAAAAAAAGAAGAAGTATAGTCTTAATCTTAAGTACTGTACAAAATAGGGGTTGTTGCATTTTTCTTCTAAGGGGAGTAGGTGAATCATAAGCACAAATAATTGTATGCCCAAAGCAAGAAAACTCCTTACATAATTTTGTTCACTCAGTCTCCACTCCTAGCTCATACCTCTATCCACATGTGCTCTCACAAAAAATGTGTCGCTCAAACAAGCTAGTCTTACAATTAGCTTCAATTTTTCTCATTTTGGGATGGCTATCTTCTGCAGAAATCATACACCAGACATTACATGTTTGTTTCTCCTCTTATATTACCTCCCTCTCTCTCTCTGTCTTTTTTTCTTTTTTGTATATTAGCGATGAGGCCAGTTTCGAACTAGGACCTTCTGGTCACTAGCAAAAGTCTTTTGTAATAGACTATTTGTTTGACTTACGCTCTGTCTCTTTTTAAGGTAAAAAATGCAACTAATTTTGGAGGTCTAATTGCAGGTTTATGATGTTTCTGTAAGAAAATTGTGTAAAGATCAAGTTATTACAACTGTAAATGGTACTTTACCAGGGCCTACAATATATGCTCGAGAAGGGGATACCCTCGTCGTTAACGTTGTCAATAACTCACCTCATAACATGACTATCCATTGGTAAGTAATGTATTATTAATTACCTTTTAAACCAAGTTTTGTTAATTAAACGAGAATATTGAATGATCTAGTTGTTATGTGATTTTTCAATGCCTTAGGCGTTTTCAATTTGTTAATTAAAAGAGAAACTGTATTTCCAAAAATGGGATATAATAATAATTTCACCCTTAAAAGTTACCGTCGATGGATCAATAGTCGAGTGAATTTGACCAAGCTTCCAATTTCACTTTTCTTGAAGACAATTTATCTCATAATTGTCTATTAGTTAAGACTCACTCTAACAATATATTAGCTACGAATATTTGTATACATTATTATTAGTATATTATTGTATTCATACAATTTATCACTACTTTATATATAAAAGGTTAGTGTGTTGTTGTGTGTATAACAACTAAGCTCGTTTAGCAATTGGTCACCGGTAATGGCAGATTAATTTTAGCTTAATTAAATTATGTATTTATTGGAGGAGGCATGAAATAGGTTATTTTAACAGATCTATATGTGGTGAAATGTTGAAGGGAGGTAACTATTTATGATGGTTATTGTTATCAATAATTAATTTGAATGATTGGTTACGATAATGTCGATATCTTTTACATACACGTGTACCTCATGTAACCTGTATTTGATTAAGATGGGTTCAATTTTTCGAAAAAGTTGGTATTCTCTAGAATCTAGTGATTAAGATGGGTTCAATTTTGAAGAATATCATGAGCAACACATGATATTAACAAAAAAATGTGCTGAAATTTTTATTATTTCTTCTGTTTTTTAACTTATTGTTTGGCAATAATCTACTTTATTAAGGACATGAAAATATTATTCTTTTACCCCTATTTAATTGTATTGATTCCCCCTTAAAACTATTAGCTAATGCCTTGAAAATTAGGAAGTCAATAAAACATACTACTTTATTAAGGATAAAATAGGAAGTAGAGTGAAAAAGCACGTTGAAAAAAGTAAACACTATATTAAAAAAACACAAAAAGTTTAACCCAGACAATAGGTTAAAAAAACGGAAGGAGTAGTAGATTGTCACAAATTTTAGGCAAAATGACTAGTTTACCACTAATGAAAAATTGAGATCATTATACAAATTTTTTGGGTTAAAGTAACTATTATAATCTATTATAATACGTTGTAATCGATTTAAATTCACAACAAACTCAAATTTATCATGATTTATCTTTGCATCAACAAATGTTACGTAGTTCAACCACAACAAAAATTGATATGATATATACTACATATTAATTAGCATAAAGAACCGGTCACAAATTGGATACAACCATAAAAGTTGGATTAGTATATTACAATTAGTATAAACCACAAAGAAATATTGATTTCTTTAGGGCATAAACAAATAATTTTTATTAATACATTTGAAGACTAAAAGAACCATGAAAAATAAAAATGAAATGAAAAAGAATTAGATTTATATTCATCAACATGAATTTGTTCTCCGACGGCCATTCTTCCTACTTTAGAACTTGAACTCTATAATTCTTCAACCTGCAATAATTAAATTAATATTGAATCATCTAATTCAATAAGTGTTAAATTGGATTATAATCAATTATAACAGTTTGTATCATAATAAACTCAACTATATCAACATTATATTCTAATGTTAAACAGCTTATATGAATTGTAACTACACATAAAGTACAAATATCTTCAAAATTATATAAATTGTAAGTACACATAATGTTACACATAAACAATTTATACTTTATTATACAGTGTTATAATCGATTATACTTAATTATGAGAATTTTGGAGCACCTTTTGGTATCAATTTTTAACTTGGAGCACCCAAGAGTTTTTTTTTGCAAAATAGTAGCACGTCTCCCTAATAAATTTACTATACTACCCTTCATGATAATTCATCTTCTTCCTTTTTCTCCTTCTTCTTCTTTTCTACACATCCTACCAACACAATCCACCACCCACTCACCCACCTATCTCCATTTTCACTTTCATGTTTTGCAGCAAATTACAGAGCAAACACACATCACTAAAGAAGAAAGTACAATCGAACAAAACGTCAGCAAATGCATAATCATTTTCTTACATGGTTCAATAATCAAAGAGTACTAACTAAATCAAATTTCATTTGCTTTTGTCGAAACCCAATATCAAAACGTTCAAATCTTTTATCAAATACACCTCAACTCCAAGAAAAAAACAATAAATCACATATAATTGTACAAAACAGAGTGAATAACGAAGGCTTTACGGTGATACGGCGTCGTTCAACATCAATAGCAAATCCAAAAGCAGTCAAGCTAAGAATAACTACTAACAAATAAACTAGAGATGAGCTTTTCCCTTCCATTTGGTTTCTTGAAGTTTAGCTAGTGAGTGTGAATATGAGTTGATCGAAATGAAGAAATTGAAACAGAAGATAGGTGGGTGGGTGGTTGAGTGTTAAATGAGCATATCTTTTTATTAAAATGAAGTTTGTAATTTTTTGCAGCACCTTCGCAGCACCCCACGGGAAGTGGACTGAGGTGGTGGTGCTGCGGGGCTGGGCGGGGAGGTCGGCGGATTGGGTGGTGGTGGGATTTTGGTGATAGGGTTTAGAGAAAAGGAACAAGAAGGTTCAAACTTTTCTCTAAACCCCAAAATTCGCACTTTTATTACAAAACAACATTAAAGTATAAAATTAATTAAAAATATTATTTTAACTCAACTAAATTGAAAATGACTCTACTAAATTGAAAAAGATTGAAACTTTTGTTAAAAAACCTTCAAATAAGGTAATACACATAAAATATATAACGAATTGAAAACGTGATTTTTTTTTTTTGGAAATTAACAATGAGGTGAGATTCGAACCTAGGACCTTTTGGTCACTAGCGAGAGCCTTTCCACTAGACTATTCGATTACTCAATTGAAAACGTGATTTTAAGTGAGAGGAAGAGAGAGTGAGTTGAAGAGAGTGTAGAGACAAGCTTTTATAATAGATTTATTGAAGGGTAGTTTAGTCATTTTGCTTGAAATTTGGGGGTAATCTCCTAACAAAAAAAATTCAGTGCATTTTTGCTAATACCATGTGTTGACCATGGTATTCTTCAAAATTTCTCGTTCAATTTTACATACACGTGTAGTATATCTCTATGAAGTATTTTACGGTAATTTTTCACTTTTTCTTAGGCTAATTCGTAATCTGCCGCCTATACTATCATTTTAGTTTCAATATGTCCCTTATGTTTCTGATCGTTTCTAAATGCCTCCTAAACCTTCTCGGATGCATTTTTTTCATTAAATCAAACAAAATGACTACATTACCTTTGTTACTATTCGAAAGTGTAGGGGGCAATGTTAAAAAAAATTACAATCTCATCGTGAGTGAGTGCAATGTCTGTTGCAAAATTACCGGAATCTGATATTTCATCGTTCTTTTCTAGATATCGTAACACAGCTTCGATGCCTTCATTTGGAGAAAATTGGCAGATTAGCAATATTTGGAGGTCTTTTTTAACTTAGAGCACCTACCCTTTTTTTTGCAAAACACTAGCACCATCCCTTATGAAATTATTATTTTGCCCTTACTTCATAAACCAACATCCTCTTTTTCACCATTCCACCACCACCAAAACATTTTCTTTACCAACCACCACCACCACCACCACCTTTACAAACTCACCACCACCAACCCCAAATTCAAAACCTTTTCTTCCTTCTTCATAAATCCACCATCATCTTCTTTCCCATCTATCATTCTTCTTCACAAACCCACCAACTATCACATCCTTTCCACCACCTCCACCTACCTCACCAACAACATCACCAACCACCCCCCATAACCACCTTACTCACAAAAAATCGTGCCTCCCCCCCCTCCCAAGCCCTGTGAAGTCACCCCCCTCTCCCAAACCCGTTGTGAATTGCCCACCCCCCTCCTCCCAAGCCCTTCTGAAGTCGGCCCCTCCCCCTAAACCCCTGTGAAGCCGCGTCCATCCCCCCAAACCCTTGTGAGGTTTCGAAATTGTGATGGGCTGGGGGTGGGGTTTCAAAATTTGTGGGTGTGAGGTTGTTGGTGGAGTTAGGTTTGTGAAAAAGAAGATATCGGGAGGAAGATAAAAATGGTGGTGGTTTCGAAATTGAGGTTGTTGGTGATAGGTTTGTGAAGGTGGTGGTTATGGTTGGTGAAGAAGAAGAAGAGATGATGAGAAGAAGAAGAGATTATGGGAATAAGAAGAACAGATGATGGGAAGAAGATGAAGTGTTGAGGAGAAGAGACGTAAGAAAATGGTATAAATATGGTTTGTTTTAAATTTAAGGGCAAAATAGTCTTTTTAAGAGGGAGGGTGCTAGTGTTTTGCAAAAAAAAAAAGTGTGTGCTCGAAGTTAACCAAAAGACCTTCAAATAGTGCTAATCTGCCAAATTTCTCCTTCATCTGACCACCACTACACCTAAAATACTTTTCAGCATCATCTCTAACAATTCCTATCTTGACATCATTCCTGTTCTTCGCTAAGGAAGCATTATGGGGATTTTAATTGAAAATCTTTGGGGGATTTCAATTAGACATCTTAGTCAACCAAAAATAAGGAATAACAACAGCTTGTTGAATAGCATCGACACCTCTAAATAAGCTGTCTCAATTTAGTTTAGTTCGATCAATGCAGGCATGGAGTGATCCAGTGGCTAAGCTGTTGGGAGGATGGTCCTGATTACGTTACACAATGTCCAATTATGCCGGGAAATAGCTATACGTACAGGTTCAATATAACCGGACAAGAAGGGACATTGTTTTACCATGCACACTCGGGTTTTTTCCGAGCAACCGTTCATGGAGCACTTGTTGTTCGCCCTAAGCTCGGCAACTCCTACCCTTTCCCCGAACCACACATGGACTTCCCTATCATCTTAGGTATTATGTAGTATGAATTCATTTGCATAACTTACTCTCATTCATATAAGTGCAGAAATTGATTCATAATAAATATTTTTTACTGCAGGAGAGTGGTATGGTGAAAGCGTTACTTACCTAGAAAAACAAATAACGCAAGATGGGTTCGGACCAGATCCACCTGAAGGACACACGCTTAATGGTCTTTTGGGGGATTTCTATACGTGTTCTCATCGTACGTGCTTCGTTCCTTTCTTCTTGTACTTAATTTTCACTGCATTAATTCGTTATGAACAACTCTGGATAATGGATGATGAACCATAGTGAAGTTAATTCACCATCCAAATAGATCCGACCAAATAAACATTTTCTATGATGAATTTTAATGGAGTTGCAACAGAGCTCGATACATAAGCAGCTCGAGTATATACTATATACCTTGCTACAAAGCCTAAAATGATAGGATGGACTCAAGTACTCAACAATAATGGAAAATGCAGTAAAGCAATCAATGAGATTACTCTGTCTTTATCACAAGTCCTGTATGATTCCACCTGACAACACACATGGAAGTCATGGAAGTCGTCTTTCCTTGTTGCGTCTTGCAGCCTCATGACCTAGATTTGAGCACTGTAGTCTTACTTAAGCCGCAGCTGCATTATTTTTTCATTTAGACGTGACCTTTTTATCACCCGTGGTATGTCTCTATTGGGGTGAATGGAGTAAACTGTGAACCATTGGTAATTTTTCTGCTTCTTTGGTGCAACTTCTTCTTTTTTCGCTAAGTTTGTAACAACTCTACTTTATACATGGAAACAGAACGAAGAATTCTTGATGGTCAAGAAGGGACGCAATATTCGACCTTGGAATTCCCTTTAGGCGAGTCTGGATTTGAAAGAGGTTCAAATTCTCCTATTTGACTAATTGTTCTCTAATTACATAGAAAATTTCCGTTATTATTCTTATGATATTCATCTCTTATTTATGTCTATTATGCTTACTGATTTAGAAATTAAGACTTAAGAATACAGACTGACTCGAGGCAAAACATATCTCATGCTGAGCATTTCCTTTGCTGAGCAGATATTTATACGATTAAAGTGACACGAGGCAAAACATATCTTCTGCGCCTAATTGGCGCTATGATGAATATCAACATGTACTTCATGATTGCCAATCACAACATGACAGTCGTTGCTGTAGATGCCTCATATACAAATCCGTATCCCACAAATCTTGTTACCGTTTCCCCTGGCCAAACAATTGATGTCCTTTTTCAAGCCGATCAACCATCATCAACTTATTACATGGCAGCCATGAGCTACCATATTAAAAGTTTCGTAGATATTCTACACCCGACAACAACTGCACTTCTCGTCTATGAAGATGTTGAAACCACACAATCAATTCTTCCAACAATGCCCAATTTCCCGGATTATTGGGACGTTGAAACAGCGGTTAATTTCTCCAGCAGTTTGACTGCACTTGTTACATCACCCTTCTGGACTTCAGTTCCCCTCGAAATTGATGTGAGTATGTTTATGACTATCGGTTTGGGCATAGTTCACTGCGACAAAGAAGATAAGTCTCTCTGCTTAGGGCCACTGAATCAGCTAACAGCTGCTTCAATCAACAATGTGTCCTTCCAATCGCCAACCGAAACTACAATCCTGGAAGCATATTTCAACAAGGTGGATGGAGTTTATACGACTGATTTTCCAAATAGACCTCCTGTGATGTTTAACTTCACAAATCTGAGCTACATTGTGAACGAAGAACTCATGTGGACGAATAAGGCGACAAAAGTGAAGAAACTCGAGTACAATGCAACAGTTGAGATTGTATTCCAGGGCCTCACTTTCGTAAACTCAGAGAGTCATCCAATGCACTTACATGGTCATAATTTTCATGTACTCGCTCAAGGTTTTGGAAATTATGACCCTTGGAAAGATCGAGTCAAGTTCAATCTTGTAAATCCACAAATCAGAAACACCATTGCTGTTCCAATGGGTGGATGGGCTGCTATAAGATTTCAAGCAAATAATCCAGGTATGGTTTTTCAATTCTTCAAACTGGAGGAATTCTTTCGATGTTTGGTTTTGGAGGTCTATAAAATATGAAAACAGATTATTTGGTTAAAATGCTGATATGTTAAACAGACATCAGAATAGTGAATTGTAGGAGTGAAATGACCATTTTTACCCCCCCCCCCCCCCCCCCTATACGAAGTGTAGTAATTGAGAAAATTAATAGGGAGTAAAATTATAATTGCATCCCTCTGGTGAGCACTATTCTGGTGTGTGTTTAATGTTACCCGTTGAAATGACTTATATGTTACTGATAGTGAAGCCTATTTTCAAGATATTAATTATGTTATATTTTATTTTTAGTGAACACATAAAGAATGCATCTCGTGTGCATCTTGAATGTATATTTCATGCGTCCTATAATATATACCTTAAGTCCTTAACGGTATGTGCCTGACATATGGCCGACTACCAACAGAAGCGAACACATGAATCAATTGGTCAACAAAATGCATATTGAAAGTATAGTGCATGTGGTCGGTATATATTTCTAATAAATTCTTGATTCTACGTGCGTTCAGTTCATCAAACATTTTCTGGTATATTGTCTTCATACTAAATATTTATTATGGAAAATTATTGTATTTCAGGAGCATGGTTTATTCATTGTCATATGGAACCTCATCTTGCAGTTGGATTAGGAACTATATTCATGGTTGAAAATGGGCCAACTACGTCGACGACGTTACCGCCACCGCCACCAGATTTGCCACGTTGTTAGGTAGACTACTATAAAGATGGTGTTATTTATTTAAGTACTAAAAGTGATATATTTAATTTTTGTAATCGTTTGTTTAAACATATTGTTGAATGATCTAGAGGAGTTGAATTTTGAAGTAATCAATATGCTTAAATTAATTTTCAAAATAAAAAGTCGATCATATGACACTTGATTGATAGTGAGAGGAGGAGAGTTTAGCATAAGGTTATTTTGGTTGAATGTTAAGTGAGAATTTTATTTTTTAAAATCATATAGATCGTATATTATCATCTCATCTCTATCTCACACAGTCACACTTAATAGTATTTTGGCATATGAATCATCTCATCATAATAAATTAATAATCTTAATTTAAACCAAATGATGAATAAATAAATACATAAATAATCTACAATGAACATTATGATGAGTGATTAGTTTTTAAGGTGGTTAATAAAATTTACATGTGATAAATAAACATAATAGTGGTTAATTTAGATAACTTTATTTGTAGGATTCACCAAATAATAAATAGTTTGACCCTTATCACTTTATAATGGTATAGATATTTGACCAAAATACTTTTATATTGTTGAAAAGAGGCCTAGAATTATATTTAATTTGTTAAAAGTATATATTTTTTACTTTCCTTTAAATTAAAAATTGCCAATTTTAATGTTAAAAGTGAATGTAATTACTAAAATGATAAATTTTGAGACGTACGTGATTCAAAGACAAACTGATTGAATTGTCTTTGTAGAGAAATTTTGTAAAATAATTAGAGTCAACTAAGTAATAAACAAAAGATTTTTGATTTTTACACTTCAAAATTCATAATCACACTTCATTTTATCACTTTTTGTAAATTTTTATAGAGTAAATTGAATAGTAAAAAATAATCAATTTTTTAAGTATAATAATCAAAACCCAAACAAAATAAACACTTCTATTTTTTCTTTGCCTAAATCACCATTCTTCCCTTGAAATAACTAAATACCCTTATTTAATTTATTCAACATTTTTCTTTTTCTTAAGTCCAAAATTTTATCTAACTAAAACACATAAAATGGTTCAACTTCGAAAAATACCAAAATACACTGAAATACACTAAAAGACTTCGAGTATTCTGAACATATATAAACGCCATTATATTCGAACACCAAACAAAATAAACACCAAAGAAGCTGAAAGTTACTAAATTAAACAGAATTCAAACATTCATCCACAAATTCAAACATTATTCATCACAAAAGAAGTAAATAGTGGAAAACTAACAAAAACAACATAAACTACTTGTTCATCATCAATAAACTAGATGATTTTTTTTTTCATGGTAGGTGTAGATTCCATCTCTCTTCTTCAACCATGTAATAAGATCCAAAGTTATCTTCCTTCTAAAGTCACCAAACCGACTAGAATTTAAGTCAACTCCTTGCATGTTTATCTTCTGGAGTACTACATCGTTTGGAGTACTGCATACATCAGGATACTCAACAGCTTACATGTTTACCAACGTGTCAGAAAGTATTCAATGTTACACTTATGCGAAATTTCAGAGTCCTTTTTATATGGACACCATATGTTGATGACGCATCACCCCTTGTCACCAACCAATGTAATGTTGGTATTTGTATATAGAACTTGTCCAATTTATAAAACATTTCTACTAACTTGTAGTCTTTCAGCATTTGTCAGGACTAAGGTAGCCAAGGACCTCGTTGAGACAACCAACTTTCGCCATATTGTTTAACTTCACCTTAACGATACCTACGTAATTAATAAATAGACAAGTGTTGATAAAATAATACCTTATGTATGTCGGTATCTCTAAGTGTATGTATGTATGCAATGATGATCTTGGTGTTTATCAGTGTTTATTGAAGTTTTCAAGTAATTATGAGTGTTAAGTACGTGAAAAATCAACATTAACAACCAACAATGATATAAATAACACAAATTGAAACTAAAACCATGAAAGAATAATATACGAGTTCCATAAAAGTATAAACACCAAAATAATAATTCACGAGAGGCTAAAGCCATCTAAAAATACTAATTCAAATGTATGAGTATTCAATAAATCAAGTTCCACAAAGTAACCAAGTATTTCTAAGATTTTCTCATAAGAAACTATAAACAGTCAAGTTCATATCTCCATTTAATGCATTAGTACGGTTACGAGCAGCAACCATATTGACAGTTTATGTAGCAGTGTTAATCGCAACAGTTAACGATGCTCCAACACAACAAATAGAGAATAATGTTGGATACAATGAAAAAACGCATAATTATAGAAAATTAAAACATAAAAGTCAGATAAATACCAAAAATTAACCCAAAAAATGCATACATACAGAAAATTATTACAAAACGAAAAAAGTTACCTTATCTTAATTTATATTCAAAAAGCTTCAATTTTTATGTTATGGAGAAGGTATGATGGTTTGAATTTAAAGATAATTTCAAAAGGTTTCAGTGTTGAGGAGAAATGGAGACAAATTCAAACTTGGAGAACAAGACGAAGAATGGCGCCATCAAATATTTTGGTGGAAGATAAAGGGTATAAATTAGTACTTTCTGGAAGAAAAGCAAAAATAATTATTTTGTAATTATTTTTATTAACTTTGGTTATTCTGCAAAAAGTTTCACACTACAAAGATTAGGAATAATTTTAAGTCTTAAAATTATATTTTGGAATTAATCGAATAGTTTAGTGAAAAGGACTGTTGCTAGTGACCAGAGAGTTCTCGGTTCAAAACTCAAAACTCATATCTATCGCTAATCTCAAAAAAAAAAAGAAAAATATATTTTGAATCAAGAAGCTTCCGCAATCATTTGGAAGTACTGTTAAATGTTAAACCTTTAATGACATTAAAACAAATTGTTGGAAACATTAAATGCTAACCTTTAAAAGGAAAGGAATCGAGACACTTCTAGAATCTATTTAATGCTAAAAACGTGTCTAATGTTGTTAAGGTATGTTAGTGGAGAATGATCTAAGGGTGTGCACGGTTTGGTTTTGGATAAAAATAAAAATTGAACTGACATCATCGGTTCTATGTTAGATAGAATTGAAATTGGTTCAGTTCCAAACGGTTCGGTTCATATCGGTTCCAGCTCGGTTTCAGTTCGGTTTCGGTTCTGGGCCGGTTCTGGGCCTCGTGTTTCGGACCTAAATTTGAACCCATTTTCGGGTTTGAAATATTAGGTTTGTTCATTTCTAGATAATATTATTATTCATTTTCGACTCAAATCTAAATGTGATTAGTATTGTTTTATATTAAATGTAACTCATAATTAACTTTCAAAGATATATCTACTCTATATAAGTTTAACGAGCTCCTTTTAAAACTAATTTTGAAATTTGTACACACATTTGTTACATGGTACCAATTTTTAAATATATATGTATCCATATATTATTAGCTTAAAACATATTCACTTATCAATTATTATATCATACTAACAATAAACAATGTCGAATCCTCTCAACAATTATACTTTACTAAACTTAATTTTTTCTACATAAAATTAGTCACCGGTTTGGTTCGATTTTTATCGGTTCTCCCACAAGGCGAACCGCGTCGGTTCGATTCCCTCAAAGGCGGAACCGAAATCGGTTCGGTTTCGATCGGTTATAACAAAATCGGTTCTTTTCGGTTCGGTTCGGTTCGGCTCGGTTTCGATTTTCCTCCACACCCCTAGAATGATCACACTTCATTGATGATATCGTTTATTAATTATTAACTTTTGTTAATTTATACTTCGTTTGTTATTTTTTGTTTGATTTTCTAGCTATTTGCATATAGATTAGAGAAAAATAAAAAGTAATCAAAAAGTATATTAAAAATATAAAAAGACATTCAATTAGCACTATATAATTGGTTGGTTAATAACTTTTTAATCAAAAAGTAGATTGAAAATGTAAATTTTCAATTAATTATACTACAAAAATAAATATATATAAACAAAAAACTAAAGCAAAAAAGACAAATAAAAAAGAACTATTGGAGTATATATTTAATCTACACATTATTAAAAATGTACCATATCAAGATGATATTATATAAAAATCAGAAAAAAGTTTACAAACACCGATATAGTTGTGTATCAAATTCGATAAATAATTGGTACAAATTACCTTAAGTGCCAAAATAACTATAGTTAATTGAAATTAATAATTTATATTATGAAAAAATGGTATGTATTACCTAAATGTACCAAAAGAATTAGAAAATATATTATAGAATGGTACAATTTGTATTTTCAATCATTAGTGAACAAAAAAGTCAATGAACTGTAACTTTTCACATGTTACGAGATATCTACCTAATGTCCATGGTTCAATAATCTGATGACATCTAGTTCAAGCTTTTAACCAAGAGGTCTTAAATTCACACTTGTTGGAGACAATTTGTCTCATATTTCACTCTAACTCTTTATTAGTTAGTAATAATCAATATTCATTATCTGTAATATCGTTGTATTCTAGGGGTGTGCCCATTCGGATTTGGACAAAAAAAGAACCGAACCGATCCAATCGGTTCTACACCAGACGGAACCGAAATCGTTTCGGTTCATATTGGTTCTTGGTCGGTTCTGGTTCGGTTTCGGTTCTGGGCCTAATGTTTGGACCTAAATTTGAGCCCACTTTGACATTGAAATTTTGGGTCGACGTTCCTAGCTAATGCTATTATTATTTTTGGAGTCAAATCTAAATGTGATTTGTATTGTTTTATATAAATTGTGACTCATAATTAAGTTCCAAAAATAAATGTACTATATATAAGTTTAACGAGCTCATTTTAAAACTAATTTCAAAATTCATGCACATTCGTCATATAGTATCACTTTTTAAATATATATGTATCCATATACTACTAGCTCAAAACATATTTGCTCACACTAATAATGATCAATGTTAAATCCTCTCGTCAATTATTCTTTACTAAACCTAATTTTTTCTACATAAAATTAGTCATCGGTGTGGTTCGGTTTTTGTCGGCTCTCCCATAAGCCGAACTGTATCGATTCGGTTCCCTCAAAGGTGGAACCAAAATCGGTTCGGTTCCGACCGGGTTCCAAAAAATTCAGTTATTTTCGGTTCCAATTTGGTTCGGCTTGGTTTCGATTTTCCTCCACACACCTATGTATTCATACTAAAGTTGTGCAGACAAATAGTCAAACCGCCCGAACCAATTCAAACTGCGTCATTATAGTAGCTTTAATTTATTTTTATACGGTTTCAGTTTTGACATTTTTTTATTATTGTATTAATTGGTTCGGTTTTGGTTTTTCATTATAATAGATTGCCACAAACCGAACATACTCGCCAATGTAACTTAATAACAAAAAATACATTAGATAAACATATAATAAAATAACTAAAATTCAAAGTTTTAATTAAAAATCAATAAATTTAGTTATTTAACCATACAAACCTACATAGTGCACATAGTGGGCGAACTGGCCCTGTATCATAATGATATATTCTAAGTGCTAAATTTTAGGACATGTTTGTTAAATTTAAAAACTGAAATATGAAGTTTGAAGTAGGACTATTATAAGTGACGAAGCACTGAATGTCTCAATCTAAATTACAACTGAATCTTGATACTAAAAGTATCTAGATGTTTGACAACAATTCAAAGAAAAAGACTAAAAAAACTAGTGTCAACTTTTCCCCTACTTTAATTTCATTCATATATAGATAATATATGTAACATCTAATATTACAATATATAACTAAATCAAAAATATTAATAATAAAAATTATAAATAGTATAAATTTAATAAATATGATTAATAAATAATAATAATAGTAATAACAACAATAATAATAACAATGAGAATAATGATATCAATAATAAGAATGTTAATAATAAAAATATTAATAATAATATTAACAATTATGGTAAGAAGAATCAAAATAAGAATAATAATAATGATAATAATAATAGTAATAATATTATTGATAATATTAATAATAATAATAATAATAATAATAATAATAATAAGAGTAAAAATATTAACAATAATAGTAATAATGAGAATAATAAAATATTAATAATGACAAAAAATACTGATAATAATAATTATGAAAATAATAATACTACTACTAATAAATTGACAATAATAATTAATAAAAATAATAATCAAAATAATATTAATAAGTGTAGCAACATTAAGAATAATAATAATAATAATAATAATAATATTGAAGGCCGTAGCTAAATTTGATGGATTATTTGCTTTTAAGTTAAAGTAGTATTTTTCTAGGACGTGGGGAGTATTATATTATCTCATGCAATTCAAGCTTCAATTATCGATCCAGTACTAAAACCTACACATACATCAATATTAAAATCAGACGTTTCTTTTTTAAATGCCTATCTATGTATATTATAATCTTAGTCAAATTGGTAGCTGTTCAAACAAATAATTGATCGTTCTAGAAACTCTTCTATGTGGTAAAAATGTTAAAATCAAAGTCACATATAATAAAAATATAAAATAAAAGTTGAGGTGAATAACATTTTTGCAATGGCGACGAATCTTCTGCAAACTCTAAGAGGTGGCTCAAAAAATTGATAGGTTGATTGCTTGCTCAATAGTCTAGTGGCATTTGACCTAACCTCTCATGCAAGAGGTTAATAACCTTGTTGAAAAAAAATTTGTCTTAAATTATATTCTAACTCTCTATTAATTAGAAATTTCTATTTTTATTATTTGTAATACTATTATATTCATAATTCATTGCTATTTTACAAAAAAAAAAAAAAAAAAAACAAGTTGCCAAATTGGATGCAAGATGGGGAGTTAGTCCGGTGCTAATCGGGTGATAAAGGTCCCCTGACCTATGTGCCGAACGTACAAATTTTGAAACGGTTTATTTTTGGCATTTTTTTTGTAGTTTAATTTTGAGGTTCACATGCTAATACTTTTTCACACAAATAAAAAGAATCACTGAAGTTTGAATAAGGTCATTGTATATTTGGTCTTAGGTAACAGGATATATTTGTATTTTGGGCTAAGATAATTATATTATTGTAGATAAGTCACTGAAAATAATACTTATAAGTATTACATTATAGTTTTCGAAAGTAACAAATACTGCAGTAGGATCCCCGATAAAAATAAGGACTCATGTGTAACAATTATCACTATTAGAATTATATTGCAACGCTTGAGTCACTTTTAGGGATTAATCCGCAACAGTGTAACTATGTGAGACCAAAGTGTAACTTTATTCAATTATTTAATATGAAATCGACCATTCTCTCGAATTTGTCTAAATAAAGTTGAGTATTTTCCTCGAAGAATTATAAGAGTTTATTATAATATTATAATGCTTGCTAAGGTTTGGTTATTGAGATTTTCATGTTATGAGAAATTATTTAGTTACTGATATGAGGTTCTAAAAATCTTCCTAAATTGACTAGTAAATGACCTACATCAATAACATAAAGAAACCCAACGGGGGGGACTTTAACAAAATTCCTTCTCACTCCTAATTGTTCGCCCTACAGTTATTAACGAAAAGAATTACTCCCTCCGTCCCTAAAAGATTGTCACATTTTGACTTTTGTGGTCAATTACAATAAAATTTGATCATGAATTCTCATTGAATGATAAGAAATAATATGGTCTTGTGGGACCTCGTTAGATTCGTCTCAATATATATTTTTGAAACTTCAACTTATTATAATTTTTTCGCATGTAGAATAAGAGATATTTATGTTTTAAATTATGCTTTATTGACCACCAAAAGTCAAATGTGACAATCATTTAGGGATGGAGGTAGTATTAAATTATCAACCGTCTCTTTATAATGAGAATCGAATACAAGACTTTTAAATAACTAAAAGATGTTCTAACTATTAAAACATTCGATATTCTTCATGAAATCTTTAAATGCAACCTTAAACATAAGAGATGGATGGAAGTTTCTAAGCACATTCATTGCATATATCCAAGTCACTAGGAGAAAAATGCAAAAGCACTTGGACTCAAGACTTAAGAGTTCCACTATATACATCAAAACAGTAAAAAAGAGGGGTGAAATTATAATTTTATCTTGAATGTGTACAAAATACATTCAAAAACTTATGAACGTCTAATCAATACGTCCATACGTGTCTAATGGTTGTTGGCCAACTACATGTTCGTAACCTTATGAATATTTTTGTTATGTGATGTCTATAACCATGTGGACATGTTGATCAAACGTTCAAGCTCATGGACATGCTGATAGG
>CM016562.1:27330912-27530912 GCA_003412495.2 Echium plantagineum | reverse complement strand
TGGGCAACACTATTCGAGTCGTGTTAAATAATATAGTAATAAAGTAAAGTATCGTTTCCACGAAATTTAATTTTACAACTAGATATATTCTTTATTCTTAGTTAACTAACAATAATGAGTGAATATTTAGCCCGGAAGACTTGACTAAATTAAGTGATGAACTTAAACTGACCGAACTAATTAATGTTGAACCTAATTAATAATGAAGTTACTTATTGATTCATAGCAAAAGTGCCTTCAAATAATTGACATTACTTCTTAGTTCCCTTACTTTAATTAAGTCTTTTAACTATGTCCATATGATAACTTAAAATAGGTGGTCATATTAACACAAATGAAGGTTATGAGTTCGATATATGGAGAGGGTCCAAATATTTACGGATGCTTCTGTCTCGTTGTTAGCATAGATTTCCCCTCCCGATTAGTGTAGAATTTACTTTCAGTATGATATCGTTTGACAAAAAAAAAATATTAACACAAATAAGCAGAAGATTGCACATGACATTACATATATATATCTATGTGGTAACTGAAACATGTGTTTAGATTATTAATTCCTAAGTGACTCCTCTATTTCTATTCGCAAATCACTTATGCATACAATTTAATATTGATAAAAAATAGTTATACACATAATCAAAATTATAAACTCAAAAATAAAATTAACTCCAATGAGAATAAAATCGTTAAATCTAAGTACATGTCGGAGTTGTAATAAACACACCAAAATAGTAATCAAGGGGTGAAATTGCGTTTTTACCCCGGACGTGTGCGACACATGTCCAAAAACTTATGGATGCACAATGAGTCGATGAGCATGTTCATATTGTTATCAATGTCTATAGTGGTTGGCCCACTACACGTCTCTAACCTATGAATATGTTTAGATGATGTCTCTAATTATTATTGAGCAAATTGCTGAAATGGTCCTTGATAGTATGATCGAGTTGTACTTTGGTCCCCAATAGTTACACAGTTGCACATTAGTCCCCGAAAGTGGCAAAAAAAGTTGCAGTTTAGTCCCCACGTCAAGTTTTCCGTTAATATTTCAGGTTTGAGCGTTAAAATTGGGGTAAAAATACAATTTTTAAGATTTAAAGTTGATTTTTTGCCCCAACAGGTGCCAAAATGAAACTCCACAACCCCTCCCACTAAAACTCCCTTTCTTCATCACCTCAATTAGGGTTGTGGAGTTTCATTTTGACACTTATAGGGGCAAAAAATCAATTTTAAGTCTTCAAAATTATATTTTTACCCCAATTTTAACGTCTAAACCTGAAATGTTAACGAAAAAATGACGTAGGGACTAAATGCAACTTTTGTACCACTTTCGGGGACTAATGTGCAACCGTGTAACTATTGGGGACCAAAGTGCAACTCGGTCATACTATCGGGGACCATTTCAGCAATTTGCTCAATTATTATTACTATATATTACTATGCTTTTCTATTATTATCATTATTGTTATTATTATTATCATCTTTAGTTCTAATCTTTTTTTATTAATTATGATTAGAACTACTTTTATTATTTTTCTTCTTTTTCTTCTTCTTCTTCTTCTTTTTATTATTATTATTATCATTATTATTATTATTAATTTCTAATAATATCTTTATTATTATTCCTACTAATATTTTTTTATTATTATTATTATGATTGTTATTATCATCTTTAATAATCCTTAACATTTTTATTAATTATGATTATTGCATTTATTATTATTTGTTAATATTATTACTAATGGTGATTACTACTATTTGATATTACCATTAATTATGATCATTAATATTAACATTTCCATTATGATCGTTATCATTAATATTAATATATATATATATTATTTTTAGTTTTATATTGTCATTATTTATTAAATTGACACTTATACAATGTCTCTAAATTTGTGAACAAATTAAGAAAATGTTCATAAGCTTATGAACATCCTATCAGCATGTAGTTGGCCAACAACCATTAGACACGTATGGACGTATTGATTAGATGTTCATAAGCTTTTGGATGTATTCCTTACACATTCAAGATAAAATTATAATTTCACCCCTCTTTTTTAGTGTTTTGGTGTATATTGTGGAACTCTTAATAAGTCCAAGTGCTTTTGCATTTTTCTCCTAATGACTTGGATATATGCAATGAATGTGCTTAGAAACTTTCATCCATCTCTTATGTTTAAGGTTGCATTTAAAGATTTCATGAAGAATATCGAATGCTCTAATAGTTAGAACATTTTTTAGTTATTTAAAAGTTTTGTATTCGATTCTCATTATAAAGAGACGGTTGATAATTTAATAATTCTTTTCGTTAATAACTGTAGGGCGAACAATTAGGAGTCAGAAGGAATTTTATTGAAGTCCCCCCCCCTTGGGTTTCTTTATGTTATTGATGTAGGTCATTTACTAGTCAATTTAGGAAGATTTTTATAACCTCATATCAGTAACTAAATAATTTCTCATAACATGAAAATATCAATAACCAAACCTTACCAAGCATTATAATATTATAATAAACTCTTATAATTCTTCGAGGAAAATACTCAACTTTATTTAGACAAATTCGAGAGAATGGTCGATTTCATATTAAATAATTGAATAAAGTTACACTTTGGTCTCACATAGTTACACTGTTGCAGATTAATCCCTAAAAGTGACTCAAGCGTTGCAATATAATTCTAATAGTGATAATTGTTACACATGAGTCCTTACTTTTATCAGGGATCCTACTGCAATATTTGTTACTTTCGAAAACTATAATGTAATACTTATAAGTATTACTTTCAGTGACTTATCTACAATAATGTAATTATCTTAGCCCAAAGTACAAATATATCCTGTTACCTAAGACCAAATATACAATGACCTTATTCAAACTTGAGTGATTCTTTTTATTTGTGTGAAAAAGTATTAGCATGTGAACCTCAAAATTAAACTACAAAAAAAATGCCAAAAATAAACCGTTTCAAAATTTGTACGTTCGCTCGGCACATAGGTCAGGGGACCTTTATCACCCGATTAGCACCGGACTAACTCCCCATCTTGCATCCAATTTGGCAACTTGTTTTTTTTTTTTTTTTTTTTGTAAAATAGCAATGAATTATGAATATAATAGTATTACAAATAATAAAAATAGAAATTTCTAATTAATAGAGAGTTAGAATATAATTTAAGACAAAATTTTCTTCAACAAGGTTAAAACTCATATTAACCTCTTGCATGAGAGGTTAGGTCAAATGCCACTAGACTATTGAGCAAGCAATCAACCTAGCAATTTTTTGAGCCACCTCTTAGAGTTTGCAGAAGATTCGTCGCCATTGCAAAAATGTTATTCACCTCAACTTTTATTTTATATTTTTATTATATGTGACTTTGATTTTAACATTTTTACCACATAGAAGAGTTTCTAGAACGATCAATTATTTGTTTGAACAGCTACCAGTTTGACTAAGATTATAATATACATAGATAGGCATTTAAAAAAGAAACGTCTGATTTTAATATTGATGTGTAGGTTTTAGTACTGGATCGATAATTGAAGCTTGAATTGCATGAAATAATATAATACTCCCCACGTCCTAGAAAAATACTACTTTAACTTAAAAGCAAATAATCCATCAAATTTAGCTACGGCCTTCAATATTATTATTATTATTATTATTATTATTATTATTATTATTATTATTATTATTATTATTATTCTTAATGTTGCTACACTTATTATTATTATTTTGATTAATTATTATTGTCAATTTATTAGTAGTAGTATTATTATTTTCATAATTATTATCATCAGTATTTTTTGTCATTATTAATATTTTATTATTCTCATTATTACTATTATTGTTAATATTTTTACTCTTATTATTATTATTATTATCACTTTTTTTATTATTATAAATATTATCAATAATATTATTACTATTATTATTATCATTATTATTATTCTTATTTTGATTCTTTTTACCATAATTGTAAATATTATTTTTATTATTAACATTCTTATTATTGATATCATTATTCTCATTGTTATTATTATTGTTGTTATTACTATTATTATTATTTATTAATCATATTTATTAAATTTATACTATTTATAATCTTTATTATTAATATTTTTGATTTAGTTATATATTGTAATATTAGATGTTATATATATTATCTATATATGAATGAAATTAAAGTAAGGGAAAAGTTGACACTAATTTTTTTAGTCTTTTTCTTTGAATTATTGTCAAACATCTAAATACTTTTAGTATTAAGATTCAGTTGTAATTCAGATTGAGACATTTAGTGTTTCATCACTTATAATAGTCCTACTTCAAACTTCATATTTCAGTTTTTAAATTTAACAAACATGTCCTAAAATTTAGCACTTAGAATATATCATTATGATACAGGGCCAGTTCGCCCACTATGTGCACTATGTAGGTTTGTATGGTTAAATAACTAAATTTATTGATTTTTAATTAAAACTTTGAATTTTAGTTATTTTATTATATATTTATCTAATGTATTTTTTGTTATTAAGTTACATTGGCGAGTATGTTCGGTTTGTGGCAATCTATTATAATGAAAAACCAAAACCGAACCAATTAATATAATAATAAAAAATGTCAAAACCGAAACCGCATAACAATAAATTAAAGTTACTACAATGACGCAGTTTGAATTGGTTCGGGCGGTTTGACTATTTGTCTGCACAACTTTAGTATGAATACATAGGTGTGTGGAGGAAAATCGGAACCGAGCCGAACCAAATTGGAACCGAAAATAACTGAATTTTTTGGAACCCGGTCGGAACCGAACCGATTTTGGTTCCACCTTTGAGGGAACCGAATCGATACAGTTCGGCTTATGGGAGATCCGACAAAAACCGAGCCACACCGATGACTAATTTTATGTTGAAAAAATTAGGTTTAGTAAAGAATAATTGACGAGAGGATTTAACATTGATCATTATTAGTGTGAGCAAATATGTTTTGAGCTAGTAGTATATGGATACATATATATTTAAAAAGTGATACTATATGACAAATGTGCATGAATTTTGAAATTAGTTTTAAAATGAACTCGTTAAACTTATATATAGTACATTTATTTTTGGAACTTAATTATGAGTCACAATTTATATAAAACAATACAAATCACATTTAGATTTGACTCCAAAAATAATAATAGCATTAGCTAGGAACGTTGACCCAAAATTTCAATGTCAAAGTGGGCCCAAATTTAGGTCCAAACATTAGGCCCAGAACCGAAACCGAACCAGAACCGACCAAGAATCGATATGAACCGAAACGATTTCGGTTCCGTCTGGTGTAGAACCGATTGGATCGGTTCGGTTCTTTTTTTGTCCAAAACCGAACGGGCACACCCCTAGAATACAACGATATTACAGATAATGAATATCGATTATTACTAACTAATAAAGAGTTAGAGTGAAATATGAGACAAATTGTCTCCAACAAGTGTGAATTTAAGACCTCTTGGTAAAAAGCTTGAACTAGATGTCATCAGATTATTGAACCATGGACATTAGGTAGATATCTCGTAACATGTGAAAAGTTACAGTTAATTGACTTTTTTGTTCACTAATGATTGAAAATACAAATTGTACCATTCTATAATATATTTTCTAATTCTTTTGGTACATTTAGGTAATACATACCATTTTTTCATAATATAAATTATTAATTTCAATTAACTATAGTTATTTTGGCACTTAAGGTAATTTGTACCAATTATTTATCGAATTTGATACACAGCTATATCGGTGTTTGTAAACTTTTTTCTGATTTTTATATAATATCATCTTGATATGGTACATTTTTAATAATGTGTAGATTAAATATATACTCTAATAGTTCTTTTTTATTTGTCTTTCTTGCTTTAATTTTTTATTTATAAATATTTATCTTTGTAGTATAATTAATTGAAAATTTACATTTTCAATCTACTTTTTGATTAAAAAGTTATTAACCAACCAATTATATAGTGCTAATTGAATGTCTTTTTATATTTTTAATATACTTTTTGATTACTTTTTATTTTTCTCTAATCTATATGCAAATAGCTAGAAAATCAAACAAAAAATAACAAACGAAGTATAAATTAACAAAAGTTAATAATTAATAAACGATATCATCAATGAAGTGTGATCATTCTAGGGGTGTGGAGGAAAATCGAAACCGAGCCGAACCGAACCGGAACCGAACCGAAAAGAACCGATTTTGTTAGAACCGATCGAAACCGAACCGATTTCGGTTCCGCCTTTGAGGGAATCGAACCGACGCGGTTCGCCTTGTGGGAGAACCGATAAAAATCGAACCGAACCGGTGACTAATTTTATGTAGAAAAAATTAAGTTTAGTAAAGTATAATTGTTGAGAGGATTCGACATTGTTTATTGTTAGTATGATATAATAATTGATAAGTGAATATGTTTTAAGCTAATAATATATGGATACATATATATTTAAAAATTGGTACCATGTGACAAATGTGTGTACAAATTTCGAAATTAGTTTTAAAAGGAGCTCGTTAAACTTATATAGAGTAGATATATCTTTGAAACTTAATTATGAGTTACATTTAATATAAAACAATACTAATCACATTTAGATTTGAGTCGAAAATGAATAATAATATTAGCTAGAAACGAACAAACCTAATATTTCAAACCCGAAAGTGGGTTCAAATTTAGGTCCGAAACACGAGGCCCAGAACCGGCCCAGAACCGAAACCGAACTGAAACCGAGCTGGAACCGATATGAACCGAATCGTTTGGAACCGAACCAATTTCAGTTCTATCTAGCATAGAACCGATGATGTCAGTTCGATTTTTATTTTTATCCAAAACCGAACCGTGCACACCCTAGATCATTCCCCACTAACATACCTTAACAACATTAGACATGTTTTTAGCATTAAATGGATTCTAGAAGTGTCTCGATTCCTTTCCTTTTAAAGGTTAGCATTTAATGTTTCCAACAATTTGTTTTTATGTCATTAAAGGTTTAACATTTAACTGTACTTCCAAATGATTGCGGAAGCTTCTTGATTCAAAATATATTTTTCTTTTTCTTTTTGAGATTAGCGATAGATATGAATTTTGAGTTTTGAATCGAGAACTCTCTGGTCACTAGCAACAGCCCTTTTCACTAAGCTATTCGATTAATTCCAAAATACAATTTTAAGACTTAAAATTATTCCTAATCTTTGTAGTGTGAATTTTTTTGCAGAATAACCAAAGTTAATAAAAATAATTACAAAATAATTATTTTTTGCTTTTTTTCCAGAAAGTACTAATTTACCCTTTATCTTTCACCAAAATATTTGATGGCGCCATTCTTCGTCTTGTTCTCCAAGTTTGAATTTGTCTCCATTTCTCCTCAACACTGAAACCTTTTGAAATTATCTTTAAAATCAAACCATCATATCTTCTCCATAACATAAAAATTGAAGCTTTTTGAATATAAATTAAGATAAGGTAACTTTTTTCGTTTTGTAATAATTTTCTGTATGTATGCATTTTTTGGGTTAATTTTTGGTATTTATCTGATTTTTATGTTTTAAATTTCTATAGTTATGCGTTTTTTCATTGTATCCAACATTAATCTCTATTTGTTGTGTTGGAGCATCGTTAACTGTTGCGATTAACACTGCTACATAAACTGTGAATATGGTTGCTGCTCGTAACCGTACTAATCCATTAAATGGAGATATGAACTTGACTGTTTATAGTTTCTTATGAGAAAATCTTAGAAATACTTGGTTACTTTGTGGAACTTGATTTATTGAATACTCATACATTTGAGTTAGTATTTTTAGATGGCTTTAGCCTCTCGTGAATTATTATTTTGGTGTTTATACTTTTATGGAACTCGTATATTATTCTTTCATGGTTTTGGTTTCAATTTGTGTTATTTATATCATTGTTGGTTGTTAATGTTGATTTTTCACGTGCTTAACACTCATAGTTACTTGAAAACTTCAATAAACACTAGTAAACACCAAAATCATCATTGATACATACATACACTTAGAGATACCGACATACATCAGGTATTATTTTATCAACACTTGTCTATTTATTAATTACGTAGGTATCGTTAAGGTGAAGTTAAACAATATGGCGAAAGTTGGTTGTCTCAACGAGGTCCTTGGCTACCTTAGTCCTGACAAATGCTGAAAGACTACAAGTTAGTAGAAGTGTTTTATAAATTGGACAAGTTCTATATACAAATACCAATATTACATTGGTTGGTGACAAGGGGTGATGCGTCATCAACATATGGTGTCCATATAAAAAGGACTCTGAAATTTCGCATAAGTGTAACATTGAATACTTTCTGACACGTTGGTAAACATGTAAGTTGTTGAGTATCCTGATGCAGTACTCCAGAAGATAAACATGCAAGGAGTTGACTTAAATTCTAGTCGGTTTGGTGACTTTAGAAGGAAGATAACTTTGGATCTTATTACATGGTTGAAGAAGAGAGATGGAATCTACACCTACCATGAAAAAAAAAGTCATCTAGTTTATTGATGATGAACAAGTAGTTTATATTGTTTTTGTTAGTTTTCCACTATTTACTTCTTTTGTGATGAATAATGTTTGAATTTGTGAATGAATGTTCGAATTCTGTTTAATTTAGTAACTTTCAGCTTCTTTGGTGTTTATTTTGTTTGGTGTTCGAATATAATGGCGTTTATATATGTTCAGAATACTCGAAGTCTTTTAGTGTATTTCAGTGTATTTTCGTATTTTTCGAAGTTGAACCATTTTATGTGTTTTAGTTAGATAAAATTTTGGGACTTAAGAAAAAGAAAAATGTTGAATAAATTAAATAAGGGTATTTAGTTATTTCAAGGGAAGAATGGTGATTTAGGCAAAGAAAAAATAAAAGTGTTTATTTTGTTTGGGTTTTGATTTTTAAACTTAAAAAATTGATTTTTTTTTACCATTCAATTTACTCTATAAAAATCTACAAAAAATGATAAAGTGGAGTGTGATTATGAATTTTGAAGTGTAAAAATCAAAGATCTTTTGTTTATTACTTAGTTGACTTTAATTATTTTACAAAATTTCTCTACAAAGACAATTCAGTCAGTTTGTCTTTGAATCACGTACGTCTCAAAATTTATCATTTTCGTAATTACATTCACTTTTAACATTAAAATTGGCAATTTTTAATTTAAATGAAAGTAAAAAATATATACTTTAAACAAATTAAATATAATTCTAGGCCTCTTTTCAACAATATAAAAGTATTTTGGTCAGATATCTATACCATTATAAAGTGATAAGGGTCAAACTATTTATTATTTGGTGAATCCTACAAAGTTATCTAAATTAACCGCTATTATGTTTATTTATCACATGTAAATTTTATTAACCACCTTAAAAACTAATCACTCATCATAATGTTCATTGTAGATTATTTATGTATTTATTTATTCATCATTTGGTTTAAATTAAGATTATTAATTTATTATGATGAGATGATTCATATGCCAAAATACTATTAAGTGTGACTGTGTGAGATAGGGATGAGATGATAATATACCATCTATATGATTTTAAAAAATAAAATTCTCACTTAAAATTCAACCAAAATAACCTTATGCTAAACTCTCCTCCTCTCACTATCAATCAAGTGTCATATGATCGACTTTTTATTTTGAAAATTAATTTAAGCATATTGATTACTTCAAAATTCAACTCCTCTAGATCATTCAACAATATGTTTAAACAAACGATTACAAAAATTAAATATATCACTTTTAGTATTTAAATAAATAACACCATCTTTATAGTGGTCTACCTAACAACGTGGCAAATCTGGTGGCGGTGGCGGTAACGTCGTCGACGTAGTTGGCCCATTTTCAACCATGAATATAGTTCCTAATCCAACTGCAAGATGAGGTTCCATATGACAATGAATAAACCATGCTCCTGAAATACAATAATTTTCCATATTAAATCTGTAGTATGTAGACAATATACCAGAAAAATGTTTGATGAACTAAACGCACGTAGAATCAAGAATTTATTAGAAATATATACCGACCACATGCGCTATACTTTCAATATGCATTTTGTTGACCAATTGATTCATGTGTTCGCTTCTGTTGGTAGTCGGCCATATGTCAGGCACATGCCGTTAAGGTATATATTATGGGACGCATGAAACATATATTCAAGATGCACACGAGATGCATTCTTTATGTGTTCACTAAAAATAAAGTATAACATAATTAGTATCTTGAAAATAGGCTTCACTATCAGTAACATATAAGTCATTTCAACGGGTAACATTAAACACACACCAGAATAGTGCTCACCAGAGGGTGCAATTATAATTTTACTCCCTATTTAATTCTCTCAATTACTACACTTCGAATAGGGGGGGGGGGGGGGGGGGGGGGGTAAAATGGTAATTTCACTCCTAAAATTCACTATTCTGATGTCTGTTTAACATATCAGCATTTCAACTAAATAATCTGTATTCAAATTTTATAGACCTCCAAAACCAAACTTCGTCGAAAGAATTCCTCCCGTTTGAAGAACGGAAAAAACCATACCTGGATTATTTGCTTGAAATCTTATAGCAGCCCATCCACCCATTGGAACAGCAATGGTGTTTCTGATTTGTGGATTTACAAGATTGAACTTGACGCGATCTTTCGAAGGGTCATAATTTCCAAAACCTTGAGCGAGTACATGAAAATTATGACCATGTAAGTGCATTGGATGGCTCTCTGAGTTTACGAAAGTGAGGCCCTGGAATACAATCTCAACTGTTGCATTGTACTCGAGTTTCTTCACTTTTGTCGCCTTATTCGTCCACATGAGTTCTTCGTTCACAATGTAGCTCAGATTTGTGAAGTTAAACATCACAGGAGGTCTATTTGGAAAATCAGTTGTATAAACTCCATCCACCTTGTTGAAATATGCTTCCAGGATTGTAGTTTCGGTTGGCGATTGGAAGGACACATTGTTGATTGAAGCAGCTGTTAGCTGATTCAGTGGCCCTAAGCAGAGAGATTTATCTTCTTTGTCGCAGTGAACTATGCCCAAACCGATAGTCATAAACATACTCACATCAATTTCGAGAGGAACTGAAGTCCAGAAGGGTGATGTAACAAGTGCAGTCAAACTGCTGGAGAAATTAACCGCTGTTTCAACGTCCCAATAATCCGGGAAATTGGGCATTGTTGGAAGAATTGATTGTGTGGGTTCAACATCTTCATAGACGAGAAGTGCAGTTGTTGTCGGGTGTAGAATATCTACGAAACTTTTAATATGGTAGCTCATGGCTGCCATGTAATAAGTTGATGATGGTTGATCGGCTTGAAAAAGGACATCAATTGTTTGCCCAGGGGAAACGGTAACAAGATTTGTGGGATACGGATTTGTATATGAGGCATCTAAAGCAACGACTGTCATGTTGTGATTTGCAATCATGAAGTACATGTTGATATTCATCATAGCGCCAATTAGGCGCAGAAGATATGTTTTGCCTCGAGTCACTTTAATTGTATAAATATCTGTTGCAAAGGAAATGCTCAGCTTATTGATATGAATAATGTATGTAGTTCATAGACATAAACAAGAGATGAAGATCATAAGAATAATAACAGAAATTTCTTATGTAATTAGAGAACAATTACTCAAATAGGAGAACTTGTACCTCTCTCAAATCCAGACTCGCCTAACGGGAATTCCAAGGTCGAATATTGCGTCCCTTCTTGACCATCAAGAATTCTTCGTTCTGTTTTCCATGTACAAAGTAGAGTTGTCAAAAAAAAGAAGAAGTTGCACCAAAGAAGCAGAAAAATTACCAATGGCTCACAGTTTACTCCATTCACCCCAATAGAGACATACCACGGGTAATTAAAAGGTCACGTCTAAATGAAAAAATAATGCAGCTGCGGCTTAAGTAAGACTATAGTGCCCAAATCTAGGTCATGAGGCTGCAAGACGCAACAAGGAAAGACGACTTCCATGACTTCCATGTGTGTTGTCAGGTGGAATCATACAGGACTTGTGATAAAGACAGAGTAATCTCATTGATTGCTTTACTGCATTTTCCATTATTGTTGAGTACTTGAGTCCATCCTATCATTTTAGGCTTTGTAGCAAGGTATATAGTATATACTCGAGCTGCTTATCTATCGAGCTCTGTTGCAACTCCATTACAATTCATCATAGAAAATGTTTATTTGGTCGGATCTATTTGGATGGTGAATTAACTTCACTATGGTTCATCATCCATTATCCAGAGTTGTTCATAACGAATTAATGCAGTGAAAATTAAGTACAAGAAGAAAGGAATGAAGCACGTACGATGAGAACACGTATAGAAATCCCCCAAAAGACCATTAAGCGTGTGTCCTTCAGGTGGATCTGGTCCGAACCCATCTTGCGTTATTTGTTTTTCTAGGTAAGTAACGCTTTCACCATACCACTCTCCTGCAGTAAAAAATATTTACTTATGAATCATTTTCTGCACTTATATGAATGAGAGTAAGTTATGCAAGTTATGTAAATGAATTCATATCACACAAATCACAATACCTAAGATGATAGGGAAGTCCATGTGTGGTTCGGGGAAAGGGTAGGAGTTGCCGAGCTTAGGGCGAACAACAAGTGCTCCATGAACGGTTGCTCGGAAAAAACCCGAGTGTGCATGGTAAAACAATGTCCCTTCTTGTCCGGTGATATTGAACCTGTACGTATAGCTATTTCCAGGCATAATTGGACATTGTGTAACGTAATCAGGACCATCCGCCCAACAGCTTAGCCACTGGATCACTCCATGCCTGCATCGAACTAAACTAAATTGAGACAGGTTATTTAGATGTGTCGATGCTATTCAACTAGCTATTATTATTCCTTATTTTTGGTTGACTAAGATGTCTAATTGAAATCCCCCAAAGATTTTCAATTAAAATCCCCATAATGCTTCCTTAGCGAAGAACAGGAATGATGTCAAGATAGGAATTGTTAGAGATGATGCTGTAAAGTATTTTAGGTGTAGTGGTGGTCAGATGAAGAAGAAATTTGGCAGATTAGCACTATTTGAAGGTATTTTTTAACTTCGAACATACACCAAACACTAGCACCCTCCCTCTTAAAAAGACTATTTTGCCCTTTAAAACAAACCATATTTATACCACTTTCTTACGTCTCTTCTCCCCAACACTTCATCTTCTTCCCATCATCTCTTCTTCTTCTTCTTCTTCACCAACCATAACCACCACCTTTACAAACCTATCACCACCAACAACCTTAATTTCGAAACCACCACCATTTTTATCTTCCTCCCGATATTTTTTATTTCACAAACCTAACTCCACCAACAACCTCACACCCACAAATTTTGAAACCCCACCCCATCACAATTTCGAAACCTCACAAGGGTTTGGGGGGGTGGATGCGGCTTCACAAGGGTTTAGGGGGAGGGGCCGACTTCATAAGGGCTTGCGAAGAGGGGGTGATTCACAACGGGTTTAGGAGGGGGGGGGCGACTTCACAGGGCTTGGGGGGGGGGGGAGGCGCGATTTTTTGTGGGTAAGGTGGTTATGGGGGGTGGTTGGCGATGTTGTTGGTGAGGTAGGTGGAGGTGGTGGAAAAGATGTGATAGTTGGTGGGTTTGTGAAGAAGAAGTAGAGATGGGAAAGAAGATGATGGTGGGTTTATGAAGAAGAAGGAAGAAAAGGTTTTGAATTTGGGGTTGTTGGTGGTGGTGAGTTTGTAAAGGTGATGATGGTGGTGGTGGTTGGTAAAGAAAAGGTTTTGGTGGTGGTAAAATAGTGAAAAAAAGGATATTGGTTTATGAAGTAAGGGCAAAATAGTACTTTCATAAGGGATGGTGCTAGTGTTTTGCAAAAAAAAAAGGGTAGGTGCTCTAAGTTAAAAAAGACCTCCAAATATTGCTAATCTGCCAATTTTCTCCAGATCAAGGCATCGAAGCTGTGTTACGATTTCTAGAAAAGAACGATGAAATATCTGATCCGGTAAATTTGCAACAGACACTGCTCTCACCTCATCGCTAATATACAAAAAAAAAAAATCATGTTTTCAATTCGTTATATATTTTATGTGTATTACCTTTTTGTTATTTGAAGGTTTTTTAACAAAAGTTTCAATATTTTTCAATTTAGTAGAGTCATTTTCAATTTAGATGAGTTAAAATAATGTTTTTAATTAATTTTATACTTTATATGTATTGTGTTTATGTTATTTAAAGGTATTTGAAGAGAAAATTGAATCTTTTATAAAAAAAGTTTGAACATTTTCTAAGACTTTTATGAATATGTAGGTTAATTTGCACTAAAAAGTATATATACATGGGTAAAGTTTATTCTTTTGGTACTTTAATATTATTTTTTGAACAAAATTTGTATCTTTTTAAGTTAAACACAAGATTTTGAGTTTAAATAATGTTTAAACTATGAATTTATATTTTGTGTGTGTTGCGTGTATGTAATTTGAAGATTTGATGTTGTTTTAATAAAAGTTCGAATTTTGAGGTATTATGTTGATATAGTCTTGTTTTTTGATAAGTATAACACTGTATAATTAAGTGTGAATTTTGGCAGATTGACATCTTTGGATGCTAATTTTTAACTTGGACCACCCAAGATCTTTTTTCTAAAAGAATAGCACTCATCCCCAATAATTGACTATAGTACCCCTAATGATAATTCATCTTAATCTCCTCCCTTCTTTTTCCTTTTCTCTAAACCCTATCACCAAAATCCCACCACCACCCAATCCGCCGACCTCCCCGCCCAGCCCCACAGCACCACCACCTCAGTGGGTGCTGCAAAAAATTACAAACTTTATTTTAACAAAAAGATATGCTCATTTAACACTCAACCACCCACCCACCTATCTTCAGTTTCACTTTCTTCATTTCGATCTACTCATATTCACACTCACTAGCTAAACTTCAAGAAACCAAATGGAAAGGAAAGACTCATCTCTAGTTTATTTGTTAGTAATTATTCTTAGCTTAACTGTTTTTGGATATGCTATTGCTGTTGAACGACGCCGTAGCACCGTAGAGCCTTAATTATTTACTCTGTTTTGTACAATTATATGTGATTTATTGTTTTTTTCTTGGAGTTGAGGTGTATTTGATAATTTGATGTTAAAGATTTGAACTTTTTGATATTGGATTTTTCAACGAAAGCAAATGAAATTTGAGTTAGTTAGTATTTGATTATTGAACCATGTAAGAAAATGATTATGCATTTGCTGACGTTTTGTTCGATTGTACTTTCTTCTTTAGTGATGTGTGTTTGCTATATAATTTGCTGCAAAACATGAAAGTGAAAATGGAGATAGGCGGGTGAGTGTGTGGTGGATTGTGTTGGGATGATGTGTAGAAAAGATGAAGAAGAAGGAGAACGAGAAAGAGGAAGAAGATGAATTATCATTAAGGGTAGTATAGTAAATTTATTGGGGAAGCGTGCTACTATTTTGAAAAAAAAATCTTGGGTGCTCCAAGTTAAAAGTTGATACCAAAAGGTGTCTGTCAAAATTCTCATAATTAGGTATAATCGATTATAACACTGTATAATAAAGTATAAAATATTTATGTGTAACATTATGTGTAACATTATGTGTACTTATAATTCATATAATTTTGAAGATATTTATATTTTATGTATAGTTACAATTCATATAAGTTGTTTAACATTAGAATATAATGTTGATATAGTTGAGTTTATTATGATACAAACTGCTATAATTAATTATAATCCAATTTAACACTTATTGAATTAGATGATTCAATATTGGTTTAATTATTGCAGGTTGAAGAATTATAGAGTTCAAGTTCTAAAGTAGGAAGAGCGGCCGTCGGAGAACAAATTCATGTTGATGAATATAAATCTAATTCTTTTTTGTTTCATTTTTATTTTTCATGGTTCTTTTAGTCTTCAAATGTATTAATAAAAATTATTTGGTTATGCCCTAAAGAAGTCAATATTTCTTTCTGTTTTATACTAATTGTAATATACTAATCCAATTTTTATGGTTGTATCTAATTTGTGATCGATTCTTTATGCTAATTAATATGTAGTATATATCATATTAATTGTTGTTGTGGTTGAACTACGTAACATTTTTTGATGCAAAGATAAATCATGATAAATTTGAGTTTGTTGTGAATTTAAATCGATTACAAGGTATTATAATAGATTTAATAGATTATAATAGTCACTTCAACCCAAAAAACTTGTAGAATGATATCAACTTTTCATTATGGGTAAACTAGTCATTTTGCCTAAAATTTGTGATAATCTACTACTCCCTCCATTTTTTTAACCTATTGTTTGAATTAAACTTCTTGTATTTCTTTAACATAGTGTTTACTATTTTCAATGTGTTTTTTCACTCTACTTCCTATTTTATCTTTGATAAAGTAGTATGCTTTATTGACTTCCTAATTTTCAAGACATTAGCTAATAGCTTTAGGGGGAACCAATATAATTAAATATAGGAATAAAAAAATAATATTTTCATGTCCTTAATAAAATAGATTTTACCAAACAATAACTTACAAAAACAAAAAAAATAATAAAAAGTTTCAATACATCTTTACTAATACCATATGTTGATCATGATATTCTTCAAAATTGAACCCATCTTAATCACTAGATTCTAGAGAATACCAACTTTTTCGAAAAATTGAACCCATCTTAATCAAATACAGGTTACATGAGGTACACGTGTATATAAAAGATATCGACATTATCGTAACCAATCATTCAAATTAATTATTGATAACAATATCCATCATAAATAGTTACCTCCCTTCAAAAAATAACCTATTTCATGCCTCCTCCAATAAATACTTAATTTAATTAAGCTAAAATTAATCTGCCATTACCGGTGACCAATTGCTAAACGAGCTTAGTTGTTATACACACAACAACACACTAACTTTTTATATATAAAGTAGTGATAAATTGTATGAATACAATAGTATACTATAATAATGTATACAAATATTCGTAGTTAATGTGAAGACATTTTGTCTAGTGGCAATCATGCTGACACTTTAGTGGAGGTTTCGGGTTCGAACCCTCTTGCTAGCATGGAAATTGGTTAGAGAGATAGTTTCTCTCACTAGTTTGACGTTAATCGCCTCTCCCCTTTAAAAAAATATGTTCGTAGCTAATAGACAATTATGAGATGAATTGTCTTCAAAGGAGAGTGAAATTGAAAGCTTGGTCAGAATCACTCGACTATTGATCAATGACAGTGACTTTTAAGGGTGAAATTATTATTATATCCCATATTTGAAAATACAGTTTCTCTTTTAATTAACAAATTAAGAACCTCTAATTCATTGAAAAAATCACATAACAACTAGATCATTCGATATTCTCGTTTAATTAACAAAACTTAGTTTAAAAGGCAATTAATACATTACTTACCAATGGATAGTCATGTTATGCGGTGAGTTATTGACAACGTTAACGACGAGGGTATCCCCTTCTCGAGCATATATTGTGGGCCCTGGTAAAGTACCATTTACAGTTGTAATAACTTGATCTTTACACAATTTTCTTACAGAAACATCATAAACCTGCAATTAGACCTCCAAAATTAGTTACATTTTTTACCTTAAAAAGAGACAGAGTGTAAGAAAACCAAATAGCCTATTGAAAAAGACTCTTGCTAGTGACCAGAAGGTCCAAGTTCGAAACTAACCTCATCGCTAATATACAAAAAAGAAAAAAAAGACAGAGAGAGAGGGAGGTAATATAAGAGGAGAAACAAACATGTAATGTCTGGTGTATGATTTCTGCAGAAGATAGCCATCCCAAAATGAGAAAAATTGAAGCTAATTGTAAAACTAGCTTGTTTGAGCGACACATTTTTTGTGAGAGCACATGTGGATAGAGGTATGAGGAGTGGAGACTGAGTGAACAAAATTATGTAAGGAGTTTTCTTGCTTTGGGCATACAATTATTTGTGCTTATGATTCACCTACTCCCTTAGAAGAAAAATGCAACAACCCCTATTTTGTACAGTACTTAAAATTAAGACTATACTTCTTCTTTTTTATAGGTAAATTATTGCATAAATTTAATAAATATTTAGGCTGAAAAATCCATTACAATTAGTTTTAAAAGAGATACATTGATTGTTGAGTTAAAGTCATCTATAACAATTGTCTTGAGAGATTGAAAGCATCCGGCACTCATTTGTCGAATTTATGCAAATCGATTAACGATTCGTTTTTTACCAAATTAGTTTCGAACGGTTACGAATCAAACTTTCGAACCGATTTTATTAATGGTCTGATTTACTAGTGGACCGGTTTGTTACCCGTCCGAACCGGTTTAGTCCAAAACCGGCTCGGGCCGGATAGTTAACAGCTCTAGGCACTAGTAGGCTTCCTAAAAAAGGTTGCAACATTTCCTAGTATCAATATTGAGCAAAAGATCCAACTCTTTTTCCTGCTGGAAGATGTGAAAGTACCTATACCAAAACTGCGTAATAAAACTATCAGTGACTATGAAAATATTGTCATTGTTAATGCTTTTACGATGAGAATTGATGATAAGATTCTTGCGCCAATGCTTTTCAGATTTAAATTCTGTTAGTATCGTCCTTGAAAAGATTGGATCTTTCAATGAGTAAGTGATTTTCGTAAGTGGTCGTTGAGACAAACTATCTTGGGACAATGTTAGATGTGACTCGGAGGAGAATTTTGTTGTCTCTTTACCGTAAGCTTGTTTGGCAATTGTTGCTGAAAATGATGGTGCTATCTTTGAAGGAGATGTAAGGGAATCTTTCATCACCCTATCGAGTTAATTGATGGAATGGTCCCTGTAAGTGGAGGTCTGGTGCAATTTGGTCCATAAAATTGGAACTGTTGCGTTAATGACCTCTAAAAGTGCATAATGAAGTATTTTGGTCCTTGATCTGTTAACATTGATGGTTTCGGCGTGAATAGTGAAGTTTTGGAGTAAAAATGAAACTTTTGAGAACTTGGTTAAATTGATGAAAGTAGGAGGGGTAAAATGACTAAATTACCCCCGATAATTTGATACACTTTTTTTATTTCGAACATTTATGCCAAAAATTAAAACTTTTTGTTAAAACAACAATCAATATCGAACCTTTTTTACTAGGAAAAACAGTCGAAAAAATTGAAAAAAAATAAAAAATCGAAAAAGGGTTTTAAGGTGTAATTTAGTCATTTTGTCATCTTTTTAAGTTTATGCTCTACTCCGGGTAAAGATCTGCCCGATTTTGATCCAGTTTCATTAAGGTAACTAGTGCTGCAAACGAGCCGGGTTCGAGCGGGTAACGAGTTATTCGGTCGGGTTTTAATTTTATCGAGTCGGGTAATTACCCGGTAGTAACGAGCCGGGTAGCAAACCTATTACCCTCGTATCGCTCGATAAGGACACGAGCGGGTATCGAGCCGGGTTTTTTTAGTCGGGTGACGAGCGGGTTCCGGGTTATCCTCAAATTTCTATTGAAAAAGAAATATTATAGGTTATCTGCAACAAAATTTAATTGTCGAAATACAAATTTAGATATTCTTTTCAATACTAGTCTTATATTGGTCAATGAAATTAATTATGGTTAAACTTTTAACATATATATTATATAAATATAAAACTTAAAATATAAACGAGCGGGTTATCGAGCGGCCCCGGGTTTTCCAAATCGGGTATCGAGCAATAAAAATTACTCGAGTGTCGCTCGATAAGGATACGAGCGGGTAACGGACCCGAGTTTTCCGAGTCGGGTAACGAGCGGGTTCCGAATTACCCGGTCCTTTAACAGCACTAAAGGTAACCAACTTCTCAAAACTTTACTATTCACGCCGAAAACTATCAATGTTAACGGAGCAGGGACCAAACTGCATGCACCTGGTCCCTACTCAGTGGGACCATTCCAGCAATTAACTCTCACCGTATCGAGCAGGTGTGGGTTGTTGGTTTGCCTACGACTGTTTTTGATCTTGTGCCACACTTTTTTTTGTTCAATAAAATTGTACTTTCATATTTACTAAATAGAACTATATTGTTTATTGTTGCTCATGAAAATATCAACCAATTAATGATATTATTCCGGAAAAAATGAACCACCCGTAATTTTGTTCCAACTGTGAAGTAATGACACTCAAACAGAGAAATAAAACACGGTTATGCAACACACAAGTTGGCAACCTAGTTTAGAGCCAATGTAGCACCTGTGTCTGGGGGCAGCATGCGCAAGGAAAAATCCACAATACAAGAAGGGTCTTACTCGCATGCCCCACACCCTCAACTTCCTAAACTAGACTCTTCTATAGTGTCCCAACTTCTTTTTCACTCTTCTACTTCAATATCATTCCGGTATAATACGATTCCAATTTGTATGAAATATAGGAAAAGCCTTACTATTATTGTAACAGGGTGACACAACAAATGTACTGTTGTACATTCAATTAAGAGTATAGAACAAGAACTTTTAACAAAACTAATTAACCTAGATCTTAATGCTCACAAAACAATATAAGTTAAATGCTCTATGTATTTCGGATGATCTTTAAAGTGTGTGAGCTCCTCTAGGATAGATAGTCGCTTCACAAGCCTGAAGAATATGGAAATATTCTTCTCAAATGATCTTATTACTGATTGGTTGTCCTCTCCTCAAGTATAATACAATACCATAAATGGTATCATGAGCTTCAAAGAATGTATTTTATCTGAATCCAATCGATTGTTTCCAAAATATACTTTAGTCATAAAATATATTATTAAGGAAAGAGTGGACTGAGTGAACCATCTGTTTTAACACTTGTACTCGACCTCATATCATATTATCTCTATGTATATTGTTAATAATCAGAGGGTATAATAGTTGGTCTCGTAGAATTTTTTTGGTTAATTTATTACATTAACAGTTACAAATAGTTGTCGTGCGTTCTACATTTTTAATTGTCTTAACTATTTTACATTTTTTTTAATTTATGTATAAATGTCTAAAACAAAAAAATTAAAGTGAACGCATGAAGTATTATGTAGACGACTGAATTCAGAAATTAAATGCAATTTAATTGTTCGAATCCTTACCTAAATTCAGTTAATAACATTTTGAAAGTAAAAGTCAAACAACCTACTTAACAGCCAAGTGTGAGTTGTATTTGTGACACATATATATTACATGTAATGAGTTAATCTTCAAATAAATGACATGCAAACTATTAGTGGAATGTATGTTTCACTTATATACACATCAACATACATACAAATTTAAAAAATTAGAGTGAAAATATTTTATCCCAGTGGCAAGCATGCTGACACCTCTAGCGGAGGTCTCGGGTTCGAGCCCCCTTGCTAGCAAGGAAAGTGGTTAGAGAGATAATTTCTCTCACTAATTTGATGCTAGTAGCCCCTCTCCTTGAATTTACGAGTTTATGAATTGTATTGTTGTTTGATGATTGTAATGGATTATTCGTATTAATAAAATCAAAGAGTAATCCTTTTTTAAAAAAATTAAAAAATTAGAGTTCTTTTACATTGGAACACTTTGTTGCATTTGATAAGTTAGAATAGAAATGTATGAAACTAAATTCAATTGAATTATTTATATTGGTATAAAAATTATATTGAAAATTTCATTCTTAATCAATTCAATCACCATATTTGAGGAAATAATTATTACGTTTAAATTGGAGGTAATAATTCATTACGTTGTATTAGATTATCATGTTTAAATAATTTATTATTCTAGTAAAGACAATACATATACTATTAAACTATTATATATATATTATAGAATCGTTAAATTTTTATATTAAATATACCAATATTATATATGATTATGTCTTTATTTGTCCATTCAATCAATACGTGTGACATATATATATTTAATGCATAAAATTTTGTAGGACATATTTTAAGATACATTTAAAATAAAAATATATTTATATGACTCATATGTAATATATGAAAATAGTTGGAATCTCATTATGTAAATTACCTTAATTACAAAATTTTAATGAATACTTTAATATTAACTTCTTTAATTTTTTTGAAGATGTCTTTAGACTAATATAAGTATTTCATAATATTATTTTAAATTTAAGTAAATCAAAATACTAATTAAAATTAGTTTATTATGGTATTACCTTAAACTTGTATAGCATTAAATACAATGAGAAAGTAAAAACCAATTATTTTCAAATATATAATTGAAAAAATATATTAATACTACTTTTATGTGATTATTTTATAATATGAACTTATTAGTACACTAAATATATCAATTGAATTCATTAACTACTTCTATTTATTGTTGGTTTAATGTAAATCATTGATGAAATTTATTGTATCCATTATTTTTTAAATAAAGAATATTAACTAAATAAAATATTAAAGCGCATAGACATCGACTGTGTCCCCGCATTTACTATATATAATTAAAGTTATTTTATTTTTATGACATATCAACATAAATGTATGTGACGTACAAGGTTATATAATGGGACAAAAAAATAAATGTAACGACATTAAAGGTATACAATTCCATACATGTTAAAGACAACTTTATTAGTCTATAATCTAAACTATATATAATGCCTAAGGCCTAAAAAATCTACATGTCATGTCCCATTTTTTACAATTTAATTATTTTTAGTTGGTAGTTACCTTTTTTTTATTATTAATTTCGTTTGTTTGGAACTTACCGAAATAAAACTCCATGATAAGAAATATCCTTAATAATAAAAGTTACATTTAAAAACCATTTAGGAAAAAAGCTTAAATTAATTTTGTATGTCATTTTTAACTCTTTTAAAATATACATCAACCCCAATGATGGCCTTTTTGATCTCATCCGTATTCCGATCGAAGAAAGGAGGAATTTATCGAACTACTTCAATTTAATGTTACTTTAATTTCAATCATTGCATAAATTTATGTGTCCATAGTTTTTTTAAGTAACAAATCTTAAAGTAAACAAAATATTAATTCGCACAGACATCGATTGTGCACCGGGACGAGTGTCATTAATGTGTTAACAATTGAGCTTGCTATATTAACCTTGTAGTTTTGCAATCATAGTTCTAAAAACCAAACAAATCATTGTAGAAACAAAGGCTCCCAAAAATAGAAATGGAAGCACAACAATCTACCAATGAAGCCCCTCTTGGAAAAATATTTATCGTTGCTTCCATAGCCTCTGGAATCCAATTCATATGGGCATTGCAATTATCTTTACTTACACCATATATTCAACTCCTAGGAATTCCACACAAATTGTCCTCTTTAATATGGCTTTGCGGACCTATAGCAGGCATGGTTGTGCAACCCATGGCTGGTTATTATAGTGATAATTCTACGTCCCGCTTCGGCCGTCGCCGCCCTTATCTGGCTGCCGGGACTGCCTTCATCATCGTTGGGGTTCTTCTTATTAGTTTCGCTGCCGACATCGGCCACGCCACCGGTGATCCGCTGGGCAATTTTGTCAAGCCGCGTGCCATTGTTGTGTTTGTTACTGGATTTTGGGTGCTTCATATAGCCAACAACCTTTTACAGGTAATAGCTACTTCAAACACATTATAGTACTATGATTGAAAAGTACTCTTTATGTTTTTTCGATTGTCGTTTTAGTCATTTTCGCATAAATTAAGAAAAAGTAAAAGTAGTAGAAGAGTAGAGTAAATTATCGAAATGGTCTCAAAAAGTGACTCGAGGTTATCATTTAGTCCTGAAAGTTCAAAAGCATATTAGTCTCCAAAATTATACAAAAGTTACAACTCAGTACAAAAATTGACGGGATGTTATAATTTGACAGCAAATTTATTTAGTGGAAGCCATTTGCACAATTATCATTAAAATTAATACTCCTGTCAACTTTTGGACTAAGTCGCAACTTTTATTTAATTTCGGAAAATAATTTGCTATTTTTGAACTTGTGAGGACCAAATGGCAACGTTTACCAACTTTTTGAGATCATATCGGCAGTTTCATGTCACATTAAAAATGTAAAGTGACAATTAAGTAAAACTATATATCATTTCATATGATTGGTAACTTAAATAGGAAAAGTAAACGAAAAGTTCATTGAAAATGTAAAATTATAATATACTATGGTTAAAACGAAAACTACAAAAGAAGAGTTTGAGCATAACTTACAAATGTGAAATGATTACTTTTATATTTTGAATAAATAAAACATCGGCGATCTAAACAATTTTTGGGCTTAATATAAAAATTAAAAATGAAACGTAAAATTATAAATTTAATGATAGCTCACTTTTAGAGAAATGAAAGATAATATTATAGTATTACACAAAACGATATATTTTAATTATGAAATCCACTCGAGAAAATTATTATTTTATAACCACATAAAATGAAATAATGAAACTATAAATAAAATTAAAGCTAATAAAGAGTGGAATTAACAATGAAATAAATTGACAAAAAAATATAACATGACCTGTAAATCAAAATTAACGCACTTCGAAACATGATTTATATATCTTGCTTGTATTGATCATACCAAGCTATGGTGTTAATGCTATACTAATACATTTAATATAATTCTCATAAAAAATTATATTTGAATTTAATGTTCCAAAAAGACAATCATTAAAAATTTAGAATTTACAATCTTTTAAGATGGAAGTAGTATTCTAGTTATACTCTCTACAGGGTATTTATGAACACTACAATTAAAACAGAAGGAACGACTAATACAGAGCTGGAACAAATGTATTATTCACAATTGCTAATACAGAGCTTGAACGGCTCGTTTCGTCGTGACCTTCTCGAATTTTCAAAATTTATGTCGCTACATTCTCAATTTGGACGCACACGTCGTTGAATTTCTCTATAAATTTATGCAGGGGCCATGCAGAGCATTCTTGGGTGATTTGTCGGGTACAAATACCTCAAAAATGAGAAGAGCAAATGCATCCTATGCATTCTTCCTTTCTGTAGGTGGTATTTTAGGCTATGCTGCAGGTTCATTCAACAGTCTCCACAAAATGTTCCCATTCACAGTAACGAACGCTTGTGATGTTTATTGCGCGAACCTCAAAACCTGTTTCTTCCTGTCTATAACCATTTTAGTAATAGTAACAACCTTAGTGGTGAGCTTCGTGAACGAAGAACCAAATCCGACAAAAGTTGAACAATCAAGAACAAAAAGAGCACCATTTTTTGTAGGAATGATTAGTGCCATGAAACATTTGCCTAAGTCAATGTGGCTTTTATTACTGGTGACTTTCATGAGCATGTTTGCTTGGTTTCCTTACATGATGTTTGGTACCGATTGGATGGGAAGAGAAGTTTATGGAGGAGAAGTAAAGGAGGGGGATTTGTATTACACAGGAGTTCATGCTGGTTCATTCGGGTTGATGATTCAAGCGATTGTGTTGGGTGTTACATCACTTGGGATCGAGTTTCTAGCTCGTGCACTTGGAGGGGGAGTGAACAAATTGTGGGGGTTTTCGAATTTTCTGTTAGGTATTTGTTTGTGTTTGTTAGTTTTGATTACCAAATTGGCCAAGTCTTCACGACGATATACATCAGTTGGGGATGGTAAGATTACCCCAATGTTACCGGAAGTTCATATCAAGGCAGGAGCGTTGGCTTTGTTCGGCCTTATGGGTGTTCCACAAGCGGTGAGTTACTTCTTTATATGTCATAGCTTCCGCGGGTATAAGAAACGTAGTTATGCATTGCTGGTTTATATGTTATTTCCTTTGAACAGGTAATTCAAGTTGTCCCATACACTCTAGCATCCATATACTCGGATACATCGACGACAGGACAAGGTGAGTCGTCTGTGAGCTATGTATTATCATGAATTCATGATATTCACTTTTTTCTTTTCATTAACCATAAGATGTTTTGTGTTCATTACTTAGGTCTTTCAATAGGTGTCCTGAATCTTGCTATTGTCACACCACAGGTAATTCAACCTCCAAATTGTAGAGAGTATTCTAAGTACAGTCTTTAAGGATTTAACAGAAAATATTTGTAGTAATTACTCAAAGGCTAATCATTTGAATATTTTGAATGCTAATGTTACAGTTACTTGTATCTCTACTAAGTGGACCATGGGATGACTTGTTTGGAGGTGGCAATTTACCTTCGTTTATTGTTGGAGCTGTTGTTGCGGCCGCTAGCGGCGTAGTTGCCCTCTCCCTTCTTCCATCTCCACCACCTCAGACTAATAAGGAGAAGAGCTCGACATTAGAAGTTGCAATTACAACCTCCAATTAATTCTATGTTGATATGTGATTCAACATTTGTATTTTTTATGAACAGAGTTGGAATATTTTTCACCTTCGGGTGAGTCATCTTTTGTTTGAAAATATTTGATGGTTACATAAACGGCAATGTTTCTTTTACATTAAAGTAGGCATGTGCACGGGGTTCGGATGGGTTCGGTTTTGGACAAAAAAAGAACCGAATCGACCTAAGTACCTAACTGGTTCTATAACGGACGTAATCGAAATCGGGTTGGTTCCAAATGGGTCGGTTCAGTTCGATTCTAAGTCGGTTTCGGATTTATGCCGGTTCTTCTGACCTAGTTTGAGCCACTTTTGGCATTGCAATTTTGGGTCTATTGTTCCTAGGTAATATTATTATTAACTATGACTCATAATTTAGTTCCAAAAATATAATAATTGGACACAATTACCAAACCGAACCGTGTACACCGTACCCCTAGTCATATCCATGCGCCTACATACGACAGTTGTACCTTGTGCATCAAACGCGGTATGAGATAACATTATATGCACGCGACTGCATTAACAGTTGTACTATCTGCATAAGAGGTTGTACCCGAGAAATGTCTCAAATTCACAATTTTTATCACGAATGTTTTAAAAAAGTACTATTCAAATTGGTACATCTCTTATATATATTGTCAATTTAATTATCCAACACCAAATTTTGATGTCATTTTCTTGATTGTATTTTTAAAAATTTGTTAGCTTCTATGCTTATATTAAATATTGTTTCTCATTTTTCGATTATATTTCATTTCAAGTACATTCAAACATTTGTTTATCCAGTTTTTTTTGTTAAGATGGAAAAAGCATTATAAAATGCACCAAAACTAGATCATATGAAACTAGGTACGAGAAATAACAACATTTATGATTCTTTAATGAATGAAATTATTCGAATCCAAGCAATAAATTGAAGTCCACACAACAATATATATAAAAAGTTCAATAACAAAAACACTAATTAAGTCAAAATGTGACAATCTTTTAGGGACGGAGGGAGTACTACATAATCATGATAAGTTGTAAATTTCTACTTGCACAACCAAAGTGTTATTATGCAAGTACTTCTTTGATGGATCGTTCAATTTAGGCTTAAATTCTGACAGGCCCCTGAACTTTGCTCATCTGGTCAATTTGGCCCCTGAAGTTTGAAAATAGGTCTACTTGCCCCCTAAACTATCCTAACTGGTCATTTTGGTCATTTTCACCTTAAAATGAAGGGTAAAATAGGCATACAACAATAATAGGCATTACAAGTTAATTTAAAAAGTAATATAAAATTAATATTAAATTATTAAATAATAATAAACCCCCACCCACCCCACCCTAAAACCGTTCACCATTGATAGAACCTGCAAAATGTCGTTATTATATTTCATTGGGGGTTGGGGACGACGGGGGAGGGGGATTTTTTTTATTTATTTATTTTTTTAATAATTTTATTTTCTTTTAAAAGAGCCCTAATATATTTTTTTATTAAAAGTGACCCCAAAATGTCTATTATATTAAATTCCTATTTTGTCCTTCATGAAAAGTTAAAATTTGTTAATTTGCCCCTGAACAGTTATGAAAATGGCCAAAATGACCTGTTGTGAAAGTTCAGGGGACAAGTAGACCTATTTTCAAACTTCAGGAGCCAAATTGACCAGATGATCAAAGTTCAGGGGATGTCAGAATTTAAGCCTTCAATTTATCGAATGGTAACATTTCTGAGTAGCCCCATGATGAACAGGTTTCGTCGTAACAAAACTTAGAATTACCAATATCTGCAAAATGTCGTTGAAGTCGATTAATGATTGCTCTAGCAAATGAATATTGTATAGAAATAAATAATATAGATGAAAAGCAATTATATAAAGAACAAACCTTTCAATTCTTCGGTTTTCCCAGAGCAATGTTCTAATATTCGCAGGTCAAATTTAACGTTGAGCTTTATGTTTTCATAAAAATGAATATCAACGGCAGAAAGAAAAAGCGATACGCATTTCCCTTCCATATCACCATCTCCATTTGGGTAAAGTAATAGTTCCCTATGTAGATTGAAAGACATGCAAAACATAAGGCAGCATGCTAGGTAAATAAATATACTCCCTCGCTCCGGCTAATAGCAATTTTTTATACCCAACAGGACCTTTCAGTCACTAGGAAGAACCCGATTATAGAAAAATAGGATCAAGATCATGTGGCGTTTCAATCCCGGTTGTTTTAAAAATTGAGATTGAGTCACACAAAGTCAATAAAATAATTTTTATAAAAGATCAAATTCATCATGACTTTCTTAGGCTAAATCCCAATATCTACACCATATATAATATGGGAAGGGGGAATTAGTTATTTTATTGATGCCCCATGATTTTTTTTAACCAATAACAAAAAGGCATTTGTTGATATAAAAAAATAACCTCCATTTATATTTTAATTACTCATCATGTAATTTTAACTAATTGTATATTTTTGTATTTAATATTAATACATTTATGTTTCTTCAAATTCATTTTTTAATTGCATACAATATTTTTTATATTTTATCATATATGTTAGTACAAAATTTTAATAATCACAAATAAATTATACAAAATTGTAATCGTTATTAAGAATGAATTCCCATAGATTGGAGTTGGACTGTGCACAAACGTCTAATTTTTATAATCTAACAATAACCTGATACAATTCCTCTAGGTACAACACAAACATCTCTCGCTCCCTCACCCCCACCCCCACCCCTCCCTTTTCCCTCCGCCTCCGCCTCCGCCTCCGAGCTGGTGGATGTGATTTTGGAGGATTTATGAATTCATAGTGTGAATATTGTGCAAAATTTGGATTAAATCTTAATTATAATAATTAGAAGACAAGAAAAAAAAATGTCTGTTTCGTTTCGATATTTATATATGAATTGTTCCGATCAGGGAAGCTAATGGTCAATTACTTTGGTTGTTTTGGGTATATGTTCCTTTTTCCTTGTTATTATAACAAGCAAATAAAAGTATCAATATATGCCGATGCCAATTCAAGGAAAAGGATCAATACCACTTCCATCCATGAATGACAAATTTGATCATGAATCCTCATTAAACGATAACAAATAATATAGTCATATGATATCTTGTTAGATTCGTCTCATTATATATTTTTGAATAACAGAGATTTACGTTTTAACTAAATCATGTTTTATTGATCACAAAAAGTTAAAATGTACGAATTATTCGGGGATGGAGCGAGTATTTTATGATGTCTAAGAATGTTATGTTGCGAACTTAAAAAGGCGGCTGATTTTATCATGAATATTACACTCTAATTTTGAACTTCAATATTAATAAAATAAATAGAAACGAAATTCGTTGCAACTCTTTATTGTGTGAACATCAACAAATTATTCATCACTTTCATGTATTCATACAAACATCTAATTTTCCTTAACAATTTTCAGTAAAAAGATAATTAGTAGTCTTTTCAACTTTAAATAGTTGTTTTTTGTAGAATTTTCACATAAAATTAGAAATTATTGAATGATATCTCTACACATTTGCCTTTATACCCTCATATAATTGTATGTATTAATACTTTACTTTTTAAGTACAATAACATCCGTGTATTAATGTAAATGAGAACATAAAGGGAGAAAAGGATAAATTATATTTTGATTTGTGCGAAAAGATAATTGGATCGGATTTTGTTAAAATGTCTTCACATATACAGTATTTTGTATTAGAGGGAATATATAGAAAGAGATATGTTATGTGATTAATTACTTTTATGGAGTTCAGGAATACTAAATTCCAATATTAAATGCATTAAAGGTATATGTGATAACTAAATGCCAATTAGTTAGGTGACTATTCACAAATAAAAAGCAACTTTATTAGATAAATCAGTACCAAATTCAATTAATAACATTTACTTATAAATTGCAACTTAATTAGATAAATCAGTACCAACTTAATTAATTACTCTTTATTAGTGATGAAACATGTGCAATTCCGTGAATTGTGATTGTTTATTTTGCTACACTCAATACTTAATACTAATCCTCTTAGCAGGCATAATAACTTAACTGATAAATAATTAGAGTGTAAAATGTCAAGCAGCCTCGTCTATTCATACAATCTAAATTCAATTTTCACTGGAAGTGAACCTTGTGTTTCGAAGTTGTTAGCGGTAACTCAAGTCCCCTGATCAGGCGAACCATATCATATAGTAATCTTTGACATCATATCCAATACCAAAAGCTATCATAACCTTTAGTTTGAGGGTCTGAAACTTTTTTAATCGTCTTTCCAATTTACAAAAAATTGAGAATTATTAGAGGACTTTTACAATAGCACTTAGTCAATAAATACATCAACTGTTCTCTTGGCCTAATCACTTATAAAGAGTCTACTAATCACTTATAAAGAGTCTAGGATATTTAATGTACCTACCATATTTGCATATGAAACATGTTGAAAAAATAAGTCAAAAAGACATATATATACATCAAAATAAAAGGGTCTTTGATTTTATAGAGTAAATTGAAGGGTAAAATAGAGAAATTGGAGTGTCATAATTAATTTTTGGAGTGTAAAAATCAAAGCCCAATAAAAGTATGTGTCATACAATGGTTGTAAAATAACAATAATCAATGACAACTTTACTAGTTTAGGATGACAAGTGTCAAAAACAAGTCACTCCTTTCCAAATCTCTCATGTTTATATACATAAAAAATTATAAAACGATGATATTACAATAATATACATATACGTCATCCGTTATTAAAAGATTATCAAATTTTAATCTTTGTTGGCCAAATATTATAAATTTTGACCATGAATTCTGATTCAACGATAAAAAATAGTATAGTCTTGTGAGATCTTGTTAGATTCGTCTCAATATATAAAATATCAACCTTTTATAATTTTTTTCTCATGTAGATTAAAAGATATTTACGTTTTAAATTGTGCTTTGTTGACCACAAAAATTCAAAATGTGACAATTATTTAGGGATGGAGAGAGTATTTTCTTTTTTTTTGTAAATTAGCGATGGGGTGAGTTTCGAACCCGAGACCTTTTGGTCACTAACAAAAACCTTTTCCACTAACCTATTCAATTAACTCAGAGATGGAGTGAACATTTTAAAAACGAATCTAATAACAAGATATCACATGAATAGTTCATATCGGCTAATGAGAATACATGGTAACATACCTGTCTATATATAACCGATTAGTTACGGTCATGGTTCTATTCTCAAACATGAAAGGAATAGAAATGGAGAACACACCCGAAAGAATTGAACGACAATCTAGCAGCCATGAAACACCTCTTGCAAAACTATTTATCGTAGCTTCTATAGCCATTGGAATCCAATTCATATGGGCATTGCAATTATCTTTGCTTACACCATATGTTCAACTCTTGGGAATTCCACACAAATTGTCCTCTTTAATATGGCTTTGCGGACCTATAGCAGGCATTGTTGTGCAACCCATGGCTGGTTATTATAGTGATAATTCTACGTCTCGCTTCGGGCGTCGCCGCCCCTATCTGGCTGCCGGGACTGCCTTGATCGGCGTTGGGGTTTTTCTTATTAGTTTTGCTGCGGACGTCGGCCACGCCACGGGTGATCCTTTGGGCAATTCCGCCAAGCCTCGCGCCATGGCTGTCTTTGTTACGGGATTTTTGGTGCTTCATATAGCCAACAACCTTTTACAGGTACTAGCATATTCAAACACATTATATTAGTAGATACGGTTTTGAAAAATAGTCGAGTTATAATTTGAACGTAGGTGTAGAAATAAACTGTTCCTCTATTATATTATTCACAATGATACAATATTTATAGAGTACAATATGGAGGCTAAATAACCTAATAAGCCTAGAGCATGCTAAATAACCTAATGGGCTTAGGGCATCATGCCCATATAAATATAATAACTAATATATTGTTACTAGTGTACATAAATATACTAATATATACAATATTATCTAACAGTAGGTGAATGGTATTTTTAGTTGTCCTGTTTGGAACTAATTTTGTGTAATTAACTAGGTTAATCGATTAACTCACATTTATCGAGATTCATCTTGTTTTCATTACTTGTCAAATTGCGGTGTAATGTAGGTGAATGGTATTTCTATGTTTTATTTCACTTATTTTTACATAGATTCACCTTTTTAAATTTAATATTATTCAAACAACTTTTTAATATATTCACTTAGTTAGCGTCACCTAGGATAGTTTTTAATTATTATTTATTACCAAAACCCCAATCTAAATACATCATTAAAATGGACAATGACACTTATTTTTAAATGACAAAAACATTTTGAAACGTAATTTAATAATTTTCAATTATTTTCAATTAAATTAGGTGTAAAAAATACACTAATAATTTTTCTCTGAAAAACTTCATGAATTTACCATTGTAGTATCTCACTTAAAATTCACTTAAACCTAAGTGGTGAAATCAAAGTGATCGATTAGCAGGGGAAGAGGACTCTACCCTACAAATTTGAATTACCCCTTTTTAAAAAGAAATTGGTGATGAAAGAATGATATACAATAGAAATAACGTATATAAAAATTAATAGATTGTTAGAGAATGTGCTAACTAATAAACACGTTAGAATTAAAATATGAGACAAATTATTTCTAGCAATAATCCATCTCAAGACCTTTTAGTTCGAAGTTTAGGTCACATGCCACCATGATATTGAGCCATAAACAAAAATTTAAATTCTCTGTAAGTATATATTTGACATATAATTTATATTTTTTTTTTTTGATAATTAGCGATGAATTGTGACTACAATGATATTACAAACATGAATACAGAAATTGCTAACTAATAGAAAGTTAGAGTATAATATGAGACAAATATGTCTCCAACAAGGTTCGAACCCATGACCTCTTACATGAAAGGTTGGACCGGATGCCACTAGGCTATTGAGCCATCGGCAACATATAATTTATATTTAAACATCATTTATACTAATAGTAATTCATTTCAATAACTCTCATTCAAGACCATCTTATATTAATTTCATTTTAATCCCAGATAGTTATAACGTTGCAAATTAGTCTTTAAAAATGGAACAAGTATTATTATATGCTCTTGAAAGTAACAAATGTTGCAGTATAGTCCAAAAAATTAGGGATTAATGTGCAATGATTGTCATTATTGAAAACTATCGCAATATTTGAGCTACTCTCGAGGACTAATCTGAAATAGTGATAAATTTATCTACACGTAGTAAATTAATAGAGGTATAGATTGCTAATGATAAATGTGACTTTATTCAGGGGCCATGCAGAGCATTCTTAGGTGATTTGTCTGGTACAAACACATCAAAAACAAGAACAGCAAATGCATCCTATGCATTCTTCCTTTCAGTAGGTGGTATTTTAGGTTATGCTGCAGGTTCATTCAATCGTCTCTACAAGATGTTCCCGTTTACAATGACCAACGCGTGTGATGTTTACTGCGCGAACCTCAAAAGCTGTTTCATCCTAGCCATCGCCATTTTAGTTGTAGTAACAATCTTGGTTTTTAGCTTTGTCGGAGAAGAAGTAGTAAATCATACAAAAGTTGAACAAATGAATACCTTATCTGAAAAATCAAGAAAAAAACCAGTACCGTTTTTTAGAGGAATGAGTAGTGCCATGAAGGATTTGCCTAAGTCGATGTGGATTTTATTGCTGGTGACGTTCATGAACCATCTTGCTTCGTTTCCATATCGAATGTTTGGTACTGATTGGATGGGAAGAGAAGTGTATGGAGGGAGAGTAGGGGAGGGGGATTTGTATTATAAAGGTGTTAATACTGGCTCATTAGGGTTGATGATTCAAGCGATTATGTTGGGTGTTACATCACTTGGGATCGAGTTGCTAGCAGCTCGTGGACTTGGAGGAGGGGTGATCAAATTGTGGGGGTTTTCCAATTTTTTGTTGGCTTCTTGCTTGGGTTCATTGGTTTTGATCACCAAATTGGCGGAGTCTTCACGACGTTACATGACCACCGCGGATGGCAAGGTTACCCCAATGCCACCGGAGGTTGGTATCAAGGCAGGAGCGTTGCTTGTGTGTGGTCTTATGGGTACTCCACAGGCGGTGAGTTACTGTACTTCTTTCGGATTGATTTCTTTGTTTATTATTTGTCGTTTAAATGAAGTATATATATATTTCGCTTTAAACAGGTAACAAATGTTGTCCCCTATACTCTAGCATCATTGTACTCGGATATATCAACATCAGGACAAGGTGAGATATACATATACTCACTTGTGTTAGTTACGATAGACTACATTATTATGATCTTCGTTTTTTATATTCGTTACTACATTATGTTTTGTGTTTATCGATTAGGTCTTTCAATTGGTGTCCTCAATCTTGCGATTGTAATACCACAGGTAATTCGATATATAGAGCGATATGCAACTTTACAGATTTCTACTTTCTACGTAAGATTTTTCGAGTTACTCATTGATTTCAATGTTAATGTAGTTACTTGTATCTCTTTTGAGTGGACCATGGGATGACTTGTTTGGAGGTGGTAATCTACCTTCGTTTATCGTTGGAGCGTTCGTTGCAGCCGCTAGCGGTGTCGTTGCCCGTTTCTTTCTTCCATCTCCACCATCTGATACTACTAAGAATAAGAGTTCAAACACTAAAGCCAGTACTTGATACTACTACATGTAAGAAAATAAATAAGATTCAAGAGCTTGAGTAGTTTATTGTTGAACTGTACTATTGAGTTCACAATCTCGTAAGTTTGAATGTTGAAACTTCGTTTTGATGATTTTAATACTGTGTGGATTTATTATTATAATAAGCTTGATGATATGAAATCAACTTTGCCTCTTAAGCTTGATGATTTGAGTTTCTTAATCAATTAATTTTACCTAATTGGTTTTTGTTGGCCAAACCTATATATTATCAACAAATGTGCCATTAAACTCGGGCACACTTTATACCTTAGCACCAATTGGGTAGAGGCAAATTCGTTTTAAAGAAATTGTAGTACAAGCTTTGGTGAATGTTTCGTGTACTGAATTTCTTCACTAAATTTATCTGTTACTCTTCTGTTTTCCCTATTAGTTCACTATACACTTACTCAAGAAGCGATCGGAGTCGATGAAAATATATGTAATTTGAGGTCCTGAATGTGGTCAATGTGCTATGATGTTCTAATCCCTTGTGTTGATATCAAAAAATACAAGAGATCGATATTTATGTGTTAGATCATGAATTTTTTTTAAAAGATAATCTAACAGGAAAAAATATAATATAAGTAAATATTGGAGATGTCTAAGCAGTAAGCACTTATATGAAAACACAACAGATTCAAATTCTTCATAATAAGACAAGTTGTTACACTTTTCGTGCCGTCTCATAGTCATAGAGAGATGAATCTAAGGTGGATCCAACATTTGATTCACCGTACCATATGGGCCGTCTGGAGTATACTTTACGATGCTTTCAATGTTATGATAACGGAGAGGTGATTATCGATTTGATGTCAGATAGTCGATTTAAGTTAAACTTTAGTTCTAGATAAATAGTTATAAATTAAACCTTTAGTTCTAGATAGATAGTTATATTGTTATAGATTAATTAGCTTTCAAAAGTGGCTAAAATGTTGTGATATAGTTCCCAATAGTGATAATCGTTGTACATTAGTCCCTTTATTTCGGGATCATACATTTGTTATTTTTGAGGATTATATTGCAACACTTGTGCCAATTCAAGGACTAATTTATAACATTATAACTATCTGAAACTAAAGTGCAATTATATCATAATTTATGTGAGATAACCCGCCTCAACATTATTTAGTAGAAAGTTATGGTCTTTCTAAAGTTTGTTCTTTTAAGATTTCTCTAAAATAATATCGTGTTATTTATATAAAATTTAAGAATCAAATTGTGAAATTAATGCATTAGGAGAAATCTTAAAAGAAAAATTCTTAGGAGAAGCGTAACTAATCCGCATTATTTATTACTTTATCAACGTTAGACTACATTTTTAACTTGTCTTAACATCCGATTGAAGACCTTTATATTTTGGCTAGTGATATTGCCAGAGCAATTTTCATATCGCCAGAGCAAAATTATGCTCAATTCCTTTAACACCCTTTTCATCAAACTCTATTTTCATCGTCATCTGAATTGTTAATTATAAAATTTATTCATACTTTCATTGTGCAAATAGAAACAAAAGTAATCTATTGTTGACAATCAATATTATAACTATAAGTCAGAGAATCAAAAGGCATAAAAGGAATTAAATATAGTTTTGCTATGGAAATATGAAAATCGCTTTGACATTATCATTTGCCTTACATTTTTTGTATCTAGTGGTATTGTGATGAAACACTAATACAAATTTCAACTACAATTCATTGATGTATAATTGCTATATATATATATTTACAAATGTAATCTAGTGTAATTTTGAGAGCGACAGCCGCTATTTATAGACTACGCATTAAGTAAACCTCGAATTGACATAATAATCTACAAACTATGTTAGTCATATAAATCACACTAGACAATAATTCACGTAATATAATCTAATTTTATCCGTACTAGTGGTGGTATATGACCTACATTAATCTTACCATGTACAGCCTATACGGTAGTATTGTAGTCATTATTATCATCATCGATATCGCAATGTGACTCATTAAAGTAATTAAGTAAGAATGACAAGGTCGTCATGAACAATAGTCTTACATTACAATTCTAGGCTATAAAATGGTTGTTTGGAACGTAAAACTCCATTCATATCTAAGAACTTCAAATTGAAATGGCCAATAAGCATATTATTTCTCTAGTGTTATGTTCTCTATTTGTCTTGTCACTTATCACACCTGGTGATATTTTCTCTCTCTAATTCTTTCTAACTTTATTTTGATATAATCAACTGGATAGACTATTATAATATTCTATTTAAAACAACTATAAAACATATTTAAAAAAATACTTGAGATATTTTAAATAAATTTATTTAAATTAGGCGATGTTTTAGTAATAGAGGGATTGTCCTATAGTCCTTCCTTTTACATTGTGTACAAATCGTCCTTGTTTTAATTTATTTATCCATATAACATTTAGTTTTTATAGAAAAGTAGCATTAGATATACAAAAAATTTATAAACTTGAATGTAATAAGTAAAGATTACTAGTTATGAGTCATAATAAAATTTCTAAACTAATTAGTCAAAATCATTAATTTAATAAAATATATATGTAGTATAAATTTACATGTACGTCCTTATTCAAGGTACAAGAGAGTGGTATTTTCGGATCAAATATAATTATTTAATATTCTGTTTTTCAGGAGATATGTTTATTCCAAAGCCGTTGGATTTTGATCCTTGTGGGGATAGTTGTGACCCAAATGGATGGGATTTCTGTCCTTCTGGATGTCGATGCCAAGCAACTGGGAATAATCTCGGAGTATGCGTTCGCACCTGAGACTAAAGTTGTTAAAACAAAAATGAAGGGAGCAAAATTATGAATGTAAAACTGAAAGACTGAAATGTCCAAAATAAAAGGTGATCCGCAAAAGACTAATGTCTTGCCTATGTGGGCTTTGTTTTGTTGCGGAAGAATAATTGTTGGTTTGGTCTTAAGTAATATAAATATATCAGAATTTTTCTCTTAGCAAAAATAATCACAAAATTTTGTTAATAATAGGGCTAATGACACAACAGATTATAAATGTCTCAGCATTTACCTTGTCCTATTAACGCGAAAACTACAAATATTAAATGAATAAAAATATACTCTATAAAAACATGCTTTCAGGAAACAAACCATCACTTACATGCTCTCTGAAACTTTTTCATCGAGAGCGCATAGAGAGCTTGAGCTCTTGATCGAGCTCTCGGTAAGCACACCTGATTTGGACAAGGCCCACATCATCGAGCTCTCGATAGAGCTCTCGATGCTGCAAATGTCAAAAATCTCCCACCATTTCTAAGCAAAATCAACACACAACAATCTCGCGCTTATTTAAAGGTATCTTGCGATTGAACCTTTATTAAAGTGAACATTTCTTTTAAATAGTTAGCATGGCAAGGTTGATAGAGCATTGAATCATTTATCATCTTGGACTATTTAAAAATTCAGGCCTAACTGACTCCCTAGAGCGGTCTCAAGAATACTCCTCCAAAGTTCACATAACCGATCTAACCGTGCAACGACTACATAACAATGAGGACCTAACATCAAATCTCCATAAAACAGGAGGAGGAAAACGTAAGTCTACACCATTTGACACTACAGTTGACTTGCAGGATAAATCAAAAGGGCGTAAGAAAAGCTCAAAGCATAATCCTTAAAGTCCATGGAGCTGACCAGTCCTTACATTAGTTGTATGACATTTCGAGGCATTAGCAACTAATCAAAAAATTGGTACGATGGAACGGCATTTTCCTTTTTATTCGGGGATCTTTAAGGAACTTAATTGAGAGGATATTCCTGTTGGCTTCGGAATATGTTGATGAAGATTGGGGTACTGAGGAAGTTTACATTCAGTTGAAGCTTCCTCTCAAGAATCTTGGTGGAGAATCAATCTTTGAGTCAATTGAGCCCGAAATAATTAGATTGCTTGCTAGGGTATCGAGGATCTGAATCAAACTAGTAGGAACTCTGGTAACCCCTTTCACTCCCCAGTCTAATGGCTATAGTAACTGTGTTGGTACTAATGTTAGTGCTATAAATTCTAATAAATGTTTTAGTACGATCAGGAACGAAACCAGGATGAAAAACTAAGGGGGCCAAGTTTCAATAAAAATAAATATAACTACTTAGGCAAAATACGACAAAATAAAAGTTTTGATCAAGAATCTTAAAGGTAATCTACGACGTCGGGTTCAAATGTTGTTGAATATAATTTGTCTAATGTATTCGTTATTTGCAATAATATCATATTCATACGTTCATCGATAATTTACTCTATATGAAAGCTATTTGGACTCCAGACAATGCGTATCGGACTCGCCAGACAAAGCGTATAGGACTCGCCAGACAATGCGTATAGGACTCGCCAGACAATGCGTAATTCGCCAATCAACGCCATTCTTTTCGAACCTGTCAGATCTGTTCCAAATTCCACTTCAACTCGAAGTAGAATAAATCGATTTATCTTTTTTTTCTCATTTTTTCAATGGGATACTCCCATTCTCCATGATCTTATCTCCCTCCCTCAAACTCATGGTAATTTGTCTAAATTTCCATGAGTTTGCAACAATAATTAAAAGTTTTCAATAAAAAGAATTTCAAGAAATATTATAAAAATAAAATTGAAAAAGATCAACGAAATCCCGCCGGTGAGTATTACATAGTAGAAAACCCACCGGCAGGGCCTCAAGAATCGATAGGCTCGGATACCATGTAGAAATATAGAGGGAGATATATTATTAATAATGATTGTTGTTCTTAATACATTATACATATACCCATATTTATAGGTAAACATTAAACCTAATGCTAACACTGCGGGCTTATGGGCTAGGGTTACTTGCCCATTAGCCTAACAATTTTCTATAAAATTGCTCCACTAACATTGTACATGAAAATTAACAATAATATGACTCCACTATATTGAAAAAATAAGTAATTATATTCTAACAATTATCAATTGTTCATAAATAATAATAAAATCTATTAATGAACTATAATAATATTATTCCATTAATATTAAATTTATCGTATCATAAAATATTGAAAACTAAAATTAACAGAAAAAAAACATTCCAAATAATAATACCTCTACCAATGGTGCATAATAAAAAAAAGATAATTGAAATTGATACTGCCTCCATCCGCCTACTCTTTCACTTTATTATATATATATATATATTATATATATATATATCTGTTTTGTATTATATATTTATATATATATATTATATATGTATATATCTGTTTTGTATTATATATTTACATGACAATATGAAAATACATCGCCCAATATTGGTTTTGGACAGAAAGTGGACACTAGACAGAGGCTATTAAGCTCATAAATGAATATATATAGCCAAATCAATCTTATGGAGTACAGTTGAAATACAATAAATGAAAAAACAATTGTTGGTTTTGAGATTCGAACCAGGGATGCTGTGAAGACTAAGTTGAGGGGGGGCCAGCAGAGCAAACATTAGTTTTGTTATTGATCACTACATATTTCTTATAAAGACATTCAAAATCCCAGGGTGTGCCATGGCCCCCCAGCCCCCCCTCATTCCGCCCTTGAGTACCATCATTGCAGCTGCTCTTCTTCTTAGTTCTACTAAGATTTGTCTCATTTGTCAATCTTATTTCAAGAATTGTAATTTTTTTTGAATTTTTCGTGATATCGATCACAAGTTTATTGCGCATCTAGTGTGCTCGTATCACTAACGGTCATCCATTTGGTTACTTTTTGGGTTCCCGAAACACCACCATGATCTTCTTATGTAGTTATATGACACTTGTGCAGTGGCAAATTATAACCACCAGTTAATGTCTTATGTCAGCTCTACGGGGAGTTACCGAGTCCAAGAAGAGGTGACTTGATCGTTTTTTTGCAGTTCAAGAAGCCACAAGCTTAAAGTATGGCAACAAATATTTTTGGCTTTCTTTTATGAATTTTTCCTTTTAAAGATAATCTAATCTAATAGAAAAAACATAGTACTACGTAAATGTTGGACATGTCTAAACACTTATATGAAAACAGAACAGGTTCAAATTGTTCATAATAAGACAAGTTCTTACCCTTTTGGTGCCGTCTCATAGAAAGATGAATCTAAGGTCGATTAAACATTTGATTCACCGTATGACTTGGGCGGTCTGGAGGGTACCTTACGATTATTTCAATGTTATAACAGAGAGACGATTGTCCATTTGGTTCCGGATAGTCGGACGAAATTATACGTTGGTCCCAAATATAGTCTTCAGTAGTGACAATTGTTACATATTAGTCCTTATTTTTCGGAAATTATACTATAATAATATTTGTTGTCATGATCTGCTATATAATGATATCTTTCACAATTGTATCGGATGAAACACTAATACAAAATTTCCACAATTCATTGATGTAATTGCTATACATATCTATGTAATGTAGTGTAATTTCATCCCTATTAGAGGTGGCATGTGACCTTCATTAATCTTAGCTTGTACAACCTATATCTAATAATTTAGTTATTACTCCCTCCGTCCCTAAAAGATTGTCACATTTTGACTTTTGATGGTCAACAAAACACGATTTGAAACATAAATATTTATTATTCTACATGCGAAAAAATTGTAAGAAGTTAATATTTCAAAAATATTTATTGAGACGAATCTAACACAAGGTCCCACAAGACTATATTATTTCTTGTTGTTTAATGGGACCTCATGATCAAATTTCGTAATGTTTGACTAACAAAAGTCAAAATGTGACAATCTTTTAGGGACTGAGGAAGTATTATCATCATCTCTTTGAAATGTGATTCCTTGAAGGTAACAAATGTTACACAGATGCCTTCATTTTACTTTACCTTGAAGGTAACAAATGTGATTCAATTAGAATTATAGATTTGTTAAAAACATTTAGAGATTTCATATTATTCTATAAAAAGAAAAAACGTTTACAAATAAAGAATATATATTTTTCGTCAACTTTCATTAAGATAAATAATGTGAAAATATAAATATGATAGGGTTTAATATAATAACATACATATTCTACTTTATGCTAATGACTCAATACGATTAATACATATATCAAAGTCATGCGTCGACTTCAAATCGTAATATTAAATAAAGAGGATTCAATTGATATTAAATATAAAACCTTTTTTTTGATAATAAACAATGTAAAATACTATTAAATATAAAACTTAGGTAGTTATTCACCGTATCTACCCTATATGTAATTGGGGAAGGTGGGGATTAGTTTTTTTTTTAAAATTATTGAAGCCCCACGTTTGTTGAAGCCCCACGTTCATTTGAATCAGTTATTAAGAAAAGGAGTTCACTCTTTTCATCCAAAGTAGTTACTACCATCTTTCATATGCTAACCAAATTCACGTTTATTTTCACCCAAGTTTTCTCACCAAATCAATTTCTTTTGCATTCCAACTCTAATTCTTGTACAAAGATAAGATTTTGGTATTAGATTATCAAGCCTAAATCAACAACTTACACTCCTTCGAAATCATCATGCAATAGAGTACTATATCATCAAATAAACGAGAAAACGTGATATTACAACAAGGAAGAGTGTCAAGGGAAGAACAATCGATCTACTGGACTTCTTGATGGTTACTTGAAGGTATGTATATATTATTTGATGATTATTCTTATTGAAACCATACAAAGTTACATGGTAGTAATGCTTATTTGATTAGATATTTCATCATCTTCTATGTTAAGATGATATAACTTGATTGAGATTCTGAAACATTTGTACACATATGTGGCTAAGTTAAAGATATTGTTGATGAATTAAAGTACACTTGGGGTTGCATGACGGAAGCCATTATTTCTTTACGAAAAGTTTGTGTAATTGTTATGTGTTTCTATATGATCACTCCCTCGAAAAGATTGTGCAGTTGTCATGGTTGGCTTTGAGTATTTTGAATAGTGTTTCATACACCTGCAATAACATGAGAGGAAGTAACATTTTAGAGCACACACATTTAAGATTTGTCGGACCATTGTTTTGTGTGTTTTGCATTATCGAGGGGCGAGAAGGCTTGGTGGTCTTACGAAGTCTTCGGGTAAGGAGTTGAAAATGAGGATGTCATAATCTCTGCCTTGGCTCTTACATTCTGTAGTTCTGAATATATAATTATGGAAACTTAATCGAAGTGTTAAGCATTTGGTTGAGTTGCATTGAGATATGATTCTAAAAGTTCCAATTTTGGTTAAAGCTCTTGAAATTTAGGTTCTTGAAAATGGCTACTGGCCAAGTTAGTCCCTTGGTGATAACTTATCAGATTCTTAGAAATTTACTAAATATTATTGATTAAGTTTCTCGAAAACAAGCAATATACTATTATTGATGAAGGTTCTCAAAGAAGTACTTGATCAAAATTCTTAGAGATGGACCATTCTAGGTGTGCACATTTTAACAACTCAATATATAAACTTGAAAATTCCACGAACAAAGTTTTGCATAGATGAAAAGCTTCAATTGTACACGTAGTCCTTCAATTTTATTCCAGTAACAATCATTTTTTGTTTATAATCTTGCAGTGTCTCCATTATCAGCAATTATGTTGTTTTTGTTCTCTTATCAAATATCTATGCATATGTGATTGTATCTCTAGAATTAGAGTCTTTTTTGTTATTATACGTTGAAGAAGTGAGACAATTTCATATGTGTTTCTTCCTTAGGCTTTTGTTAATTTTTTCGGTCGGCAATATTCTCTTTTTGCCAATTTTGCCTAATTAATTCAAATTTGAAGTGTCATTCGTAAACATCATTTGTTTCGGTACAAAATTATTCAGGTACTATATGATCCAATAAATAAGGAAACTGGGTGTATTTCATTATATATACTCTGTAATGTTTGCATGACATTCTTGAGACATGTTAATTCTCAGTGAATGATCTATAAACTGATAAAACAAATGACCTAATAAATTAATAAGTAGTACCATACAATGTGTATTATGATAAATTACACCTAACTAGCAGGTTTCTTACATTAGGGAGAACATCATGAGATGAGTTTGTCAAACGTCCTAACTTGTGAAATATTGATTTGTGCACCTCCATTATAATCAACTTGTGAAATATTGTAATGATTTGTGCACCTTCATCTATGTATCTTCTATAAAATAATGCAGTTTTTCAAGATGCATTGGCAGTCAACGAAAAATGAAGTACTCAAATATAGAGATGAATGTAGAGCTATGACAAGATGTATTTCAGATGTGCAATGCAAAAATGTTTTGACTAATATATGATTTCATATTTAGTGTAGATTTATATGTAAACATATTGATGTACATAATTGTATATATTTTGTATATATAATAGTCATGCGTCTATGTCTTTTCAAATTAACATTTCAATTGTATATAATCTCTTTGTACTTTCTTATGTTACATAACTTCAACAATATCTAATTAATTATACAAAAAGATTAACTGTACAAGGAGAACGAGTTCGCACAGGCTGGTCTGTGCACCAACGGCTAGTTAGGAATTAACTCACAATCCAAACATTATTAGTTCTTCATTTTCTTTAATTCTATAATAGAAAATGACCAGGGATAGGTATTATTCCTGTACTTTTAATCTTTTTTAATTTTCAGTTTTAACTACGACTTGTCAACCTATATATCGGTATATTACAAGAAATTAAAAAGAACTAAAAATTATTTTAATATCGTGATAAATTATGATTGTACATATCTAATTAAGTAAGAATGACAAGGTCGTCATGAACTATAGTCTTACATTACAATTTTAGGTTATAAATGGTAGTTTGGAACACACAATTCCATTCATATCTAAGAACTTCAAATTGAAATGGGCAATAACCATATTATTTCTCTAATGTTTTGTTCTCTATTTGTCTCGTCACTTATGACACCTGGTGATACTTTCTCTCTCTAATTCTTTTTAACTTTATTATTATATATTCAACTTGATAGATTAGATTATCCATAGCCAGGGATCAAATATTCGAATTTTGTTAATTGTTACATCAGCTTAGCACCCATTTATACGCCAATTTGCACCAATTTTCTACAGCTAGGTGTTCTTCAGGGTTTTGTTTACTTTCTCCACCTTTCACATCACGTTATCTTATATCCCAAATTATTAAACTCATTTTTTTTCAAATGAAACAAACCTAGATATTTTTACTTTTATTAATTATTAGACAAATAATTCATTTAATAAATATAGGGAAAAGCTAAAAAAGAAACCATTTGATCTCACTTTCTCTTCTAAACGTGGGTCCCACAGGTGGGCCAAAAATCAGAATGAAACCCATATGACAGGGGATTAATTTTCATCACCAACTTTTGCATCCCAAATTTGATCCCCATTTGCTCCCTTTTTGCTTTTATTGATTTTCATTTGCACCCTAATTTACACTCCTCTTGTGGATGATATTATTAGCCAATCAATTATACTTATTGATCAACCAAAATAAGTATACATCAATCCTTAAAAATATTGCATACTTGATTTTATTTGTTAATCAAGATAAATTAGTGACACAAAATCTTATGGCGTTAACGGAGAGATAATTGTAGTAGTAGGCTCAGTAAGTGGGATTAAAGTACACTTTCGTCTCAGTAAGTAGCAGTATTGCAGTAACCTTCCCTGATAGTGTATATTGAATGTACTTCGTAAATGACCCCTGAATTAATTTTTCCGTTTATGATTGATGAATTTAGCATTTTGGGGACAAAAATGCAACCTCAATCCTAAAACATGACAGTAAGAGTTTCAAAATTCATTTTAACCCACAAAAATGCTAAAATCCATCAACTATTAACGACATGGTTAAGTTAGAGACCATTGGCGAATCATATGTACACTATCAAATACTTTTACTGCAACGCTGTACTTATTGGGATGGAAGTGCAATTTGACTCCACTTACTAAAACCATTGTTACAATTAACTTTATCAATGAACATACATGCATACACTATCCTATTTCGAACAAAGTCAAGTTTTTAGTAAAATATGTTCAAGGTAGCATATTATGATATTCTATTTGAAACACAATATAACATGTTTGAAAAACACATGAGATAAAGTTTAAATAGTTTATTATCGATGAAAATTTTAGAATTGGTCGATGTTTAGTAATGGGGGGATGGTCCAATAATAGCCCTTCCTTTTAAATGTATAAATATCATTTCAAATTATTAATCGACCTTGTTTTATTTATCCATATAGATATACGAAAAAGATATAAATTAAACTTGAATTTAAGTAACATTAGTTATGAGTCAGAATTAATTTCTAAACTAATTAGTCAAAATCATTAATTTATAAAATATATACGTAGTGTAAATTTACAGATACTTACTTATTCAATATAGAAGAGAGTGATATTTTTGCACAAAATATAATTATTTAATATTCTACTCCCTCCGTCCCTAAATGATTGTCACATTTGACTTTTGGTGGTCAATAAAACACGATTTAAAATATAAATATCTCTTATTCTAAATGCAAAAAAATTATAATAAGTTGATATTTCAAAAATAGATATTGAGACGAATCTAACGAGGTCCCACAAGACTATATTATTTCTTTTCGTTTAGTGAGAATTCGTGATCAAATTTTGTTGTAATTGACCACAAAAGTCAAAATGTGACAATCTTTTAGGAACGGAGGAAGTATTTTTCAGGAGATATGTTTATTTCAAAGCCATTTTTTGGTTGTCAATGCCAGACAACTTCTGAGAATCGCGGAATATGCGTTAACGTCCTAAACTAAAGTTGTCAAAACAAAAATTAAGGCAGCAGAATTATGATTGTAATATTTATATACGAAATGTCCCAAATAAATGGTGATTTGCAAAGAAGATGTCAAGCTCATGTGTGTTTTGTGTTGTTATGGAAGAATAATGTTGGTTTGGTCTCAAATAATAAAAATATATCATAACGTTTAGCTTGTTTCGTTAGTGCGAAATCACAAATTTTAAAAGATTACAAATATACTCTATTGCTTAGATCAGAGGTAATTGCTGAAATGGTCCCAGTAAGTGGGTGTCTATTGCACTTTGGTCCCTGTAAGTGGGACCGATGCGCAAATGGTCCCTGATAGTGTGTAACGGGTGCGGAAATGGTCCCCATTTTAACGGATCCGTTAGTTTTTAACGTTTTTGATATTTTTACGTTCATTTTTGGGGCGATTTCATAATTTTGAAGAGTTTTGGGCATTCTGGGTCGTCTTGTAGTTCGAAACTTCAAACGGCCATAACTTTGCGCTCGGATGTCCGATTGGGATGAATTTTATATGGGTTTCATGTATTTTTTCGGGACGAATCTAATGGCAGATAAGCAAAGGTGGTCTGGGTTATTTTTTGCCCTCAATGACCCTTTTTATGGCTTAAATGACATTTTTATGATTCCCACTAAATTTTTTAAATCTTTAAAAGATTTTATGATTCCCATCTAATAACATTGTTTTTTTAAGTACTATGATATTACTTTAGAAGCTTACTTGATCACAATTAAGTACCCTGACCACCTTTGGTTGTCTGGCATTAGATTCGTCTCGAAAAATACATGAAATCGGTATAAAATTCATACCAATCGGACAGTCAGCGCAAAGTTATAGCCGTTTGAAGTTTCAAACTCCAACACGACCCAGGATGCCCAAAACTCTTCAAAATCATGAAATCACCCCAGAATGACCTTAAAAATATTAAAAAGGTTAAAAACTAACGGATCCGTTAAAATAGGGACCATTTCCGCACCAGTTACACACTATCAGGGACCATTTGTGCATCGGTCCCACTTACAGGGACCAAAGTGCAACGGACACCCACTTACTGGGACCATTTCAGCAATTACCTCCTTAGATCACATACATTCAATACATGTGTATTTTAGAAAAACATTCATTAACGGCTAATTTTAAAGCATTTATGTATCTATCATTTTATAATCACATGTACTAATATATTCTAGAAAAACGTTCCCTAACAAAAATTGATTACATATATAATCTATTGTTTAGACTTCACACACCTAAGTAACCATATATAGCCATGTGTATAGACAATCATTACTAGAAAAATCGACAAAGAGGACGAGGGAGCTCGTCCTTTCTTATCCTTTTTTTTATATAACTACCACAAAAAATCTGTTGTCCTTGAAATGTCGTCTTATTTACTATATTTGTTATTTTTTGTCCACAATATCAATATCCAACTTTGTCAGTGTTCATCGTTAGTTTGTAGTCATGTTTTGTCGTTGTAGATATTTTGCTTTGGGTAAGTGTCTGTCTTATTTTTCGATGCATACTTGTTTATATAAATAAAAATATATTTGTTCAATAAGAATGTTGTCCTATTATTTTGTTGTATGTTGTTAACATAAAAAATAAAAACCGCAGTCGAGAAGCTTTGAGTAGCTTTGGCCCTAGGGAATGCGATTTATATGTGTGTGTGTTTCTATATTTTCATGTTTCTAAGACAAGAATGACTATTGTGCTCACTGTCTCATCAGTGGAGTTGATTATCTAGTATGAAGACTATGTTGATTAATCACTACCTTGGATCATCCTACGTTACAAAACAACAGGAGGTACTTGTCATGAAAAACTTACCCAAAGGGGGAGCTTGTTGGTACATAGCATGTACATGTGTTGGATGAAGTTTTTCACTACACCAAGTGTTAGCAACAATGCATTAAAGACGCTAATTCAAATGAAGCATTGAACCAAATGATTAATCAAGTCAACTCCTTCTAGAAGAATCAAGAGTGATTAATGCTGATTGGAGTAATTTATGCTACGGACATAATCACCTCAAGACCAAGTAATTACAAGATAAATGCGGTCGTGGTCAACTTACGGAGGAGCATTTATTCGGCCGTGTGTCAATCAATTTACATTTAATGTCGATTGACTAATTAAATGTAATGAGCCGAAATGTCTAGTATAAAAGGAGCTGGTGGCCTCACTAGTACAACACACCTTTTATTCAATTGTCTACATTCACACGAATAAAGCTTTTAAGCAATTTGTTTTATAGTTTTCTAGGCAATCTTTGTATAGAAGCACATTCTTCAATCTTCTATACTAATTGTATAGTTGTTGTTCTACAACAACAGTGAGGAGTGTTTAGTACAATTGAAACTTGTAAACATCTAATCACAAGGGTGATATAGGAGTAGAGGAGCCTATTTTGAAACGGCATTGTATAGGTCTATAGAGAGTATGCGGGCACACTAGTAAGTCCCTTCGTGTAAGATTCCTTTTAAATAGTGGATTGTTCCCTTGGGCAAGTTGCCCCCCAGAGGTAGGTGCTTAGGCACTGAACTGGGTTACCAAGTTCTCTGTGTTTGGTTTACTTACTTGTCATTTCATTTCTGTTAAACCGATTGTTGTTAACATCTGGTATAACATACGTAGTGGATATAGTACTTTCAGTTCTATTTGCTAGAACTATTTTAGTTGTGAAATCAAATTTTCATTTGAGATCAAACAATTGGCTCCTTTTTTAATTGCATAAGACATACTTAAATCTCAAACCTTCTTGTTTCATGAAAATTTGAAGATTATTTGAAGAAAATGTAGATTATATGAAGTGGTTCAAGTAGGGGGGTTTGGGTCTTCATGTATATACTTTATTTAGGAGGGAAATGAGTAATTGCTAGGCAAAAATTGATGAAGAGGAGACTTTTGGCAGGAAAGGGGGTTGCAATTTTCACTTTGCCCCTAATTAGGCAAAAAAAAAACGCTATTTTGTAAATATTACATGTTGACCCCAATTTTAACGCTTACAAGTTAAACATTAACGGAAAGTTTAACATGGGGACTACAGTGCAACTTTTTGTCCATTTTCGGGGTCTAAAGTGCAACCGTGTAACTATTGGGGACTAAAGTGCAACTTGGTCCAACTATTAGGGACCATTTCAGCAATTTTCTCTGAGCTAAACCATCTAATTAAACTCATGCTCAACAACCCTATTTTACTAATTCAATCATCTTTTCCAACAATTTTCAAAGGTATACACCTTATGTTTTTATAGTGATATACTAGCGATATAACTTTATATAACATTAGTTATTGTAAAGTTTATCTCTTTTAATTATATATATATATTTGTTTTATTATGTAGGTTAAATATGGCGGGAGGATTGTATTTTCATACTATTTGCATAAAACTCATAAAATATATTTTACCCAAATAATTTTGTGTAAAAAAAATTAAATATATGTATGTCGTTGAAAAAATGACTGGAATATTCCTCGTTTATGGTGTTAATTGTTGCAAAATGATGTTTATCCAAACTATTATTAGATAAAAAAAAATAAACTATTAAAAGGCTCTCGCTAGTGACCATAAGGTCTTGGCTTCGAATCTCACATCATCGTTAATTTTTTTTAAAAATTGATTGTCTAATTGCCTAGAATCAAACAAGCAACATGCTTACAAAAAAATAGTTAGCATCCAAAAAATTTCTCGTTTGAATCAATAAAAAGTATCTAACAAGAAAACGAAATAAAAAAATGATTATATAAATTAAATAATGAGCATGTATATACATAGTGATCAATAATTATAATTGCACATAATTAAATAAGAATGACAAGGTCGTCATGAACTAAGGTTTTACATTATTGCAATGCTGGAGGGCTATAAATGGTTGCTGGCGGGAACACACAACTCCACACAAATAAAAAAACTTTAAACTCTAAATTGAAATGGCCAATAAGCATATTATTACTCTAATGTTATGTTCTCTATTTCTCTCATCACTTATGACACCGGGTGATCATTTCTCTCTTTTATTCCTTCTAACTTTCTTATATTTTGAATATGATATATTGGATCATTAATTTTTTTTTTCTGAGATGATAAAAATTACAAATAGTTATGTGATATGAAATACATTTTTAAATTAATCAAATGAGAGTCTAAGCTCCAAAAAAAAATTCGTGTGACTCCAATCCAGAATGCCTGCAAAATCCCATCGAGTGGATGCTGAAACGCTACAAGGCAGTCACGAAAGCATAGGATTATGTTTAAATATATTCCGCTGCGAGAATCGTACTCGAGACCTCTAGGAAAGAGGTTCAGGTCCAGTACCACTAGACTAGAAACCTGGAAACAATGAGTATGGCATACTTTACAAGTTGAATTTAAATAAGATTATTTATGAGTCATAGTTGATTTTTCTAGAATAATTAGTCAAAATTATTAATTAAAGGTAAATGACCACAACAATCACCTATATTGACAAAAATGTTTTCAGTTCATCAGTTATATTTCCAAATGTTCTTGTTAACCACTCAATTTTCAAAATATATCTTACGTGGTCTCGCATGTTAAATTTTTGGTAAGTGCGTATTAGAAGTGAATTATTTCAGATTTAAAATTGGGGTGGGTCATTTCATATTTATCTTTTGATTACTTTACCCCAATATATATTAAATAAAATGATCAAAATAATCTTATTGACAAGTCAAGTGCCCCTCATATGATATTACTAACGACGGACTTGCATAAAAGGTGATGGACTAAAACATTTTCAAAGATAGGTGATTGACTACAATATTTTGAAATATAAGTAACGGACTGAAAACACTATGGAAACGTACGTGATTGCCTCTATCATTTGCCCTTAATTAAATTGAAATACATCTTATCCAACGTAGGCAGGATAACCAGTGGTCTTGGCCTAGTGGTTATCAACCCAACCTCTATAGTGGAGGTCCTGGGTTCGGGTCCAGACAAGATATCCTAAGATGTCTCTGCCCTCAATATTAGCGTAGATTTTCCCTTCCTTGATTAGTATAGAATTTACTTTCAGTATAATATCGTTTGACAGAAAAAAAAATTAGACAGAATGATATTTTTGGCAAAAGTTATCTAATATTCTATTTTTCAGGAGACATGTTTATTCCAAAGCCACTGGATTTTGATCCTTGTACGGATGTTTGTGACCCAAACGATTGGGATTATTGTGCTTATGGTTGTCGATGCCAGCCAACTTATCCTGGTAGTAATACTGGAATATGCGTTCGGAGCTGAAATTAAAGTTATTGTTACAACAAAAATGAAGGGATCATAATAGTGATTGTGTAATCGATAGATGAAATGTCCAAAATAAAAGCCGCAAAAGACATATGTAAAACCCATAGGGTTTTATTACGGAAGAATAATTGTTGATTTCGTCTCAAATATATAATATGATTACTATACAAATATATCAAGAATTTTAAATTTAGTTAAAATAATCACAAGTTTCCTTTCAAAAAGACTCCAATAACGTATGGATCGTTCGGAAAGTCGAGAAGATTTGTTACTTTTATCGTTTTAAAGCGTCTATATATTTGGAGTGAAGTAGTATTTTCTAAATCAGCGTGGAGAAGAATTTTGAGTATAACGTTTTACAAAATGTTTATACTTTGCTTTTATAATGGTTGTTAATTGGGTATATTTGTGGATTTTTTTTTTTGTGATTAGTGCTAAATAAATTAATATAATGGTATTATACATAATGAATACATATATTATATTACTAAATAGACAGTTAATCGAATAGCCTAGTGGAAAAGACTCTTGCTAGTGACCAGAAGGTCCTGAGTGCGAAACTCACCTCATCGCTAATTTACAAAACAAAAAATATGAAACAAATCGTCTCCAACAATGTTTGAACTCAAGACAAATATGAGAATTACTTTCTATTTTCATGAACTTTTTGGGAAACTTTGTATTTCTCCAAAAAACATCCATACACAAAGGCTTGATTTTAATTTTTTTTTAACCAATCTACATCATATAAGTAAAGAGGGTTAAAGGGGTCATAGGCCTCATAGGGCTAGTGGGGACAACTCCTTCAACCTCAACCTCATTCTCTACAGGAAGTGTAATATTAATCTAAACAAAAATCGTAAAACTACAAAACCCTAATTACCTTAAAGGTGAAAAATTACAACACTTATTATCATAATCATAACATTCAAACCTTAAACATGAAATTGGAACAAAAACAAACCCAAACAAATAGATAAATATGAAATCAAAACAGTTTTATTTGAATCAACAAAAGTCAACGAGTAGTCGACATAGTTTTATATCAAAATTAAAACCTCAAACAAGAAGTTAAAACAAAAAACAATCCAAAAAACAACATAAAAATAAAATCCGAACAATATTATTTAAGTCAAAAATAGTCAACGAACAGTCAACTTAGATCTATATAATTAAACATGAAATAACAACAAAAGCACAATCCAAAAACAACATGCATAACAAATCAAAGAGTTTATATCAGTCAAAACAAGTCAACGAAAAGTCAACCTAGATTTATGTTAAAATTGAAACATGAAACATCAAATTGAAAAAAACAAACCTAAAATGTAATACCCGGCCCAAAGTGGGTGATGTAATATGTTTGATATGATTTGATTGGTATTACTCATATCATCAAGATGCATCTTCTTTTCGGTAGCCCAACTCATAAGAACTCCAAAGTTAAGCGTGCTTAATAACTTGGGGTAATTCTGAGATGGGTGACCCGCTGGGAAGTGTCTTGTGAGCACGTGAGTGAGGACAAAACATGCTGGAAAGACTCGTGTTGGTTTGTGAGGCCAGTCCATCAAATCAAAATAACGTTCCGGCCCGGTGTTCCGGGGGCGGGACGTTACAAATGGTATCAGAGCGGGGCCGTCCGAAATGTGAGATCTAAGTGTTATGCTGCGCAAAGTACTACATCGAGGATGGGAGTGACCTCTTGAGGCCGTAGTAGCCACCTCTAGAGTCTCACACGGATGGTACGGTCCTGGATGTGGAGTGGATGTGGCTCAACGAGGACGTTGAGTGTTCAAGTGGGGGAGATTGTAATACCCGGCCCAAAGTGGGTGATGTGATATGTTTGATTTGATTTGATTGGTATTACTCATACCATCAAGATGCATCTTCTTTTCGGTAGCCCAACTCATAAGAACTCCAAAGTTAAGCGTGGTTGACCTGGGATAATTCTGGGATGGGTGACCCGCTGGGAAATGTCCCGGTGAGCAGGTGACTGAGGACAAAACGTGCTGGAAATACCCACGGTGGTTTGTGAGGCCAGTCCATCAAATCAAAATAACGTTCCGACTCGGTGTTCCGTGGGCGGGGCGTTACACAAAATACAACATAAATGCATAACCGAACCAATATACAAACAGATTTTACAAATCGATGGAAGTCAACAAAAGTCAACTGACATACAACTCAAAATAATTAACATAAATGCATAATCAAAGCATTAAACAACATATATATGCACATGCATGGTACATATAAGCAGATATATGAGTTTTATTAAATATTTAACCAAAGTCAACAAAAGTCAAACGCAAATCGCAACAAAAAAAGAGTCGAATATGGGCATTTCACCTTCTACAAGAGACATCAATGTTGTAATACGACATTTCAGATGATTAGAGTGTAGCTGAGGGAAGAAACATCAAAGTTTCTATTTGATTTTTGAGAGAGAATGAAACGGCAGTCAGGGAAAATGAGGATGAGGATTGAAAGAATGAGGGTGATTAGATTTAGGGTTAGTGGATGGCTTATATAGTGTCGAACAGGTACAACTAAAATGCCCAGCCAGTCTGGGAAAGGGTGGGGTCAAGGGCTTATTTAATGGACACGGGCTGGAAGACTCTGGACCAATTTAAGGGACAATCGAGCCGAGCATTTTTGAGCTATTCGGCTCGATACCTCGAACATGGGATATTGTTAATAAGAGTCTATGGGGTTCCACTCTAAAATCAATTGGCAATAGAAGGAGTAGCACAAAATCTTATATATTGACCCAGTAGGACACCGCCTTCCAATGTTGGATGTGCATCTTAACGCTCCCCCTCATGTGTAGTCCAATCAACGGCGAATTTTTTCCTCGACGATATTATTTGCCGGAACAACATCGGCGGGGTTCCACGTGCCTTATTAACTAGGGTTTGACTCATGATACTATGTTAAGAGTCTATAGAGGTCCACTCTAAAACCACTTGGCAATAAAGGGAGTAGCCCAAGATCTTATATATTGACCCGGGATGACACCGATTTTTGATGTGGGATGTGCATCTTAACACTCCCGCTCACGTGTATCCCAATTTTCGGCGGAATTTTTCTCGCCGGTATTATTTGCCAGAACAACATCGGCGGGGTTACACGTACCTCATTAACTCGGGCTTGGCTCATGATACCATGTAAAGAGTCTATGGGGTTCCACTCTAAAACCAATTGGCAATAGAGGGAGTAACCCAAGATCCTCGGGACGTTCATCTTAACATATATCAAGGCTCGACCCTACGTTTGATTTATCGAATTGAGCCATGAGCCGAGTTTTTGTGAGCCGAATGTCCCGAATCGAAACGAGCCTTCTATAAATTAACCAACCAGTTTACCATTTGAGTTATAAGTTTTCATGTAGGATATTCACGTTAATACCCTACAAACATAGTAGGTCCGCCCAGGGACGGACTAAGAAAATAATGTAAAAGGTATCACAATTGTTAAATGTGAAACCATTAAAAAATCTAAAAGCCAATAGAAAGATATTTATTTTTTTGTAAACTCCTGGCTCGCACTGTATACCGTGTAATATGTATACTGTATACCTCTAATACCAGAAACCTCAGTTAAATCAAACACGGTATACCGCAAGAGTCTATAAGGTATACCGAGTATTTTTCACGGTATACCGTGTGTTGGAGTTACGGTATACCGCAACCATCAGAATACAATTGAAAACTAAAATACAAAGGTTTTCTTAATTCCCTGAAACGATGGTTACCCCTATCAATGAGAATTAAGAGGGTATTAACATGAAACACTACGGGTTCTTATCTATTATACTAATGTATCATGTATGTCTTTCAAATTAACATGGAATTTGATCGCAAATAATGAAATAAGCTAATGTATATCTTCCAAATAAACTCTATTGTACTCATCTATATAACTATAGTTTATCGGCCATAATAAAGATCGGTATATAATTTTTTTGGCTAATAAATATGTAATTTCAGATTGCAAGTAACGCAGGAGGGGTGTAACAGTAATTTTTATATAAAGGGTAAATTAGTAATTTTGATTAAGGATAAAATAGTAAATTTACATGCCAAAATCAAGAGGTAGCACTTGCTACCTCTTGCTTCTATGTACATCCGTCTGTGGGTCCGCCCATGACCGGGAGAGTAGTGTAGTCGAAGGTCGAAGTAATAGTAGGGACACTATAAACGAGTCTAGGTTAAGACGTAGAGTATGTGGGGCATAAAAGTAAGACCAGTCTTGTAATAACCTTTTCATATTGTCGAGTATGTCCGGCATACGAGTAGCCAGGAATTTGAATGGAATAGGTGAGAATGTAATGAACGTTGATTGCATTCTTGGTAGTTAATATATGCCCTCCATCCCTTTTTATTTGGCCACTTTTTATTTTGATATTTTTGAAAATTTTGACCATGAATTCTCACTATCCGATAAGAATTAATATAGTAATGTGAGTTCTTGTTAGAATCCTTTCAATGTATTTTTTAAAAATATCAAATTTTTATATTTTTTATACGTGTAAAATTAGAAATATATATGTTTCAAGCCATGTCTCGGTGACCGTGAAACATTAAATCAAACAAATAATATGGGATAAATGAAGTATAAATTGTAATTGTATTCCTTAATTAATCTGATCAGCATCATTTGGAGTCTTAACTAATTACCACCAATGTGAGGGTAGTAATCTGAAATTCAAATAGTTATTAACATTATAAATACAATACATATATAGTATTGAATTATTATATATTATATAATCATTAATCGTTTTATGTTAACTATATCAATATAAGATTTATATACTAAGTATCAATATTCTATATGGAAATTTTTAGTCAAGTCATTTAATATATTATATACATATTTAATTTTTTTATGTTAATTGCTTTGACTTTCTTAAAGATGCTTTATTAATATAATTATTTTATAATATTATATTAAAAAATTGAGTATATTAAATATTAATTTAAGAATGAATGTATTACAATATTAATTTAAATTTATATAATATTACAGTATAATTTTGAAATTAGTACAAATGAACTTAAAATATATAATTCAAATTAAAATATTAAAATGATCTCTATGCGATTATCTTATAATATGAGATACTTAATATTTATTGATATTATGTTATTCCTGTTATCATATTCTACTGAATATGTAAGATAAAATATTCATTGATATAACATGCCAAACAATGTAACGTAATGAACGGAACAATATCTTTGCCATGTATATTCTTTCGACCTTCATTCCATTACCTAAGGCCATTCAAGGCTATGAAAAAGTAATTAAGTATTGAAAATTTAATTTTGGCCTCATTATTTTTGAAAAAAGTTTATGCGTCAAAGTTAAATATCTCAAAAGAGACTAAAATACACCTTATCGAATTTCAACTAATATGACGGATTATTTGCATAAAATTCATATTTAGAAGGAAGGAAGTGTAAGTTGCACATATTATTTGTGACTATTTCAAATAATTATGCCTTTGTGGATTAAATTTAGTTGCATTTGAGGGAGTGAGTACAAATATTATTCCAGAAGTGTGTTTTGGTTCGTTTTAAAATATTGTCAATAAACTACACATTTAGGATTTTTTTTAGAAACATATCTCTTTCAGTTTTTTTTCAATTGTCATTCTCATTAGGCCGTCAAACTATGTTATAAACTATTTTCTTTTAATTTGCTAATATCTATGATATATTACAAATGTATACATTTGTTAAAAGTATTTTTAATTAAAAGGAAAACATTAGTCAAATATATTTGAAGGAAACATATCAACACTATTATTATTATATATTTTAAAGATTGATAATAATAAAAAAATATTATCGATTTTCATTATTATAGTATCATCTTTATTAATATATTATAGTATTATATTTAACTAAGTTGGAGTTTTTCATTTGCCTACATATAAAAGCTTGGAGCTTTAGTGTTTTCCTCATTACATGTTTCGAGAAGTTTATTGAGAAGCAAATAGTGTTATCTGAGGTTGGTTTTTCTTGAATATTCCATTTTTGGTGATTGAGGTTCAAGTTTATTAAAAAAATTGTTAAAATGGTCTCAAATAATATGTGCAAGTTGTACTTTATTTTACTAAATATATAATTTGTGCAAGTGGTCCCTCATGGCGTAAAAGGTGCAATTTAATCCTCTTTTGATAAGATGTTAAATTTTAATGAAATGAAAGTGGTATAGGATTATAGATGTTACTATTTTGATTTAGGATCATTTGATTAGTGGAATAAATCAATGTGATTCATTACATTACTTATACTAGTGATCTATTGTGAAGTAGTATATAGTGTTGGCACTTCATTCGTGATCGTTTCACATATACCCTCTTTGTTGTCACATGGATAAGGTTCAAAATATGTTTGGTGGCGTCTTTAGAGGCATTGTGACATATTGATGTATTGTTGATTAGTCAATTGCACATTGGAATAACTCTTTTGAGTTTGAGCCGAAAAATCTTTAATTTGGCATTATGTTTTGATTGTACTTTACGTTTAAGTTTATGAATTCCATGGCTGATGAATGATTTCTATGATTGTGGATTTTGTTTGCGTTAACCGAGTTTGATGACTTGTGTAGCTTCAGTAGTTAAACAATGGCGAACACAGCTTCAAATGGGGTCAATAATGTGTCAACTAAGCCACCACCCGAGCCATCACCGCTTCGAAAGGCTAAATTTTTTCAGGTATGCCCAATTTTAGTAATGCTTAAGCTTAAGCAGTAGTAGTCAATGAGTAAAGAGTATTCAAGTATTTTATAGGACCAAGGATGTCAATGTAGGATACGATGCACACGAGCTGGTTCTACATCCATATCGCCTTTGGTTTTGATTTGTTTGGTGTACTTTTTACTCGATGCTGAAGTCTCTTGATTACAGGCAAATATGAGAATCTTAGTTACTGGTGGAGCTGGATTCATTGGTTCTCACTTAGTTGACAGACTGATGCAGAACGAGAAGAATGAGGTAGAGCACTACGACGGGTTTTCATATTTCGTTAAGTTCCTTTTGTCAGTTGATAAATAAAGTCTCACTTTTTTTTAACATATATCATGTGATTGGTCCAGGTGATCGTTGCTGATAACTTTTTCACTGGATCAAAAGACAACATAAAGCAATGGATTGGCCATCCCAGATTTGAGCTTATTCGTCATGGTAATCACTCTTTACGCTTTCCAGATAAGTGGTTGCTGTGATTCCTAACTGTTCTCGGGCTGAAAATGACTTTCTATATTCATGTACACATAACTGAGCAAAAGAGATACAATTAGTTGTTTCTTACAAATATTGGGGCTTCTGGTATTCGTCTCCTTGCATAAGTAGCTTGTTTTTCATGCAGATATCACAGAGCCATTATCTGTTGAGGTTGACATGATATATCATCTTGCTTGTCCTGCCTCACCGATTTTCTACAAGTACAATCCTGTTAAGGTTGGTTACGTTGGATAAACTAACCACTTTTTACTGGTATCATGTTTGCGCTTCATGAATGTCCTCCATATGAGTACTAATTTAACACATCCTCCGTCATTTTATTCATTGTAGACCATCAAAACGAACGTAATTGGGACACTGAACATGCTAGGACTAGCTAAAAGAGTAGGAGCAAGGTTTGCATTGGTCAACTAATCACTTTATACCCCTTGATGTTCCTTTCTCTTTGTCTGATCAGTTATATATTTTAGGATGTTGCTCACATCAACTTCTGAGGTATATGGCGATCCTCTTGTCCATCCACAAGATGAGAGCTATTGGGGCAATGTCAACCCTATAGGTATCATGCTGTTGCCAATTTGTTAGATTGCGATGATTCTATCGATAGTTACTTAGCTTTGATACGTAAAGCAAGATTAATTCAGAACATATCTGCGTCTAGGTGTTAGAAGCTGTTATGACGAGGGAAAGAGAGTAGCGGAAACTCTGATGTTTGATTATCATAGGCAACATGGGATTGGTAAGACAGCCTTGTTCTTTCTCTAAACGATAGATTAAACTATTATATGTCGAAGTTGCATTATCCAAGTTCCGCAGAATTTTTTATTGGTTTGGCTGGCATTACTTTTCCAGAAATCCGAGTTGCGAGAATCTTTAATACTTATGGACCCCGCATGAATATAGATGATGGTCGGGTGGTGAGTAATTTCATAGCTCAAGCCCTCCGGTATGTTGAAGTGTTTCCTTTTTATTACTCATCTTTGTTAACCATAGTTTATGTCAACCAAGGGAAGAAAATCGACCCAAATCCAATTCTCTTCCATCTTTTGAATGTCGTGGCAGGGATGAACCCTTGACAGTCCAGTTGCCTGGAACGCAGACAAGAAGCTTTTGCTATGTTTCCGACTTGGTATGTCTTAATAGTCTTATGACTCGCCATCAGCTTCCGTTCATTGTGCAGATCAACTCTGCTTTGTTATTACTTTATTCGTTTCTGGAAATTGCAGGTTGATGGTCTTATTCGGCTTATGGAAGGAGAGAATACAGGGCCTATCAACCTTGGGAATCCAGGTCATCTTTCTCATTCGATTTTTCATGTCAACGTCCATAAGCATATGGACTTACTGAGTATGCGCAATACTAAATGCACATAACAAAGTTGCTTAAAAAAAGGAACTAAGACGGCATTTCTTCTTAAAACCAGGGATCACAAATCAAATGTAATGTTTTACTTTCGATTTCTGATTGAGTTTCTTTTATCAGGTGAATTCACCATGCTTGAGCTTGCTGAGACTGTGCAGGAGGTACGTTATCTCTTTTGCGACTGATTTGAATTCCTTAATCCTTCTGTTTTCATAGCTAATCGTCCTTATCTAATACTCCGAACAAATGATAAACATTGGCGTGACAGCTGATCAGCCCGGAGGTGAAGATCGTTACAGTGGAGAATACACCGGATGATCCCCGCCAAAGAAAGCCAGACATCACTAAGGCAAAAGAATTGCTCGGCTGGGAACCGAAGATCAAGCTTCGTGATGGCCTTCGTCTGATGGAGAACGATTTCCGAACAAGGCTTGAAGTTCCAAGACAGGACTAAGTGATGCTCCTCTGGGAGCTCGGATCAGTTGCAAATGCATTCTTCCAACGGAATGCATGATATGTTCAATGTTTTCTTTTGCTCAGTTCAAAATACTAAATAATTCCTTTTGTGGGGAAAATAATTTATAATAATTGCAAATGCAAGTGGTGATGAGACTGAAATATCCCTATTTTACTTCATGAATTCACATATTTGGCTTATTAATAATTCATTGATTGGTCATTTCGTATTATTAGTAAGAAATTGTTAGATATGTTTTTCATATTAGTACGTAAATTAAAAAGTAGGGGCCACCTAACAGCGGCTATATAAAGGCAGTTTGAATAAAATTGTATTATAAGAGGGTTATACTAATGTTGATACATATGTTGAAATGAAATATATAACTAAATTGTCAATGGATTAAGGTTAGGGCAAAATTGTTTAGATTGCTCATATTCAGTCTTTTTATTTGAATCGTTATCAAATAACTAAAAGATTCAGTATTTGGATTCAGCTATAATTCAGTTTCAGCAATTAAACATTCAGTCACTTACATGTTATAATAAGAGTTCAGACTTCAGATTTCAGTTTTTTCAGAGTTATCAAACAGGCACTTAGAGGTCTATTACATTAATAGGAATAGTTCAAACCTTTATATATAGGCTTAATTTCATCTGGGCACCTGGACTATTTTTTCAATTCCCAAATAGACACCTAAAGTTTCGTTTTTCACAATTGTATGAATTTCTCATATTTTAAAATTTTAAAAATTCCTTAACCCAGCGGCAAATTAGTCATATTAAAAATATGACTGTTTGGAAGCAAAATTTTTCAGAATAGTTCAGGTGCCACTACTAAATAAGATTTTAGACGCTAAAAATAAAAAATTACCCCTAAAAACTAAAAATAAAAAATCAGAACCTACCCCACCCCACCCCATCGATTTTACTAATATCATCAAATTGAAGCACGAAATTTGAAAAATCAATAGTGGAGAAGCAATGAACACCTTCCCCCTCCCCCGCCATAAATGCAAGAAATGCCCACCTGTAATATGTATACCTTCACTATCTCCATTGCTGTCTCTCTTTTCACCTAATTCATCTCTCATTCTCACTTTATTCCTCTTGCATATTTCATTCACCAGAACAAAAAATAGTCACCCTCTACAACCTAAACTCACAATAGACCACAAGTGATTCCCTTGGTAACAACAGGCCATGATTTAAGCATACCCAAGTACCACCTAACGACTCCAATATCAGACACCAATTTCCGCGACAAAGCCAAGGCCACTGGTGGCACCATGGTGGGCGATGCAGCCGGCCGCTTCAGTCGCATTAGAAGACAATTACTGTGATTTGAGTGGGAGCCCATTGAATCAGAGCCAAGATGATGTTTGAAGATGATGTTTTTGGGGGGTTGGGGTGGGGTGGGGTGGGGTGTAAGGTTGAAGATAATGTTTTTAATGGGGTTAGGTAAAATATTTGAGGTTGGGTTAGTTTATAATTAGGTTGAGTTAGTTTTAAGTGTAGTTTGACTATTTTGTACTCTATTTAAAATTTTAAAATCTGATAAATTAAAAAAATTGTGAAAAACGAAAGTTCAGGTGCCTATTTGGGAATTAAAAAATAGTTTAGGTGTCTATTTGGGGTCCATGTGTCTACTTGTTATAAAAAGGTTATGAGATGCCTATTTGAGAATTAAAAAATAATTCAGGTGCCTAGATGAAATTAAGCCTTATATATATAACCGATATGAGCTTAAAAATATCAACATTATACCCAATTTAATTCAAGTTTCCATATTTTTTTAATTATCTATCATTTTACAAGTCCAATCCATCTTTTATCATATCAATATGTTTATTTCCTATAACAATTAAATTCAACTTTTTATAATATGAAAAATATTTGAATGTGATGTAATGCTTGGAGAACAACATAGGATGAAGCTTTGTAAATTAATTAGTTCGAGATCTATTTCAAGTATCTTAGCATTATCACATTTAAAAAAATTGAAAAGGAAAATGAAAAGAAATTGTTTTTTTTTGTCATTTATCAAAATTTTTTTAAAAAATGATATATATATGTATTTATCATTTATTTTCATATATATTTATCATTTAATTATCACCATATAAACCAATTTTTTTCATTTTTCGATTTTTTAATTATGAAGTGACTCATTTGCCCTTACATAAGTCACACGTTTGCCATGTGCGGGATAGTTGCCAGAATTTATGATTTCAGTTGACGAATTAGTCCTTTTAATTCATAGGTGAGCGAATAGAGATTTTGGCTAAACATGAGTGATGATTCATGCCTTTTGCCTTTTAAAATATATAATTCAAATTAAAATATTAAAATGATCCCTATGCGATTATCTTATAATATGATACTACTAATATTTGTTAATATTACTTTATTCTTGTTATCATATTCTATTGAATATGTAAGATAAAGTATTCATTTCTATAATATACTAAACAAAGTAACGGAACAAATCGATTTTGCCATGTATATTTCATTTCCACCCTTATTTCATTACCCAAATCCATTCAAGGCTATGAAAAGTAACTAAGCATTGAACATTTATTTTTGGCCTCATATTATTTTTCACTTGAGTTTGTGCGTTAAAGTTTAATATTATATTTCTGATAAAAGAGACTAAAATATACCTTATCGAATTTTAACTAATATGATAAATTATTTGCATAAAACTCATATCTAAAACTAGAAGGAAGAAAATGCAAGTTACACATATTATTCGTGACTACTTCAAATAATTATGTCTTTATGGATTAAATTTAGTTAAATTTCGAGGGAGCGAGTACAAATATTACTCGAGAAGTGTGTTTTGGTTTGTTTTAAAATATAATCAATAAACTATATACTTGTAATTTTTTTAGAAACATATCTCTTTCAGTTTTTTTTCAATTGTCATTTTCATTAGGCCGTTAAACTATGTTCATAAACTATTTTTTTTAATTTGCTAATATCTATGAAATATTACAAATGTATTCATTTGTTAAAAAGTATTTTTAATTAAAAAGGAAAACATTAGTCAAATATATTTGAAGGAAATATATCAACACTATTATAGTATTATAAATTTTCAAGATTGATACTAATAAAAAAATATTATCGATTTTCATTATTATAGTTTCATCATTATTAATTTATTATAGTATTATATTTAACCAAGTTGAAGTTTTTCATTTGCCTATATATAAAAAGCTTTGAGCTTTAGTGTTTTCCTCATTACATGTTTCGAGAAGTTTATTGAGAAGCAAATAGTGTTATCTGAGGTTGGTTTTCCTTGAATGTTCCATTTTTCGTTATTGAGGTTCAAATTTATTAAAACATTGTGAAATGGTCTCACATATATGTGTAAATTGTACTTCAATATTAATGTACGATTCACAAATGGTTCCTGATGATGTAAAAAGGTGCAGTTTAGTTCTTTTTGATAAAGATGTTAAATTTTGATGAAAATATAATCAAAATAGAATTTAAAAAACTTAAATATTTTTTGAAAATGTGCACCTTAGTCCCTATATTGGTCGAAAAGTGAACTCTAGGCTCTCTTTCGGTCAAAATTTGATGTCCTCTTTTTTATGTCTTCTTCAAAAGAGGGACTAAAGTGCATTTTTTTTTTATCAATATCATTTGCGTTTTTTACAGGAACTAAACTGCAACTTGAACATATTGTCTGGGACCATTTCAACAGTTATCTCTCGAAATTATTATCACTGCATGAATTGATTGATGCTTTATGGTTTATTGATTATTTGCAGTGGATGAAATAAAGTGGTATAGGATCAAAGATGTTACTATTTAGTTTGATTTGAGATCATTTGATTAGTCAATTTGTTGCATATGTCATGGAGTTGAAGGTTTTATATGTTCTAATTTTTTTAATATAGTGGAATAAATCAATGTGCCTTATTACACTACTTATACTAGTGATCTATGGTGAAGTAGTATATAGTGTTTGCACTTCATTCGGGGATCATTTCACATATACTATTTTTGTTATCACATAAATAAGGGGCGTTTTTAGAGACATTGTGACACGTTGATGTATTGTTGATTAGTCAACTGTACATTGGAATAACTCTGTTAAGATTGAGCCAAAAAATCTTTAATTTAGCATTATGTTTTTATTGTACTTTATGTTTAAATTTATGGATTCCATGGCTGATGAATGATTTCTATGATTGTCGATTTTGTTTGCGTTAACGACTTTGATGACTTGTGTAGCTTCAGGTTGTTGATACTTGGTAAGGTAGTTAAACAATGGCTAACACAGCTTCAAATGGGGTCACAAATGTGTCAACTAAGCCACCACCCGAGCCATCACCGCTTCGAAAGGCTAAATTTTTTCAGGTATGCCCAATTTTAGTAATGCTTATGCATAAGCAGTAGTACTCGATGAAGAACGAGTGTTGAAGTATTTTTATAGAACCAAGAATGTCAATGTAGGATACGATGCACACGATCTGGTTCTACATCCATATCGCCTTGGGTTTTGATTTGTTTGGTGTACTTTTTACTTGATCCTGAATTTCTTGATTACAGGCAAATATGAGAATCTTAGTTACTGGTGGAGCTGGATTCATTGGTTCTCACTTAGTCGACAGACTGATGCAGAACGAGAAGAATGAGGTAGAGCACTACGACGGGTTTCCATATCTCTTTAAGTTCCTTTTGTCAGTTAATGAATATAGTCTCACTTTTAACGTATATCATGTGATTGGCCCAGGTGATCGTTGCAGATAATTTTTTCACTGGATCGAAAGACAACCTAAAGCAATGGATTGGCCATCCCAGATTTGAGCTTATTCGTCATGGTAAATCACTCTTTACAATTTCCAGATATGTGGTGGCTGTGATTTGTAACTGTTCTCGGGCTGAAAATGACTTTCAATGCGTCATGTTGTTATCTTTAATTACTATAGAAAAGCTTCTTCTATGGAATTTTCTCCTGCAGTATAAGTTCTATATTCATGTACACATAACTGAGCAGAACAGATACAATTAGTTGTTTCTTACAAATATTGGGGCTTCTGGTATTCGTCTCCGTGCATAAGTAGCTTGTTTTTTATGCAGATATCACAGAGCCATTATCTGTTGAGGTTGACATGATATATCATCTTGCTTGTCCTGCCTCACCGATTTTCTACAAGTACAATCCTGTTAAGGTTGGTTACGTTGGATAAACTAACCACTTTTTACTGGTATCATGTTTGTGCTTCATGAATGTCCTCCATATGAGTACTAATTTAACACATCCTCCGTCATTTTATTCATTGTAGACCATCAAAACGAACGTAATTGGGACACTGAACATGCTAGGACTAGCTAAAAGAGTGGGAGCAAGGTTTGCATTGGTCAAGTAATCACTTTATACCCCTTGATGTTACTTTCTCTTTGTCTGATCAGTTATATATTTTAGGATGTTGCTCACATCAACTTCTGAGGTATATGGCGATCCTCTTGTCCATCCGCAAGATGAGAGCTATTGGGGCAATGTCAACCCTATAGGTATTTTGCTGTTGCCAATTTGTTAGATTGTGATGATTCTATCGGTAGTTACTTAGCTTTGATTCGTGAAGCAAGATTAATTGAGAACATCTGCCTCTAGGTGTTAGAAGCTGTTATGACGAGGGAAAGAGAGTAGCGGAAACTCTGATGTTTGATTATCATAGGCAACATGGGATTGGTAAGACAGCCCTGTTCTTTCTCTAAACGATAGATTAAACTATTATATGTCGAAATTGCATTATCCAAGTTCTGCAGAATCTTTTATTGGTTTGGCTGGCATTACTTTTCCAGAAATCCGAGTTGCGAGAATCTTTAATACTTATGGACCCCGCATGAATATAGATGATGGTCGGGTGGTGAGCAATTTCATAGCCCAAGCTCTCCGGTATGTTGAAGTGTTTCCTTTTATTACTTGTCTCTATTAACCATAGTTTATGTCAACCAAGGGAAAAAATCGATCCAAGTCCAATTCTCTTCCATCTTTTGAATGTCGTGGCAGGGATGAACCCTTGACAGTCCAGTTGCCTGGAACGCAGACAAGAAGCTTTTGCTATGTTTCTGACCTGGTATGTGTGGATAGTCTTGTGACTCGCCATCAGCTTCCGTTCATTGTGCAGATCAACTCTGCTTTGTTGTTACTTTCTTCGTTTCTGGAAATTGCAGGTTGATGGTCTTATTCGTCTTATGGAAGGAGAAAATACAGGGCCTATCAACCTTGGGAATCCAGGTCATCTTTCGCGTTCAATTTTTCATGTCAACGTCCATAAGCATATGGACTAACTGAGTATGGGCAATACTAAATACACATTAAAAAGTTGCTTAAAAAGAGGAACTAAGACGGCATTTCGTCTGAGTCCTTCTCGAAACTAGGGATCACAAATCAAATTTGGGTATGCAGATATTTGCCAAATTTCTGATTGAGTTTCTTTTATCAGGTGAATTCACCATGCTTGAACTTGCTGAGACTGTGCAGGAGGTACGTTATCTCTTTTGCGACTGAATTGAATCCCTTAATCCTTCTGTTTTTATGACTAATCGTCCTTATCTAATACTCCGAACAAATGATATGATCAACATTGGCGTGACAGCTGATCAGCCCGGAGGTGAAGATCGTTACAGTGGAGAATACACCAGATGATCCCCGCCAAAGAAAGCCAGACATCACTAAGGCAAAAGAATTGCTCGGCTGGGAACCGAAGGTCAAGCTTCGTGATGGCCTTCGTCTTATGGAGAACGATTTCCGAACAAGGCTTGAGGTTCCAAGACAGGACTAAGTGATGCTCCTCTGGGAGCTCGGATCAGTTGCAAATGCATTCTTCCAACGGAATGCATGATATGTTCAATGTTTTCTTTTGCTCACTTCAAAATACTAAATAATTCCTTTTGTGGGGAAATAATTAATAATAATTGCAAATGCAAGTGGTGATGAGACTGAAATATCCCTATTATACTTCATGAATTTATATATTTGGCTTATTAATAAGTCTTTCATTGGTCATTTCATATTAGTAGTACGAAATTGTTGGATATGTTTTTCATATTACTGCATAAGTTAAAAAGGAGGGGCACCTAACACCGACTTTGAATAAAATTGTATTATAAGAGGATTAGACAAATTTTGATATACTAGTATGTTGAAACAAAGATTAGAAAATGTAAAATAATATACAATATATATTTTAAACATGAAAATTTAGGAAAATTCTTAAATTCGGGAGTTTCTTTCTCCAGAACGGTTCCAGAAGTTAAATTAGAGCATGAAAGTTGGTATTTTTTCTGAAACTGAAAATAAATATAACTAATATATGATATATACAGTTAAACTAAGTAAAGATAATTTTTCCAGTGATTGTTGACATCAATTTTTATTGAATAAGATGTCAGCAACTTATCGAGAAAAAATGATAAAATAATTTTTTTGAGGAATTCAATAAAAAGTTGATAGTAAAATAAGTTTGTGATGTACTCTCAATCGTAAATCAACACATATGATATTGAAAACTCGCACATTTGATGCTCTAATTTAAATTTTGAAATCGTTCCGAAAAAATAATGTCCGAAATTTTGAATTGTCAATTAAAGGTTTGAAAATTGTTAATTTTAAAAACTTTACAATTGAATGAACAGTCCATCTTGAACTATGAAACTACATACAACTAGGGTTGTTGAAGATAAAATTCGAGCCGGTTTGGTTCAAGACTGGTTCGATGGTTAATCAAATCGAATCCATTAGCAAAATCGGCACGTTAACAAGTCGATTTGAATGTTCAATTAGTAACCTATACTTGAAATTATAGCGTTTAAATAGTAAAAAATATGCTCGTTAATCGATTCAAAATTAAAGTTATTTGATTCGAATCATAAACCGCTTCGATCGTAACTCTTTTTTCCAACCGTAATAAATATTAGATTAGAAGGTTAGCCTATGTTTGCTTTACCTTTTAATCAGAATGAATATTATAAACAGTTTTAGCGATAGGTAGTGAGCGATTTATAACGAATAACGAGTAATAAAAACAAATTATAACATGTTCAAATTGAAAAATCTTTGAATGTGATAAAATAAGTTTGAGATCCTCAAACTAAGGGCCTTGACAGCTTTCTACCATGCGTATGATGTTAGAGGTTATTATCGCGGGATGTGCCTCGTCTGATCAGGGGATTAGAGCGTACTCGTTAAGCAATTGAAAACACTTTTACACTCTAATTCTTTACCAGTTAAGCTATGCCTCGAAACACTCAGAATAATCTTTGAATGTGTCGATAAAGTTAGAGAACAATATAGGATGAAGTTTTGTGAATTAATTAGCTCGTGATATATTTGAAGTATCTTAGCATTATCACTTTCTCAAAAAGTATTGTTAGCTTTAGTGATAAGTGAGTCGGTCCAATTGCAAACATATTCTTCAATCACAATATGCTAATTGAGAACACCACATGTGCGACATTGAAGACAACCTTAATCGGATTGCCCAAATAATCAGACTTGTGTATGCTTTTTGGTTTGGTACATTTCCCATCCCCAATACTTATGCAAGACCACATCAAAATTTTAATGTGTCTTTTACAATGATTGAACTGATTTTTATACTTTACTTTAATCTAAAGCTCTCAAAAGAATATTGATGATCTATTAGTTAGAAGATTTTTTATTCACTTAGAAATAATTGGATTTAATTAATTTTTATGGTAAGAGATGACGGGTGGTATTAAAAAAAAAATCTAGAGCTCTGCAATATATGATGACTACTGTTTTTAAATAGAAATTTAATACTTTCTCTGCTTTAAAATGTTTTGTTGTGTAGAAAAAATTTATTTTTCATAATATTTGATTGTTTAGAAATTTATTGTACTTTTCAATTCATTTTTTATTTTTTACTCTAATAAACACTTTTACTACTTTTAAGATTGTTTTTGTTTTTTAAGATTGTTTTTGTTTTTTAGACTAGTTATCTATTTTACCTAGTGCATAATAATAATTTCTATTGGTCCTTAATAAAATATTTTTTTTGTTAGATAATCAAAAGTTTGAAACATAAAATGTAGTATTTTACTAATCCTTCCATTTTCTAAAATACAGTGCGGCTTGCTTTTTTCAGTGATCACAATTAATATATTTTGATGTCTTGTTTGATTTGAACTAAAATTATAATGTTATTAATAAAATAATGTGAAATATTATACTTTTATAAATATGATTTTTCTGAAATGTGTTCTTAGAGAGCAGATTAAGAAGTTAATAAGAAAAATTAATTGATAATTAATTTATATTTAAAATTTGATATAGTAAAACTTTAAATATGTTACATTGTATGACTATTAATATTGAACTTTATTTTCATATTTTATATTTAACATGTGCCTTAAGGATTTTCCATAACAAGATAACTAGTGATACTGAATAATCACCAACCTTTTTCGATCCCTGTCTTGTGTGATAGAGTCTGGTTAGCTAATTCCTTTGATGCTCTTGACTGTTTATGTTGGGTGCCTAATATCTAAATTAATTGTCTTGTGAAAAATAAACTATTTAAATTAATTGGTTAGTAAACTAATTAATTTAATAGCATTTTCCATCAAAACGGATATAACGGCATAATAACAACTTAAAAATGTACTTGTTTAAAGTTAATCGAATAGCCTAGTGGTTAAGGTTCTTGCTAGAGACCAGAAGGTCCTGGGTTCGAAACTCACAACATCGCTAATTTTGCAAAAAAAATGTACTTGTTAACCTCATCGCTAATTCAGAAAAGTAAATAAATAAATGTACTTGTTCACCTGATTTGGTAGTAAATGGCTATTATAAGAACGACATAATAACAATTTAAAGAGTAGTTTTGTTAATAATAAACTTGACATTAAACACAATATAAACAAACAGGATACTAAAAAAAATTCCTAATTTTCATTTGACCGGCTCTATTCATTAAAAATGAACCTCTAATTAGGATTTGTGTAATATTGCCTTTCCATTCTATTGAAACATTGAGAAGATTAGAAACAATGGGTTATTAATTAGAATTTAGAACAATAAATATGTAAGAGAATTATTTTTGACAACTTAAATTTAGGATGTAGACAACATTAGTCTTAATCTAATTTCATGTACCATGATTAAACTGCCCTCGTTCAATAAGATTTATTGGATCTTACAATCTCAATCATCTGTTATAATTAGAGAATTTAATGGTATGATATCAACTTAAACATTGTGCTTAAGAAAAAGCTTAAGCACCTTAAGTCCAAGCTCCAAAAAAGTGCACTTTGTTAAACGATTTTCAATTGATAAGGTATTGAACTTTTCATTTTTTATAGAAACTTTTTATTTGGATAAACAAAAGTGCATTGCATCGTCATGATAGAGTTATTAACATTATTGACATTTAACATTATTTTATTGGATTCTTCAATGGTTTTTGTTACTCCTTTGTTTTAGATTTTTGGTTTTATTTTATATGATATTTTATAATTTAAATGTGGTTTTTTGCAATTTTAATATACTTTTGTTTTTTTTTATATTGTAATTATCAACTAACTAATACTCCTTCCGTCCCTAAAGGATTGGTATATTTTGACTTTTGTGGTTAAACTTTAAAAAATTTGATCAATAATTCTCATTAAACTATATAAGATTTAATATAGTCATGTAAGATTCTGTTACATTTGTCTCAATATATATTTTTGAAATCTGAATTTTTTATAATTTTTCCAATATAGAATAAAAGATATTTACATTTTAAATCGTGTTTTGTTGACCATGAAAGTCAAAATGTAGCAATCATTTAGGGATGAAAGGAGTATTATAGTGACAATGAATTGACATTTTATATTTTTAATGTACTTTTTAATGTAGAAAATTATGGTTCTCCTAAGAATAATTCTCCTAAGAATTCTTAAAGGACTATTATGTAATTTATATCAAATCTAGGAATCAAAATATAAAATTTTCAAGCTTTAGGGATCTTTCTGCAAAACTATATTATTCTTACAACAACGTAATCAATTTTGTGAACTCAAACATATCAATCTCAATTGAAATTATCTCTACAACTTTTCCAACTCAATCTCGTTAGCTTAATTCGATCATGTTTTCTTCGATTCGTTCAAATTCGTTCTAACAGGTATGTTGTTTGTTAGCTCAATTGATTTATTCATATCTTGTTTTAATTAAATTATGCAATAGATTTCATTCAAATTTGTTCTCGCGCACGATTAGTTAATTATGTTTCTTCATAATTAATTATTTTTCGTGAGATTTATCATGTATGTTGGATTGATTTTTTACTAATTTTGTTAATTTAATTGATTTTTGTATTAATTAGGTCATTTTTATGATTTTTTATTAATCCGATAAATTTCTTGTCTTTACTAATATATATTTTATGAGTTTCTAATTCGAAGTTAATATACAAGCAATATATTTTGAATTATCCTATTAATATGACATTCCCACAAATTTACATGAATATGAGTATCCTAAGTTAAAATGATTCTCGATATCAACGGTAAATGTTGGTACTGCACTATACCGAAAAGATTGCGAAGGAGAAGTCATGTTTTGTTGTAGTTACTACATTAGCAACTAAGCAATTATTGCATTGAGATGTATAAAGAATCTACTTGAATATAACATGTATATCAATCGAATTAAAACATAGCAAACACTCACAAAACTGAGTAATATAGAAACGTGGAGTATTCTCAAACACAGTATGAAATTTGAGAACCTACCAAACATAGTGTTCTCAAACACACTATTGAATTTGAAAACACTGACATATTATTGGTATATAAACTCTCTTTTAATTATAACCACAATATTATACGTCATGTGGGTACGGTACAAACATTAACCCTTTACATGGGTATATTATTGTGAATGATTAAATATCGGTGTTTGGATAAAAACCTCTCGCTTTCACCAATTTTAACAATATTGTTCGATAGCTTATGTTATCCAAATATTCATGTAGTTAATTCGTTAAACTATTGCAGATTCTTAAATTCAATATTGTGTTGCGAATACTAAGGTCAACAAATTCTCAAATCTAAATGAAAATTGAGAATACTCCTAAAATTTATATAATTAACGTTGTAAACTATTGTAGATTCTCAAATTCAGTATTGTATTGCGAATACTAAGGTTACCAGAGTCTCAAATCTAAAAGAAAATTGAGGATACTCCACAAGATGAATATATGTGTAGTTGATTTTGATATTTTCAATGATTTTTGCTGAAATAGTATAATTATTGTCAATTTTGCTTGATATTTGAAAATTGAGAGTTAAAAGAGAGAAGATAAGAAACTAGAAATTGTGAGAAACGTATGTTGGGGGACTGAGTGGAAATAGGGACTTAGTTGCAATTACTTAATTTTATAAGAACTATAATCTAATTTAATATATTAGGAGAATTCTTAGGATAACAATTCTTAGGAGTACCGTAACCAACCCTTTTTAGTTACTTCTATTTATTCTTAATAATCTATACGAAAAGAACTAGAACGTCATATATAACAAAACGGAGGTAGTATTAATTGAAATGGAAGTCATGATCCTCACTAAATTGGGTGTCCAAAGATTGTTATCATGCAGCCTTTAGTGCACATTAAATAATTCTCCATCACATTTATTAGTGGCTAAGCATTAATTAGACTACTGTGTGTGAGAGCTTTGTATAACTAGACGAAATTAATTTTTGTTTTAAGAAGCTGAATCTATTTTTGTATGTCACCTGCTCTTGGGTCATACATGTAATAAATCGAGCAATATATTTTAATAATAATATTGTAATTTAGAAGATTAACGAAATATAAACTCAATAGCAACTCATGTGATATTTCAATAAATACTATCACTATATACGAATTTAAATTTACGATATCAGGATGTCTCAATTTCTATAAAAGCAATTAACCGTAGATAGACAAAATCAATGTCTATTGTTAAAACCAACCAAGCTTTCATCATGATAGGGAAATTATATTTTAACAGAACGGATCAATCAATATTGAAATGAGTGCAAAAGTGAGATACAATGTGATGATGGCAAAAGCTACTTTCGACTTTCGAGTCTAGTCACATAATAAGATACACTGAAAGAAGAGTTAATGGAATAAGCGAGTTGAAAAGACTCTTGTTGGTGACTAGAAAGTCCTAAGTTTGAAACTCACCCATCGCTAACTAACAAAAAAAGAAGAAAAGATACACTGAAAAATAAGCATATTAGAATATGCCACCATTCACTAAATGACCTCACCAATGATGCTATCAACTTATTTAAGACAACTTGGTTGTCGTATAAATTAGTTGCCACCTTAAACTTGTTTCTATGTCTTCTAAATCGACTGGAAGTGAATCTTGAAGTCCAAACGTGGGAAAGGCGTAGATGGCCGCGTAACAATCCGCATGGTCAAGGGTCCTAATAAGTATCGAATATAGCTAGGCACCTATTCGGAGATGCCTAGCTGTGCTCACTTCTCAACATCTGTCATCGTTCTCTTGGCCTCATGGCTCGATTAGGTGCTTTACAACATGGGTCGCGCCAGTCGTTCAATCAGCACAGGCCAACTTTCGTGCACCTCAATTATTCGCACTCAGAGTCAGACGAAGGATGAGTAAGTAACAATAGGTAGTTACCAGCTCTTGTGTATTTGTTAGTTCAAAATGTATAGCATCCTAAATATTCTGGAGATATGTGATGCATAGTATAATGTACTTTCGGCTAATAACAGTTTGCTAATGTTATGTCCAGTAAATTCTCATCATTATAGCAGAAAACTAATGTTTTAATTCCTCTGTTTCGTCGTGGTTTAAATTGTCTCAAACTCTGAACTAGGTATTACCTTCGTAACCTAGGTGTACAACGGTTTCAACTATCCGTCTAACACACTTTGCCAAACCAAGTCAAGTGTTGAGCCTAGTTGACGCTGGTATCTTTTTTTCAGGTTTGACATTAGATCGAGTCCAAACCGAATCAACTATTCATCTATACTGAGTGACTAGTGGTTACAAGCTTATATATTAACTCATTGGAGTGACTGTGGACTCAAATCTGAATTACATAACTGGTCATTTCGAAAAACCAAATTCAAACGATTTTACTGAAAACGAACAGTTTTTTCAAACACAGTTTTCAATTGTTCTGTATTACATTGATCACACAATTTTGAATTACAACGAACACTGCAGATTTAGTAACCTGACTTCTAGACGTCGATGACAGAAAAAAAACATGAAATCGCGCAAGATTCTCTAGGCAACGAGCTCTTATTACATTGATCACACAGCCATTGTTCCCAGCTAAATATTACTGATAATCCATAGTGAACAAGTCGTTTCCCACCTTACCAAACTGCAAAATGATCTTGTCTTGACCACACAATAATAAGACACAATTTTAAGGTGGTTTGATTAAGCCATAATGATGAGAGCATCATTATGTTCATCATAAGGTGGTTTGAATAATATTAATAATCATAATGGGATTCAGTTGAATTAAAATTCACCATTATGTTTATCAAATAAAAGCACCACTTAATTATTACGTGAGTGTCAAGAAGAAAATATTTTTCTTCTTCATTTTTCTCTCAACAATACGCACTAAACGTTCTAGTATGACGACCGGTTGGCTCGGAGCATATTTTTGGTGTGGACTACATCCTGGAGGTGCTAGATTTTAAGCACTAAAGAGGAGTTCAACATTTCCGCTGCCATCTCCTAAAAAGGTACACAATCAGTAAACCCCGTTAGATTATTGTTAGTTATAATTCGTAGGATCTTGGTTTAGGGTGAATAACTGTGACCTAAATTAAAAATAGAATAAAATATTTTGAAATCAATGCTATGTAAAAGCTTTAAAAAAGATGTTAACAAATGATTCAAATTTTATGTAGAATATTTATTTAATATTATTTGTAAAATATCTAAAAGTTAGATCTAAAAAATAAATAGACAATTGTAATTATCTAACACGTTTAAAGTGTGAATTATATTATATATGTACATTGTCAAAAAATTATGAAGTAATTATATTGAATCAATATATATATATGAAGTAATTATTCATGAAAAAATTGGTGAATTTCCTTTAGTTTCTATGTTTCTAAGAAAAGTTGAAAACTTAAACTTATTTCTACAAAAAAATTGATTTCGGAATTATAGAAACATTCCGTTTCCATAATTTCAAAAATGGGAAAACTTCAATCTATGCTCTGAGCAAGGTCATTTGAGACTGAAAAGAAGTCATTTCCGCAATGATTTGAGACTGGAAAGACTCTACTTCGGTGGGTATCAACTGAATCGTTGTCTTCAAACGAGGGGATGGTGGTGTAGAAGGGCATTTGGAAGATGGTCATGTGATGAGCCTCATAGCTTTTTTGTGGAAAAGAAAAGAATATGGTACAATATTAAGCTTAAATGAAGCCCATATGGTCCGCTTTCAGCAAGGGAAAAATAAAATTTTATCAGATCATCATCATCTCTTAATCTTCTCAGAGCTTTATCACATAAATCATCCAATGAATAAAAATCCCAAACCAAAGACGTTATAGCGTTACTATCCGAATCGTTTCCAATACTAGTACTACCACTCCTAACATAACTAACACCACCATTGTTACACATCCAGTTCTTCAAATCAATAATATTAATTTATTTATTAGAGACATTCTCCACGTTGAAAGGGACATTACACTATTTGGGCCAAACTTTTTCAGATTCATGCTATTGCTTATGACACTGTTGATCATATGATTCCCCCTGCCACTAAGCTCAAAGGGCTATTGTTGAGGCTACTAAGAACGATAATTCCATGTTATGAAAACGTGTTGGTGTTGTAGTCGTTAATTGGATTTATGGTACTATTTCTTCTGATTTACTCAACACAATTATTGAAGCCGAACACATTGTTGCTAATGCATTGAAACGTTTAAGAGACATCTTCTATGATAATAAAAACTCCAGGGCTCTGTATCTACAACAAGAGTTCTCAAAATTGATTTTCCAGATGTTTCCTCCTATTGTTAATTTGTTAAGTCTATTGCTGACCAAGTAGCCAATATTGAGTGTCCGGTCCCTAATTGCATGTTATCACGACTAATTCCTAGACTCATATATGCATATGCTCATGTCGGTTCTCAAATTCGTCATAGCGATGTCCTTCCACCCTTCTACCAAGCTCGATTAATGTTAGTCTTGGAAGAAACTTCCCGTGCGAAGAAGGCCACGATAACTACAACACCTCCCTCGGTTTTCTTGGCGTTTGATGAAAATCGAAATGGCACTCTGCAACAATTATCAGATTGCCAATACTAGACGCGGACGGAGCAGCCACCTGGGTGTCGATCTAGCCCGTTCACAATTTTTCAAGAACAATTAACAAATAAATTCACAAGTTGGAGGTCCATATTTTGGTCAAGATGGATGGTCCATGCCTCCATCTTAGGCTCAGTGGCAATCTTGGCCTACTCCTCCTTGCCTTTACCCAACAATTAGTTGGACTAGACATGCTCCCTCTTATAGCTAAAATGAATGACTCCTAGGCCCTGAACCATATCAGGTCTCATCTAAGCAACATGCTCATATGGCCTCATCTTCCAAGCAGCAGAATCATCAAAGTCATATACTCCCTGGCTCATTCCACAAATCTAATAATTTAGCTCCAACAGGCATACAAGATGCTCTTCACACTTTATCAATAGCAAAGCCCGATAAAAAAAGTTACAATTTTTCAAATTTTATCCCACATTATTGAAGGGGTTGAGAGGAGTTTCCGATGCATTTTGAAACGTCAACATAGCAGTTAAAACGAAGGAATTTAGGCAAAATCAAAATCATACGGTGTAATTTTTGACAAAAGATTTAGTAAAATCTTTATATCGGGAAATATTGTAAAAGTTTTAATTTTTAAAATATTATCTCATATTATCAAAGGGGTCGAAAAGAATGAAGAAATTAAGGCAAAATCAAAATTAATGGGTGCAAACTTGGTAAAATTATAATTTTACCCCAAAAATAAGGTGAACGGTCAAAGTGTAACGGCACCGTTATTTTTTGGACTGATTTGCAACTGTTTGACATTTTTTGTGGACTAAATCCCAACTTTTCAACTATTGGGAACTAAATGACAACTCGATCACACTTTCAGGGACCATTTTACCAAAATCTCTCTTCTATCTCATAGTTATCCTAATCACATTAGATAATGTTTCATGTTTGCTTTACATAATTTGACTATTAAGCATTACAATAACAATTTTATAATATTAATAGATAACCGGGTTCATAGTTTTAATGCTAATGTTGTTATATCCATATTTGTTCATCATTTTGCAATTCTAAAATTATAAACTTAACATTTATTAAATAAATATAATTTTTAAATATATAATTTAATTTCTATTTTTAAATCAGTAAAATAACACACATATATATATAAAAAGATTTAAAAAAAATTGGGGCCCATCAAAACGGGGGCTTAGTGCGACCGCGCCCCCTGTCATGGGTAAGGGCCAGCCCTGCTTCTCACATGTCAATGAACGATGGTAATCTCACTTCTTATTTCAATTTGAGCAATAATCATGTGAAAAGATTGGGTGCATCAATACTTCCATGCATCAGGTTCATCAAGGGGGTCGGACATAATATCTCATAAATTAAGGGTCACACTACAATTATCTATATAATTATGGGTCACGTTGCAATTATCTATATATTTGTGGGTCAATTTGCAAATCACATATATATTTACTACTTTTATTTTGGGTTGGTAAATATTGTGGTACTGTACCATTGTTATAGTATAATTTGGGTACAAATTATATTGATATTGTTTGGTGTACCAATGATAAAGTTTCAAGTGGATACAGTACCCACGTGAAGCCTTTAAGTGGGTACATTAATAAACCTGATGCATGAAAGTATTGATGCACCAAAACCGGACTCAATAATCATACTATTACTATGAGAAATGGTCTTACAATATAATTCCTATTATTGGTACTGAAATTACCAACTCATCTCCTCCATTAAAATTAAACAATGTTTTACATGTTCCTCATCTCATAAAGAATTTGATATATGTTCCTAAATTCACTATTACTAATAATGTTTCTATTGAGTTTGATCCTTACAAAACGAAACGAACCGAACACAAAACAGATAATCATTAACGAATCGAATATCGAATATGGTTTAAATAGTTATAAACGAATCTCGAATACATACCGAATAGTAATAAACGAACCGAATACATAATATATACACGAATATTGAATATAGGATTAGCACATTCGTATTCGAAATAAACGAATAGCATAATAAAGTTCGGATTCGTTGGATTGCAAATAAAAATACCGATTCGTCGAATTCGAACCCGAATAGTTTGGAAAAGATTCGGTTCGTAACCAACCTAATATTTACGAAAAACACTATTTTGGGTGTGAATATAGCAACTGGGATTTTCAATTGAGTTTCTCTCTAGCTTTGGGCTACCAAATTAAACTTCCACATCTAACCCTTATTAAATACAACATTTGTAATTTAAAAAAATTCTAATTTTAATCAAACATAGGGTGAATAAGACACCAACAACATCTTAGTTGTTGTCTCAAATTCAAGAAACAGATAATATTCTTAATACCTTGTTTAAGAACTGTTGTAGTCCTTCTTTAGTGTGAAGTTGAAGAAAAGTTACAAATAATTTGTAGACATAACTCTCGTTTTCAATATTTCATTCAGAAAAAATATCAAAGAAAAATACCAGTTTCTAACTTTTCATTATCTGCCAGTTAAACTTTCATTATCTAATATTTTATTTGAAATGATTTTAAATTTATATTATTATATAATTGTATATATTATTAATATAAACAATATCAAAGAAAAATGTTCTTACATTTCCTCCATTTCATTTACTCATAAAAAGTCATGTATTTTTATTGAGAGCGAACCTTGTGTTTCAAAGTGATTATCAAACAAGGTCTAGTCCCTTAATTAAGTGAGGCACATTCAGCAATTTACCTCTTCCACATCCTCCAGCAGGGGCGTAACTAGGGGGGACGAGGGGGGCGCTCGCCCCCCCTAGATTTTTCGGTATCGTTTATTTTATATACGATTTTTATGATTTTGTGTGATATATATAATAAAAAAGGTTAACAAACCAAGTGTAAGTGTAGCTTAGTTGGTTAGTTCCTTCCTCCAAAATGTAGAGGTCATGGGTTCAAGCCTTGTTAGTTTCATTTTTAACAATTTTTCGGTACTTTTAACTATTTTTTAATTTGTTTTCACCCCCCTAAATTTTCCCCCCAAAATTGGCCCCCCTTGAATTTCATCCTGATTTCGCCCCTGTCCTCCAGAGGCAAAGGCACGTAGGAGCCATTAGTGTGACAGCTACCGAATTTGCATGGAGTATTATTTAGGTGAACCACATGTATAAGTTCAGCGACAAATGATTTTGTAACATGACTAAGAAGGCACAAATGGATCTCGTACTCTGAATCTTTTTTGCGTCCATTGACAATGAATCTTTGTTGGCTCCATTATTCACTTGCATAGTAAATACTTCTTCTCTCCCTAAAACACTGTCACATTTTGACTTTTTGTGGTCAACAAAACACAATTTAAAACATAAATATCTATTATTCTACATGCAAAAAAATTATAAAAAGTTAATATTTCAAAAATATATATTGAGACGAATCTAACAAGGTCCCACAAGACTATGTTATTTTTTATCATTTAATGAGAATTCATGATTAAATTTTGTAATAATGTCTGACTAACAAAAGTCAAAATATGACAATCTTTTAGGAATGAAGGGGAGTATAATGCATCGTCTAATTAGACATCACGTTGGTAGGGTGTTACCGACGCCAAAGCACCCGAGAACAAAACAATAATAAGAGCATTTAATTTGGATCATATATATTGCTCAAAATACTTCAAAAAATTGACCAGGTGACCAATTCCTTACATAGCAATAAATATGAGTAATCTAAAACAATGAAATTAAATAAGGATGATCAAACGCAAAATTTAAAAAATATGAGTGATCGATCATACTATTTACCCTTTTTAATTTATAAGTGATAATAAAATTTATGGATAGAGTATAAGAAATCCAAACTAGAGTCGATTTTGATATTTTAGGGGTCCGAGATGGAATTAGGAAGAGAGCCCCCTAATTTTCTTCTACTTTTTATAAAAAGAATCAGTTAAATATTTTGTACATTTAAGTATATGAACTTTGAAGCTTAATGTTTTTTGAAGTTGAGAACACGAAAACATAAATATGTTTGTCTAAGAAACAAATAAAAGAATCATCTCAAAATTTTCTTACGCTATATTATAATCTTTTGAATATATAATATAAGAGGAAAATATTAATTTATAATGTACTTTGAAAACAAAAATAAAAATATTGTAAAAGTAAATAAAAATTGAATTGTTAGACTCCAAAATACCGCAAGTAAAAAAGTAGAATTCCAAAGACAATGTTATATCAAAATTGTATTCTTACTAATTGTGATACACATGTAAGAAACAAAATATATCATATGATTCATCGAAGCTTTTATTAATTTGACTTACACTAACGTCATCATCTGTATTATCTATCATCATCGAACTCTTATCTTATGAAAAAATTATTAAATTAAAATAATGAAACTTGCTATTGACAAGTGAAGTAGAATTATCTAAAAATTATGATTAATACAATGGTCATATAAACATGAACGAAATTATAATTATCATTAATGGTGGTTTTTAGGTTAATCATTACAACAATTTATGTACATATAACATTGTTGGACTAAATTATTAAATAGATTGAGAATTCTAAAAATCCTTAATATTTATTACTTGCACATTTAATATCAATAATCAAAAGTCTTCTACTTTTCATAATCATTCAATACAAAAATTATTTTTCTATTCTATTTTCTGGTAGTTTACCCTATTATTATAAATGAAAAATGGAACAGAAAAAAATATTTAAGAAGGAAATTGAAAGTGTAAAATCACCTACGAATTAGTACTATATTTAATACATTGATAAAATTGGAATATTACTTTTTGAGCATTTATATGATATCGAATCTTCTAAATTACCATACAAATAGAGATAAAATACTATAATTATATCAACTATAAATAAATAAATAAATAATTGTTATCAATATAATGGAATTTAAATTAGTCGTTAAAATAGTAACATCTTGGATTAATAAGTTTAGTGCTTTATGAATTTATAAAAATCATATAAATAGATATCACATGACTCATTGTATATAAATCACTCTCTTCATCTTTGCTAGCCATTTCAAAGTAAAACACATTTTTCTAGTTTATATTGCAATACTTTATTCTAATACCATGAGTCATAGAAAAGGTAAAGGTAGGTGAAAAATAGTAATGCGTCGGATGAAAAAGTTCACTTGCAAATGACTTTCATCTTCAATTTTCTTCATGGCTATTTTTTGCTTATCTTTCCCTTTTCCATGACTCATGGTATTAGAATAAAGTATCACAATACAAACTAGAAAATATGTTTTATTACAATGAAATGATTAGCAAAGATGAGTTATTTATAGGGTCTTTAAAATTCATGAAGCATTAAACTTATTAGTTGAATGGTGCTATTGTTTTAACAATTAATTTAAATTCTATTATATTATTAATTATTACTTATATATAATTGATATAATTATAGTATTTTATCTCTATTTTTTTTTAATTTAAAAGATAAGATTTCATATTCAAATGCTCAAAAAATAATATTCTAATTTTATTAATGTATATATAGTACTAATTTGTAAGTGACTTTACACTTTGATTTCCCTCTTAAATAACTCCTGTATTCAATGATTATAAAAAGTGAAGAATTTGAATTATTGACATTGTGCAAGTAATAATTATAGAAGCTTTTCAAAATTCTCAACTCATTGAATAATGTAGTCCAACAATGTTATATGTACATGCTTCTTCATAATAAACATATTAGAGACTATCAGAAAAGACTGTAGATCGATTCAACAAGATTATTTCAAGAATCTATGGCAATTAAAACTTTCATGCAGAGTTAAGCATTTTGTGTACATGCTTTTTCATAATAGGCAACCAGAGATAATCTAATTAAACGGAAATTGTTAGTTTGTCCAAAATGCTTATTTTGCGATCTAGAGGATGAGAGCTTATCGAAGTGGGGTTTTTGCTATGCTTTTCGGGTTCTCTTTTGGTTGGCCATCACCTGAGGAGATGAAGGATCGAGAAGAAACCTTAGGGGGCTGATGTGATTTATGAGGGTTTCATTATCGAAGCTTGACTTTTATAGTGTTGGTGTAGGGTTAGGGCTTTTAGTGTAGGATCATGGGTCGAACTCTGTGTTTGGGTTTGTGAGCCCGACACAGTTGGATCGTACTGGGCCGGGAGTATGCTCCCTGATCTATTTGCCATGGCTTCATCATGAGGTCTTTGTAAATCTTTTTTGATTATGTTATTAATATATCGCTTATTTACCAAAAAAATAATGTTATATGTATATATCTTGTTGTAATGATTAACCTAAAATAACCATTATTGATAATTATGATTTCGTTTATGTTTATATGACCATTACATTAATCATATTTGTATGATAATTCTACTTCGCTTGTCAATAGCAAACTTCTGTACTTTAGTTTAACAATCTCTTCAAAGCACAAGGGTTCGACGATGATAGAAAATACAGAAGATGACGATAGCGCAAGTCAAATAATGAAAGATTGGATGAATCTAACTCAAAAATCACATTGTATGATATATTGGAACGAAGAGGGGTTGGGAATATTAAGGTTGTATATTATTTTACTTTTAGTTAAATAATTAAATTGATTATTAAAAAGTGATCCCATGAAATGTTTGTATTTTAAAAATGACTAATCAAATGTAATCATATTGATTTTTTTAGGTTTATCTGTTTATTGAAAATGTTTCCAATATTTTTAGTACTTAGATGGAATTTAATTTACTTTCTTGAAGATCACCTCCAAAAATAGAAAACACTGAACGAATATTTACATCTGATTGAGAATATTTGATACGTGTAAGTTTGTTGTTATTTTGCAGAGAAAGATTGAATAATTATATAATTATTATGACAAAGTACAATTAATATTTACTTTCTACATATATACAAGATGGAACCCCCTCTTTGTTAGATATTTTTTACAAATAATTTTATCTCTATACTTTTTTTACCAATATTTTGAAATCAAGAAACAATTTTTGGTCATAAAAACAGAAACGCCCGTCCGGAATGAGAGATTTTGGGCTCAACTTTTAATTTTTTAATATATATATTTATTAGAGAGATTAGTTGATTTGGATACCAAAAATAATCACGATTCTCTGTGATTTTTTTTATTTCCTTAACTGTTTTTTATGCAAAGAAGTTGTTGTCACAATGTGGCATATTGGTGGTCACCTTTGAGAGAAAATTGTTGAAATGATCCCCGATAGCATGACCAAGTTGCAATTTGGTCCCCAATAGTTACGCGGTTGCACATTAGTCCCCGAAAGTGGTCAAAAAGTTGCACTTTAGTCCCTGCGTCAAGTTTTCCGTTATCATTTCAGGTTTAGGCGTTAAAATTGGGGTAAAAATATAATTTTTAAGACTTAAAGTTGATTTTTTGCCCAATTAGTGCCAAAATGAAACTCCACGACCCTATTTGGTGTGAGGAAGAAAGAGAGTTTTGGCCGGAGGGGGTTGTGGAGTTTCTTTTTGGCACCAATTTGGGCAAAAAATCAACTTTAATTCTTAGAAATTGTTTTTTTTTACCCCAATTTTAACGCATTAACTTGAGATGTTAACAGAAAACTTGACGTGGGGACTAAAGTGCAACTTTTTGGTCAATTTCGGGGACTAACGTGCAATTGTATAACTACTGGGAACCAAAGTGCAATTCGGTCATACTATCGGGGACCATTTCGGCAATTTGCTCTCACCTTTGAGGGTGAATGTTTGGATAATGTTCCAATTAGTGGTACGATTGGATACGACCTTTTTAACCGAAAAGCTGAACTGAACCAAAATCGACGGTTTCGGATCGGTTTTTTAACCAATCGGTTCGGTTTTGATTTTTTTCAAAAAAAAAAATCGAGCGGATCGGTTTCGGTTTTCACTAACCTATAATCGGTTAAAACATCGAACCAATCCGACTAATAACTAAACTTGTCCAGGGTGAGGTGGGGAAAGATGATTTTGGTATGTGATAGTGGTTGATGATGATTAAAAGTTGGTGGAATAATTTTTAAATTGAGGATATTTGATGATCGTTTTAGTTGTGGTGATAGTCACCGACGAAATTAAGAGGGGGTGGGGAGTTGAGATATCACAAACCTTTTTTTTTTTTTAAAAAAAAAAAAAAAAAGGGGTTACCCTTTGATTTTATTAATGCGAATAATCCATTACAATCACCAAACATCAGTACAATTCGAAAACTCGTAAATTCAAGGAAAGAGGCGACTAGCATCAAACTAGTGAGAGAAATTCTTCTCTCTGACCACTTCCTTGCTAACAAGAGGGCTCAAATCCGAGACCTCCACTAGAGGTGTCAGGATGCTTGCCACTAGAGCAAGATGTGTTGACATCACAAACCTTTTATATATTATAAGTCTAGTATTAAAAGCAATTCTGTAGTTAGTTCAGTTGCCCCCTAGCCTTATTCACATGGTTATAATAGGCCATTAAATACAATAATTTTCATAGATGTATGTTACTTCATAATTTTATATATATTACGCCTTCTTTTGAATAGTTGTGAACTTAAAAAAGAGACAGAGCGAGGGACTAGAGTTTAATCAATAGAAAATTTGCTTATTATTAACAAATAATTAGTAATTTAATTGGTGATAACGGTAATGAAGAAGAAGAAGTAGAAGAAGTTGTAATAAGTTGAATAATTTCATTAAAAGTAAATTAATCAAATTAAAGGCAAAGGGAATACTAAAATCCAAAAATTTAAAAGAAAAAAGGAAGGTGGAGCATTCTTCCAAATTTCTTCAAAATATGAGCACTAGCTACTTTATTTTACTCCTTCCGTACTTAAAAGATTGTCACATTTTGACTTTTATTAGTTAAACATTACAAAAATTGATCATGAATTTCCATTAAACGATAAGAAATAATATGTCTTGTGGGACCTTGTTAGATTCGTCTCAATATATATTTTTGAAATATTAACTTTTTATAAATTTTTCGCATGTAGAATAATAGATATTTATATTCTAAATCGTGTTTTATTGACCACCAAAAGTAAAAATGTGACAATCTTTTAGGGACGGGGGAGTATAAGTTAGTTGCAATGTGACGTGCTGCCTAATAATGGATATATAAATACGGAATCATATTCGGAGAATAAATAGAATGCACTATCTTAGGTAACTTTACATAGGGAGCATTGCTTTCACGCATATCTTGTCGCGAGTACATTATTGGAATATTGTAAAAATTAGTATTGTTTTAGATTTTGTATTTTGTTAAATTTCTCATTAGTTTGGAGGTTTGCTATTAAGATATTCATACATCGCTCAATTTATAATTTATCAGAAAAAAATACATATAATAGCCGCAAATTTATATATTTGATTTATAATTCACCAGAGAAAATATATCGCCTTTATAACACACGAAGCGGAAGCAGGGGCGTTGATGTAAATGCTTAGCCATACAGATGGAAATTAGAGGGTAGGAATAACAAGTTGAAATGATTAGTTTTAGCCTGCTTTAACTTTAATGAGTTGAGTTGTAAAAACAAAATATAATCAATAAATTTATATTTTTTCAAAAAAAAACATATAATTAAGGAAGGTTAAACAATTCCTTATCAAATATACGAAATATTTTTGGGTTAATGGCATGAAAGATCACTCAAAGATACTAATATTTCCTAGTCGATCACCCTATTATTAAATGGACCACCTTCGATCACTGAACTGCATTTTTTTGGGCAAACTTGGTCACTGGGCCGTTTTGAAAGATTTTGGGTGTATTTTGTAAGTTTTTAGCAAGGGTAATTTTGTCCGTTCATATTTATAGACATTTAATCCTCGTTTTTTAAACTTTTTTTAATTTTTTTTTTAACTTTTTTAAAAATTTTTTTTTTTATTTTTTTTTCAGTTTTTTTTAAATTTTTTTCTAAAATTTTTTTTTATTTTTTTGATTTTTTTTTAAATTTTAATTTTTAAAAATTTTAAAAAAGTTAAAAAAAAAGTTAAAAAAAATAAAAAGAAAAATAAAAAAAATTAAAAAAAAGTTTTAAAAAAAACTTAAAAAAAATTAAAAAAAATTAAAAAAAAAAATTAAAAAAATTAAAAAAAAGTTTTAAAAACGAGGATTAAATGTCTATAAATATGAACGGACAAAATTACCCTTGCTAAAAACTTACAAAATGCACTCAAAATCTTTCAAAACGGCCCAGTGACCAAGTTTGCCCAAAAAAATGCAGTTCAGTGATCGAAGGTGGTCCATTTAATAATAGGGTGATCGACTAGGAAATATTAGTATCTTTGAGTGATCTTTCATGCCATTAACCCAATATTTTTTTACATGCACATGAAATTTCAAATTACGTGTATAAATATATGCTGGTGGTTGGCTTTATGCTAAAAATACCATGTGAATTCAATATATATGATTCTATGATGATCTAATCCTCCACGCCGAAAATTAGGAAGATATTCATTTGTATGATGGGAAATATCTCTGTATGTTAACTCCCCTCCATATCAATTAAAATATGGTGAGAACTTTCATTTATTATTTAAAAATTCATATTTTTGAATTTTGCACATCAAATATTTATATGTATATGTTCAAGAATTAGAATACTGAATAAATTAGGAGTATTTGAATATGTTTTATTTGTAATGAAAAATTAATTTATTTTAATTGATATTTACATAATTATATGTACTATTATTACATCATACGGAATATAAAGCAATTTCATTGAATATTTTATTTCAAATTCCATTCGGGATAGAACATAAAGGTTTGGAATCTAGTCTCTACATAATATAGGAAATATGAAATTAGAGATTATTTTAAAATTTCATGAACCGTGAACATTTAGAAGAAAATTATTTGGTTTTATGAATAAAGAAAAGATAATACTCTCACCAAAAGGACTTTGTTACACACTGCCTTAGGTCTTCACGGGAAGGTGAATCGCGGCATGAGTCACCCTTAGAGAGTCAGGAGACATCGGCTAATACCCCTTTATCACTTTAGAGACGAGGCATATCACCCAAACTTTTAACAAATGGACTATGACACGGGGCATTTAGTTTTATGATAAAACATTATTTGTGTACTATAAAATATGTTTTACGCATGACAATATCTCTAAAAGTAAACATAGTACATATATTATAAATACGATGAACAAATTCACACATATATTAGACTGTACTTAAACATCTGGTCTTACTAAATTGACCAATAATACTCTTGAAAAATAAAAGTTTTTCAATTGTATAATGTAACTATATATTCTTTACCACACCTCATTGAGATAGACATCAAAAAGACAAAATGATAAACAAACAAGGAAAAAAAGAAAAAGAGAAACAAAATTGAAAGTGGAAATAGGCCAGATAGTGAAATGATCGATTGATGCCCTGGCCTATCTTAGTTGTCTATAAATTAAGTGCTTGTGAACTTAACGTAAGCACACAACATCAATACACAACATATATTGTTGTCTTAAAATTAGGAAATTAAATTAAAGTAGCAAAAATGGTGAAGGTGAACATGATGACTTACATAGCAGTTGTTATAGTTCAACTTGTGTATACAGGCCAATCAATCTTCTCTAAAGCTTCTGTAAATGAAGGAATGAAAACTTCTATATTTGTTGTCTATCAACAAGCTTTTGCCACCATTGCTTTGGCACCATTTGCTTACTTTCTTGAGAGGTAATTGTCGATCTGGTCTCAAATACATTAACAAAAACGGGCTAAGGGACTGTACTATAATAGGCGGATTATGAAATTTTGCTTGTTTCTTTTACAAATTTCTACTTATCTTCATCTCAAAAAAATTTATCTAGTTTTCTAGTTTCATTCTCCCTATTCATTTATTCACTATTTTAATTCATCAAAATAAAGCGACACAATAAGAGGCGGCGTCTAAGCTCTTAATCAACGCTATCTAAGTGCTTCTTAGATGGCAATTTTGTAATAGTGTCGTCTAACTTGGTGGTGTTCGGTTATAAAATTGTAATAATATTTTATTCACACAAATTTTGTATGTAATAATGATCCTTCGTCCATACTCTTTCGCAGGAAAACGGCCCCTGCCATAACATTCAAGCTATTCAGTAAAATGTTCTTTATTGCCGTCTTCGGGTACATATATATTTTTAACCTTTATTCTAATAAATATTCTTTCCGTTTTTTGGGTTATCGTTGCATTGTAACCATTTGCATATTGATTAAAAAAAATTAAATGTAATCAAAAAATACATTGAAAATGTAAAAGTACAATTAATTATTATCATATCATTGGATGATTGATCACATTAATTAAAAAAGTAACTAAAAAATACATTAAAAATATAAATTAAAATATGTTATACTAGAACGATAACTAAAAAATAAAAAACTTGATGACTAAAATGATAACTTAAAAACACGGAGGAAGTAATAATGGTTCTCTATATATAGTTGCTTCAATGTTAATGCATGTTTTTTTTTTTTGCATGGTTTCATTTTTGTTGCTTGTTTTGTAAAAGAAAAAAAAATTATTTATTGCAGGATCACATTAAATTTGAATTTCTACTATTCAGCCATGAAGTACGCGTCAGCCACTTTTGCTATAGCCATGACAAATACCATTCCCCCAATGGTTTTCATTATGGCATTAATTTTGAGGTTAGACTTTAATTATGACAAATAATTTTGAATTAACTTTTCAATTAATTTGTATTATTGCTACTAATCCCTCCACGGCTCCACTAAAAAAAGTACGTCAAATATGAATTTTAATGATTGTCTTTTTAAAGAACTCAAATAATTGCATTTATAGCTTTTTATATATTAGTGGAAAGATATAGATGCATTAACACTTTATTTAGTATTTCATATTACATACTAATTCTTAATTTCTTATAAAAATTACAATTGTGAGTGTCTATTAGTTAGGATTACAAAATTTGTCAAATTTAACTATAAAAAAATAAATGTTTGAATCTAATTGAAAATTTAAAGGCCGGTGTCTCAATAGTCCGGTAACATTTGACCCATTTTCTATACAAATAGGACGTTTTGGGTTCAAGTCTCGTTGAGACAACACTACAAATGTCCATCATACTTTTATCATGTGAAGATTATTCCATATCCAATAAAACCATTTGCATAATCATTCCAACAAATTACTAGATTATAGTTGTTTTGCGTCTACATTAATTAAAATTAAGAAACCGTATTACTAATGAACTGTAGTCGTTCTTGCATTTTTTCAGGCTCGAACAACTTGAGATACGTAAGATACATGGAAAGGCAAAAGTAGTAGGTTGTGTGATATGTGTATCAGGAGCAATGGTGTTTACATTCTTTAAAGGTCCAGCTATGTACTCAATTGGAAAGGGAACAAATGATGCACATCACTCATCATCTTCACACACTCACCCACAAGAAAATTGGATGAAAGGACTTCTTCTCATGCTTGGAGCTACCTTAACATGGTCCTTCTGGATTAACATGCAGGTCTATATATTTTTATTTCTAATAGTTGCCATCAAACTTCGTGCCTCTCCCAAAAATAAAGACTTAAACGGCGCTCGACCGCTCAAAAAATACCTTAAACAGCACAAAAACGTTATTACGAAGACTGCCATCTAGGTAAAAAGGTCTTACACCATTACATAGTAGCATCGTCTAAGATTTAGCGCCATCTAAAATACTCTATATTAAACGGTGCTTCTTTGAGCACCGTCTAAAATCTTATTTTTTTCCTACTATTTCTTTTAATTGGTTTTCTGCTACTCTTACACGGCACATAATTGAGCGCCATTTAAGATCTTTTTTCTGTACAGCATATTCAATCAGACAAGTTATTTTCTCGTACTACCGGTTGTCGCTTCCACTTATGTTAAATAGAAGTTATTAATTATGTGAAGTTTAAGTGTTGAACTACATACACAACATAATTTTGTCAAAATAAAAAGTGGCAAGTTATTTTTATTTTGAAATAAAAATGAAGTTGTGCTGTGCAGGCTGCGATACAAAAAGAGTACCCAGCAAAACTGAGGTTCACAACGATCCAGTGTTGTATAAGTAGTGTAGTTACAGCAATTGCGGCTGCTGCTATGGAAAGGAAGTTGTCATATTGGGAGTTAGGCTGGAATATTAACCTCATGTCCTTACTTTATTGTGTGAGTATTATCTTTGAATCAACTAATCCTTTTGGGCTATATTCTATACTCATGCTTTGATCACTTAGGAAAACATAATGCAATATAAAGTGAATTGGTGAATAGTCCTCGATAATATTGCTAAATTGCAATTTTGTCTCTAATAGTGGTACCGTTACAGTTTAGTCTATGATAGTGGCAAGAAAGTTGCTGATTAATCCCAACTTATCTTTTTTCTTAATTTTTAACACCAACATACGATTAGAGGTTAAAGATAGTATCGTTAAAAAGAATTTTAAAGACTTAGCTTTAACTTAGTTTTGGTGCCTAATGAAACTTCCAAGAGAGACCAATACTCAAATTAATTAATAATTAGTTTCATTAGGCACCAAAATTAAGTTTATGTTTTATAAAAAAACTCTTTTTGTATCAACTATAACCTGTAATCGCACTTTAGTGTTAAAAATTAATGAAAAATTAAGTTGGGAATCAATCCGCAACTTCTGGCGACTATCGAATACTAAACTGTAACGGTACTATTATTAGGACGACTAAACTGTAACCTTATATATATATATATATATATAGCATACATCCCGACCCTCTTAAAACGAGGGCATAGTGTGATCGCGCCCTAAGGATGGCCCGCATGCTTATGTAATCCTAATTATTACTTATATATGTTTCCTTTTGTTCTAACATATAATATTATTTGTGATAATGAAGGGAATCCTAGTAGGAGCCATGACATTCTCAATACAAATTTGGGTGATTGGTAAAAGAGGGCCAGTATTCACAGCTATGTTCAGCCCTCTATCACTTGTCACAACTGCCATCTTATCAGCTCTCATCTTTAAGGAGATCCTTCACTGGGGCAGGTTAATATATTACTCTATAAAACAAACCTTCATCTTAAATAATTAATCAAAATGTTTCACTAAGACACTAATCAATATAAAACTTGATACTGCATCTTGAATTAATCAAAATGTTTCACTAATCAATTTAATAATTAAAACTTAATTCTATCAACAAAATGAACAAATTGAAGTAGGTTTTTGATTAAAATACCTGATTTTAGACTTAATCAAATCTATCATTCTCGTAAAAAATACTATTACAATATTATTTTTCAATAATACATTTGTACATTATTGCGACATGCTTGTAACAACAAATCTGTCGAAATGGTCTCAAAAAATGGGTCAAGGTTTCCATTTAGTCCTTAAAAGTTTAAAATTAAAATAGCAAATCTCAACTTGGACAAAAATTACGATTAACTCCAGAAATTGATAGGACTTGTTAACATTAAAACTTAACAAAACAAAATGTCCTGCAAGTGAAAGTGAGTTGCGTAATTACAGTTAAGTTTTAACACCTCCAGCTATTCTTAATTTTTGTCCAAATTTAAGGACTAATTCATAATTTTTAACTATCAAAGATCAAATGATAGCTTTAATCACTTTTTGGATCTTTTAGACAATTTCTTCTGCTTATTAAATAATTGTTTCAATTATAATAAAATTGAGGAATATGTTTTAAAAAATCTACCTAATGGGGATCTACTTTACACAATTTTTAATTGATATTTTTGCTGATTCTAGAATCCATATTTGTGTTTGTGTGTGGTGACTCAGCGTTCTTGGGGGTGCTCTACTAGTGGCTGGTCTATATTGCTTCCTGTGGGGCAAGAATAGAGAAACTAAAGCTGAGGAATCCATTGAAATTAGAAACCAAACAATTTTGAGTAAAGAAAATGGTGTGTTAGAGTGCATTACTACTGTTTGCCCTCCCCCCAATGATGACCCACAAAAGAAGAAAGTTGGTGGTTTTTAATAGCACCAGAATTCAAAAGTTACTGAAAAATCTCAGTGCCTAAATAATTGTAATTTCTTGGAAATTATGTAACATTTTCGATTTTACTTTTATCCTTTTTCTTTATTTTCAATGTTTCATTAATCAATAAATTGGAAATTTTAAACTATATAACTCAAATTCCATTCGATGTGGCCCAAAATATTGTAAATCCCACTGATCCACTACCCTAAGTGAACCTCAGGCCCAGATACACTAGAGTATTGATAAGTGCCAAAAAAGAAATGACGCGTGTCATGAAAGTGTTTCACGTAATTCCTTCCCTATAAATATTTCACCACAACATTGGTAAATCTTAAGTAGTTATACTCACTCCTCTATACTCTGTATCTACCTTAGTCTCATTCACGACCCTCTGACTAACTTGATCGTCGAAGTGCCTGTGGTCGCAACCCGACCACAATTTCATGTACAATGGCAAGACAACGAAAAAAATACATCACGACCCGGAGGGATCACACCCATCAGCATGACGTGAGCAATCGGAGCGTAACCGAGGAGGCGTTTCAAGAAGAACCCGTGCTACCTAATTAGGAAAGAGGGGAATGTGTCCCATTAGAGAATGAGCAGGGGATCTGGTTCGCAATCGGATCGATCGCGCCGCCTGTGGGGATCGAACTAACGTCCATTGTAAGCACTACCATGCATGTAGCCTCATACAACCTATCCAAACCTCGCTCACAGGCGTCACAGGGCATTCTATATATTCGATGGGTGTGGCGGATTTAGAGGTGACCATAGGAAGTGGGTCCATGGTAAGTACTACCACAAATTTACTATAGTGGATCTAAATGACTCCTCATGCAATGAGACTATAGGTCGCCTTTTGTTAACTCCGCACAATTGTCTCTCCCATACAGCTCAAGCTCAAATTTCCTACCCCTAAGGCCTAAGGGTAAGGGAAATGCTAGGAGGACAAAAATGGGCTCGGACATGTTATTATTCCTCCGATATTACTTTGTCTCGTACCTCTGTGGGGAAAAAATTAAGATCATGCCTGGAGCACTTATTTTTTGATGTAAGAGAAGTGACGAATCCCGTTAACAAGGATAACACAAGCGTAATAATAATACAAAAAGGGGGGTTCCTCATGAGGAGTGGATTTGTTTAAACTTAAGGAACCACAAAAACCTTTCGCATTAGTACAAACTTAGGCCGAGAGCACACCCAAAATCTTATTAATCTCCTGTGGAGTCATAATGTTGTGTTTGTTTGGTGGCCAGATGAGATGCCAAGGGTAGATCCCATAATCGCCTTACAACGTCTCCATGTTCAACCATCTTTCCGCCCTGTCAAACAAAAGAAACGCACTTTCAGTGAACAGAAGAATACTGCCGTTTGCTAACGTGGTGCTAGTTAAAAAGTCGAAGAGGTGTGGTGTATGTATGCAGATTTCACAAGTTTGAATAAAGTCTGCCTTAAAGATTTTTATCCTTTGTCATGTTTGAAACGATTGGTCGATGGAAGTGCGAGGCATGAGGTCTTTGACTTTATGGACGCATCAAGCTGGTATCATCAAATTCGACTTTTGTAGATCACAGGCTAGTGAAGAGCAGAATAATGGCTTTTTTTATAGAATGCAGGCGCAACTTACCAACGAATGGTCAATGCCATGTTCGCACATCAAACCGAACGAAGTATGGAGATATATGTAGATCACATGCTAGTAAAGAGCAGAATAATGGCGGATCACTTGGCAAATCTTAAGGAAATTCTTGACACTCTTCGGATTGCATAGTTGTGCACAACACTACATGATTAGTAAACGTGGATCGATCGGAACACAGACAACATTCAAGCGCTACTTAGTATGACAACACTTACGACGTCAATTTAACACATGCAATATAATTGAAAAGGGTTTTTATAAAGTGTTGAACAGTAATACATCTTTTTATTCTGAATTAGCAATGAAACTATAAATATAATAGTATTACAAATAATAAACAAAGCAATTTATTTCAACTAATAGACAGTTAGAGAGTACGTGCTAACAAATACATAACTAGTGTGAAAGCTAAGTATGAAAGAAATTAAAGTTTTTCCAACGAAAACGTAACTCAAAACCTTTTTGTTGAAAGCTTGAGTATAAGATGTATGTCATTAGACTATATGTGGGTTGATTCTTGGGGCAGGAGAGTTATATGCATAATTCTCATTGATGGGGTAAAACTTTTTCCAGGGAATTGTGTATGTTAATGTCCTCCGAACTCTCGTTGTTGACATAATACTCTTTTCAGGAAGCTAGAAAACCTGAAGAGATAATATATTAATAGATCCCTAGGCCTCCAACAAAAAAAAGATGTTAAGAGACTTTTAACATATATAAATGTATAATGTCGAGCTTTACATGTATGGTTTATCCGAAATAGCTTAGAACGATTCGGGCATTATTTAATTTGAACAGTATGAAGGATGCCAATGACTCATAAACCACCATGGAATGATGGAAACTAAGTAATCCTTGTATGTGGTCATCTATCTATTTCAAAAATAATTTAAATAAATGGGTCCTACAAAATGCAGCAACCCAATTTGTGCAGAATATTCTTGATATCTAGAAAATAATTAAGGTTTAGTTAAAGTATTATTAAGTGGATTAATGACTGTACTTTATTGTCGACCTAGATAAGGCCGAAATGATTTGAGGAGATCAAATTAGTAGTTACTTTTATGAATAAATGATAAGTAATTGGTGTTTCATATTTCATTACATGACGTTTGCAACCCAATTAACCCTACCACTCGTTCAATAAGCTCCCTCAATAATGCACTAAGAAAATTTTCATGTTATGCAATCCAAGTCATGCATAATTGAGTCCCACTCCCCTCAAAAGAGGAAATCATGTCTTCAAAGAAATGAGTATTCCCCTTTGGGTTATAAAATTTGATAATAAGTTAGCGTACTGTATGATAAATTTACGCAATAATTAGATGACGCTTCGCTATCAGTCCAAAGTAGCGGTATATATTTGGTAAATTTTATTTTCAGTGCTCTTATTTTTACGTTTTACTTTTGATACCTCTAGTAAACGCACGTTTCATGCGTTTCAGTGTTTGGTATTCTCTTTACATGTTTCGTGCTTTTGGTAAATTAGTGCCGTGGAAATATGTACACCCATAGTTGGCAAATTTTATTTCCACTGCTCTTATTACCACGGTTCACGTTCGATATCGGTACCGAATGCACGTTTCATACATTCAGTATTGTTTTTTCAAAAGAAATAACACTAATTCATGTTAATTCGATGTCTTTTAATTGACTTGTTAGGCTCAACTAAATATTAATGAGTTAGTGATTTATTTGGGTTAATGAGCTTGGCTTGGTAGTTAAGGAGTTATTAGGTCTTAATTTATAAACTCAATATTTTAGATGTGTTTACTATTATTATTAATTTATTATCATAATAGAAATAAAAGTAAAATCCTAGACTAAAGGCACAAGACCTCATGCTTTCGAGAGAGATACACTAACACCAACTTCAAAAAAATGTTTTATTTTTATTTTTGATTCATCTAATTGATATCCAATTCTAGCAAACTTATGTGCCGGATTCAATCTCTCCTCCTGCGAAACCAACTAGAGCTAATGTTGTCTCATTACAGCAATTCAAATGAAGCTTCGTCAAAGTCATATTCGTCTAAAAATATGTTCAACTTCATGAAATTGTTACATAATAGACGTACTATCACACATGGACTTAGGACTGTAAACGAGCCGAACTCTACTGGATCTTGACTAGGTTTGTTTACTACATGCTGAGCCGAGGCGAGCTTTTTCGAACTGTCGGCTCGGCTCTACGAATAATGAAAATTAAGGTTCGGCTCTACGTTTGATATCCCAAGCCGAGCCACGAACCGGATTTTTTCGAGCCGAACATCCCGAATCGAATCGAACTTTCAGGTTCATTTACAAGCCTACATGAAATACTCATTAAATTACGAGATATGAAATTTGATACTTGTTGCGCCTTCTAAATTCATATATATACCTTGTGAGGTAGTTGCTGAAATGGTCTCAGTAAGTGGTTGACCGTTGTAGTTTGGTCCCAGTAAGTGGGACCGATGCGCAAATGGTCCCTGAAAGTATGTAGCGGGTGCGCCTTTGGTCCCTAAAGTTAACATATCCGTTAATTCTAAACATTTTTGTGGTTTTTCGTAAATAAATGCTAAAATTGGGCCAAAAATGTAATTTTTAAGAGTTTGGCTTGGCTACAAACTTAAAACTTCATTTCCCGCTTCGTTAAAACTCCGATTTTGACGATTCAAAATGCGTTGGAAAGCTATTTTCATCATCTTTAAGAATATGAGTTCAAACCCCAGTTTTATCGATATTAAGATTTTCAAAACATTTATTATGACAAAACATACATGAAAACGTTGAATCACTTATCGTCTTTTTGTAAAAAATGAGTTGAAAAATGTCTCTCATATACAAGCTTCGACAAAGATTATTCAAGAGACTTTAAGCTATGATTGAAGGCTCAATTTTACCTTCTTATATGTATGTCAGGAACTCGAAAATTAAATTATTTGTTACGATCAAATATTAGAAGATAGATCACATATGTGGAATAGTTATAGACATAATTGTAGTAGAATTGTTAATATAGCAATAAATATAGCAGTTAATACAGTCTACTGTATGTTAATATAGCAATAAATATAGCAGTTAATTCGGTCTACTGTACGATAGAATTAGGGCTATAGTTTAGGGCCCGTTACATTAGTTTGTATCATTAGGTTACTTTGTATTGCCTCTATAAATATTGTACCTTCATCTTTTGTAAAGAATAAGAGATAGATTTCTCTCAACATGGTATACAGAGACAGAAAATAGCCTAACCTCTTACCCACGACATTCGAAATTCGAAATCGTTCTTACCCGATATTTAGTAAATCGAAGCTGCTCAATTTTTTTTTCTCCTTCACTATCCTGCTTCGGTGTTGTATAGCAGGATATTTAGCCAATCGACATTCAAAAATTGTCCAGCCGCAATTTTTGAAGAAAATCCACAGCCTCAATACTTCAATTCTCAATTCTGTTTATTGCTATATTAACGTACAGTAGACTGTATTAACTGCTATATTTATTGCTATATTAACATGGTATCAGAGCAACCACTTTGGCTTTCACAGGGTGGTGTGACTCAGATTGGGCGGCTTGTCCCCTCACTCGGCGATCAGTTACAGGATGGATAGTGTTCCTTGGATCATCTCCTGTGTCTTGGAAATCTAAGAAACAGGACACTGTTTCTCTGTCATCTACAGAGGCTGAGTATCGAGCTATGACGAAATTGACGTGTGAATTGAAATGGTTACGAGGACTTCTGAAGTGCCTTGGTGTCGAGATACCGGGATCTATGAAAATGTTTTGTGATAGTCAATCGGCTCTTCATCTCGCTCGTAATCCGGTGTTTCATGAGCGTACAAAACACATTGAAATCGACTGCCATTATACGCGAGATGCTTTGATTGATGGTACTATTACGGCCTCTCATGTCTCTACAGACTCTCAGTTAGCAGACATATTTACGAAGTCTTTGGGGACATCTCAGTTTTCTCGACTACTTGGCAAGCTGGGCATACATGATCTGCATGCTCCACCTTGAGGGGTGGTGTTACTATAGCAATAAATATAGCAGTTAATACAGTCTACTGTACGTTAATATAGCAATAAATATAACAGTTAATTCGGTCTACTGTACGATAGAATTAGGGCTATAGTTTAGGGCCCGTTACATTAGTTTGTATCATTAGGTTACTTTGTATTGCCTCTATAAATATTGTACCCTCATCTTTTGTAAAGAATAAGAGATAGATTTCTCTCAACAATAATCTAAGGATCTAACACTCTAACTGTATATATGCACTCTAATTGAACACACCATAATCCATAGTAGAACTTTGATGAATATGAATAAACAGACTTGTTGTTATTCTCTTCTCTCCTCTTATAGCTTTTATTCTGTATTTGTGGATGGTTACAATGATGCATAAGCTCCCATTAGTACTAATCAAACCAAATATCTATTAGCACTAATGGTCACCTTAATACATTCTTAATGATAATTTATGAAGGAGACAAGATGGCTAGAAATTACACCACATGCTCTATACTTTTAATGTTTAATATCTTTCAAATTAAACCTCTTAGTATAGAAATAGTCTTTTCATTTTATATAATCTATAGTTAGAAGTAATATTTTAATAATCTAACACTAATACCAGACCAATGGGCACTGGGCACTCAATATGAAATTGTTGGGTGGGCCGTGGGGGTTAGGGAAGGGGATCAAACAATTTTAACGAACCGGGCAAGACAGGCCCGGCCACTAATGCTTGAACCCAGTGGGCCTATGTACAATGTTCGATGAGTCCACATCTGTTAGCGAACCAGGCTGGGCCTTTAAGAGAAAGGTTGGCCCCTATTCGGTTCGATGCCCATTTTTAAAGGGCACTGGCAGGCCAAACATTAACGCATTAGAAATTGATGCACGCACGTTGGAGCCTTGCACAAATATTGTAGGACTCAGGCCATTTTCATTGAAAGGACTTGGTCAGGTCTCGTATCTAGATAATGAGTAACACCGAGTGACCACTAGGCGAGTCCTAGTGGTTATATATTATATGTAGAGAGGAAAAAAGAAACGGAACTAGGTAGGCAAAATACTTTTCGTATTGTTAACTCTGTTCATCACTTACCCAAAATTTCTTTAAGGAAAATGACAAAAATACCATAAAGTAGTTATTTAACTGAAAAAGTAACGACATGACCATTTTCGCTCACTTTTGAAAGATGACTGATGACCAGACACATTTTGAAACATTAGAGATAATACTTACTCCATCCTTAAATGATAGGATTTTTTTGACTTTTTTGGTCGAATTCTGAAAATTTTGGCAATGAATTCTCATTAATCGATAAGAAATAATATAGTCATGTGAGATCTTGTTAGACTCGTTTTAATATGAGTTTTTGAAATATCAACTTTTTATAACTTAAACGCATTTACAATTAAATCTATTTAAATTTTAAATCTTATCTCGATGACCGTGAATAGTCAAATGACTCTATAATTTATGGATGGAAAGAGTGTTCATTAGGAAACAATAGATTCTAAATCTAGAATAGTCACTTGAAATTGACTAATTATTTTGTATCATTTAATAAGAAAAGGTACTCCAAAATTTAAAAAATGCAAATGATAATTTTTTAGCTATAAAAATATTAATTCTAACTTTTTAATGTTAAAACGATAAGTAACAAAATATGAACGGGAGTATACTTTACAATATCATTTCTTGCCGTGGCCTTAGCCTAGTGGTTATCGACCCAACCTCCATAATTGGAGGTCTCTTCTCTCGTTGAAATGTATATTTCTCCCTCTCTGATAGTGTAGGATTTACTTACAGTGTAATATAATTTGACAAAAAAAAATAGTATCATGTCTTGCTGTTGGAATTTCATAATCATTTCATACCTAATAACTACAAAGATCACATATATAAGGGTGCGTCTGGTAGCCTGGAATGGAATGATGTAGGAATGGAATGACTTCAGTAATGGAATGAGTAAAGGAAAGGAATGAACAAATGATTCTTATTATTTTGTTTGGTATGGTCGTAGTAATGTAATTCAATTATCATTAACCATTACATTCCTTAGTTTGGTATGATGTAACAATAATCATAATATAACTAAATTACTAATGTACTACTAAATATATTCAAGTAAATATTATATTATCTAAACACAATTGTTTATCTTCCCAAAAATAACTATTTAATAATAAAATTAGTTTTCAATTAATTAGTCACAACAAATTAATGAACATGTATTGGAAAATAGATATATAGTAGAACATACAAATATTACCACTTTAACTTAGTTTTTCGGTTCGCTCCCCCTATGTGGTCGGCCTTCTTACCAGTCTGCCTCCGGTTATTTAATTAAATAAGAAATTTCTATAATAATAGTGTCAAATTTCTCAATGTAGTCAAAGCCGCTTGTCTAAAGATAATCTTATTTTCATCATTATTATTATTACTATTATTATCCTAAAATAATAATGATAGTAATAAATATGATAATAATAATAAAAATAATAGTAATAATAATAATAATAAATATAATAATAAATATGATAACAATAATAATAACAACAATAATAATAATAATGCGAATTTCTCAATGTAATCAAAGCAGCTTGTGTAAATGTAGTATTTTTAGAATAATTTGTTATAATTATAAATATTGTAACCTTGTCCTATTTTTCCTCATTCGATTCCCTCATCTGAAGTAATGGATGATTACGCCCAATTTGGGAGTAATGGGTATTACCTCAAATGGGGTAATGGGATTAACTAAGGAATGCAATGAATATCAATTCCTAAGTACCAAACCAAGTCATTCAATTCCATTCCTGTTTAATTCATTCCATTCCACCATACCAAACACACTCTAATAGTTGATTCATTTCCACCATCACCATAGTCCCATCAATCATCGTTGTGTAACGCACTCTACTAAAGAAGCTTCATGTTTACAAGCTTCATGAATATTCCTCATTTCTTCATCTTTTATTTCCTTTTCGTTTTCCTTTCCCCATAGGACAAAATACAAGCCACTTATCAACAATACACTCCCACAAACACTGTCATAAAACCACACTTATCTTTAATATTAAGTCAATAGTTGTAATAATAATCAAGATTGGTAATAATGACCTGCCCAAATGGAGAATCTCTTTCCACAATAAGGCTGAGATGATGGCTGTTAATATTAGAGCTAGAGGAGTGAACATGGCTGTGAAAACTGGACCCTTCTTCTCAACACCCCAAAGTTGCAACCAGTAACTTATCCCTCCAACAATCACACCCTGCACCGGCACAACGCATATGTTAGCCCGAGTTATATTCAGTGTGTACTTAACTAGTAGTGGTTTATGCGTCTCGGTACAAAAGTAATAGCTAATTTAACCATAACTGGTAAGTAGGGACGGACACATGATTTTAGTTAGAGTATTCGTTTTATTATTTAAAATAAATAAATTTATATAGGTACTCATTTAGAGCGCATATAGAGAAAAAGCCAAAAAATATGTTTAGGGGAGATTTGAATCCAATACCTCATATATACTCACTCCGTTTTTCTTAATATGTTGTTAAGGTTTTCACGGCCAACGAGACACGACTTAAAACAAAAATATCTATAAGTTTACACGGGTAAAAAATATAAAAAAGTTAATATTTCAAAAATATATATAGAAACAAATCTAACAAAATCCAACATGACTTTATAATTTCTTATCAACTAAAAAATATTCATAGTCAAAATCTTCAAAATTCGACTTTAAAAAAACTAAACAACAAGTCAAAAATATTAGACAAAAACTTAGTCATTTATTTGAGCTTTACTTTTATGTAGGATATTGATGTGAATAACTTGTACATCCGTCTATGCTAGTAATCATATTAAGAAATAACATTTACTTCCATTACTTTCGGTAAGGACATGTAATCGTTAGGGGCGAATCTAACAACTTTGTGGTGATAGTTCAAAATATACATTAAGATTTCTTATTAGCTATTCATTTGAAGGTGATGAAGGTGATATAGGTAAATGTACGTAGATCGAATTTATTCTGTAGGTAATACAACTTTGACAATCTTAAATAGCTTAAATATGCAGATTTACCATGTTTTTTTCGATTCTTCATTTCAAACTAAACGGACCATAAAAAATATTATCTGCCGACACAGAATTAGAAATGTGCATATGGCTTACGCAATAAAGAACAGAACCAAGATTGATATCCCATCCAAGCTCCCACGATGTTATGTGACGTTCGACTGCAATAGCCAAAACTGCTGATTGCACGCAGCTAAATAAACATTGTAGGGTTGTGAGTCGCAATGTTGAAGGGTACTCTCTCATTAAAGGTGCCTGAAAAATACAACAAATTACATACTAGAAAAAGTAAAATTATTATTCCCTTCGTCCCTAAAATATTATCATATATTTTGATTTTTGTTGGTTAAACATTACAAAATTTGATCATAAATTCTCATAAACGATAAAAAATAATATAGTCTTGTGGGATCTTGTTAGATTCGTTTCAATATATATTTTCGAAATATCAACTTTTTATAATTTTTTCGCATGTAGAATAAGAAATATGTACATTTTTAATTCTTGATTTGTTATAAAAGTCAAAATTTGATAATAATCATTTAGGGATGGAGGGAGTACATTATTATTATGTTGGATGGGTAATAAATGGTATTTCCTATTTACGACAACAAATACTCCCTCGTTTTTTTTTATCAGGTCATTTTCTATTTTTGAAGTCATAGTTTGAAAATTTGATTACAAATTTTCATTAGTCGATAACAAAATAATATATCTATATTCGATCTTGTTGGATTCGATTCCATCTATATTTTTGAAGTATCATCTTTTTATAAATTTTACGTCCATAAAATTATAGATGTTTTTTTTTTAAGTCTTATCTCAATGACTGTGAAAAATCAGAACAACCTCATAAAAATAGTCAAAGGGAGTAGTTTATATATTTGAGGATGGACCTGCATGATGAGCCACAAAGACCAAAAGGTGTTGGCTGATAGCATGATTAGTGCACCTTTTACCAATTCCATTCCGGAAACAACAGTATGAATTCTACTATTATTGTTAGTTGTGGTGCCTCTTGAGCCGTTCATGAAATGAATTTCTGGACCTTTCACAAAAGCAAACACCAAAGCTCCCGAGACACTCAATATTGATCCCAACACCTTAGCCATCCCATCACGATGCTTTATGGAAACACTTTCTACCCTGATAAATACGGATCGGTTACGGGTTTATTAATAATTTTTTTATTAAAATTTCTCTTAAATAATGTATATATTACAGAGTTAATTTCTATACCAATGTATAAATTATCATAATAATCTTTTAAAGAAATTTTAATAAAATAAAACTTGATAGAACCATAACTTTCTAGTAATAAATATAAATAGATATATAGAGTATATCAGATGAACTAATTTGACAAACAATTTATGAGTGGTTGAAATTGGTACAATTTTATTGAGGTCATTGTCGATTTAGTTATAGTATTTCCTCTATTCCACTTTAACTGACTTTTTAGGAATTCATGTCAAACTTTGACTACAAATTACTTTATATTCATTAGTCCAAAAAATATAAAATTGATATAATTGAATTCGTTTTTCAAAATACTTTCATAATATTATTTTTTTGTAAATTATTATAATGTGAATATAAAATAATTGATGATTGAAGTTGTGTTTCAAGAAATATGACGTCAATTAAAGTGGAATGGAGGGAGCAGTATATATATAAAGTAGTCATTATTTGATTGGACATATTAGTAACTTGTAAATTTGTCCAAAATTGGACATGAATTAATGAAAGCGTTAACTTTTTTGTATCAAACCCACGATCATATGGTCATTAGAAAAAGTCTTTTTCACTAGATTATTCGATTAACTTAATGAAAGTGTTAACTTAGAAATCATTTACAAACACAATATAAGTTGTCTTAGCAATATTTGTGTGGGAACATATTTCAACGTAAGACCGAGGCAAATGAAATTTTTTGGAAAAGAACTACCAAGTCATTTAAATATAACATTTTATCCGTTCACTTTTGATTGTCGTTTTAGCCATTTATACATAGATTAAATAATAAAAACTATTCAAAAGATATATTGAAATGTAGAAGAATATAGTTGCGTTGGTTGACAATTTCATGATATATAAAAAATAGAGAAAATTGTCAATATGGTCCAAGATAATATACACAAGTTGCACTTTAGTACTAGTAAATGTGTCGCCTGCGTAAATAGTCACGGATATTGGCGTGAAAGGTGCAGTTTAGTCGATCTTTTGACAAACATGTTGAATTTTGAGAAAATAGGGTCAAAATAGAATTTTTAAAACTTAAATGTTTCTGAAAAATGTGCACTTTAGTCCATAATATTGGTAAAAAAATGTGCACTTTAATCCATCTTTCCATCAAAATTTAACGTCTTCTTTCTCAAGAGGGACTAAAGTTCATCTTTTCGACTAATATCATAGACCGTTTGCCAGACCAAACATTTATACAGACTAAGTGCAACTTACACATATTATCTGGGACCATTTCAGCAATTATATACTACCTCCATCCCTAAATGATTGTCACATTTGACTTTTGGTGGTCAATAAAACACGATTTAAAACATAAATATCTCTTATTCTACATGCGAAAAATTTATAATAAGTTGATATTTCAAAAATATATATTGAGACGAATCTAAAGAGGTCCCACAAGACTATATTATTTCTTATCGTTTAATGAGAATTCATGATCAAATTTTATTTTAATTGACCACAAAAGTCAAAATGTGACAATCTTTTAGGGACGGAGGGAGTATTTCATAAAAAGTGGTCAAAAAGTTCATTGATAATGAAAAAGTACAATTTCTTGTACTTAAATGACAAGCAATTTTTGAACCAAAAAATATTGTGTTAACTAGTAGACGACAAATAAAAATGATCGGAGGAAGTAATATAGTAAACATTCTTGTACCTTAATATAGAAGCCATGACGAAGGTAATCGCGGGAATCGTATTAGTCGTGGCCGCGGCTAATGTAGCTGTTGTATATTTAAGAGCCACACAATAGAGATTTAAACTTAACGTCATCCTGCAAATTACATAATGGCATGTATACAAAATCAGTTTATTCGTATTATTATACGAGCCATTTCTTGTGTGTTAACTATATTTAAATAAATCGTAATACAAATGTCAATAATGTATGAATAAAATCGTAAAAGGAAAAAAATACAAGATAAAACATCAGTAATTAATGTGAAGATTCTCAAAGATATGAATCAATAGGTCCAAATTGCTCATTTGAACAAATGAAAACCCTTTTTATTAATTAAATAATCATAGTATTTCCCAAAAATTAGAATTATTTTCAGTGAGGAACTATATCATCACCATTTTTGTTCAGTAAGATACCAAAGTGGATGATTGACTGATTTCATACTAGAATAATAATCGTATGAAATCTTTTGATAACACAGATTCTTACGATTGAGTTGAATATTATATATAATTATATAATACTAATTTGAATAAGTGGGATAAGACTTGGTTTGATTTTGTGTGATTGACGAACATAAAAATATGAGAAAAGGTTTCGGGATGATAAAGGGAGTAACAATAATCGAGATGATGAAGTGAAGATGGAGAAACATACCCAAAGAATGAAACCAAAAAAGTCTTCCACAATATATTAAATGTGAATGGAGCAGCAATTTTCTTGTCAAGGAAAAAAGCAAAAGGAGCTAAAGAAATAGTAGCAAATGTAAGACGATAAGTGACGAAAACGTAAGTATTCATCCCTCGAGCTACTGCCACTTTAGACAACAAAGCCATGCCTGCATAAATCACTTGTACTATCACCATTACAAGGTAAGCTTTATATTTGTCCAACAACAACATTGTTGCATGTACAAAAATGTTCTTGTTATAATATATACTATATTATATTCATGGGTTTTGAGTTCCCACTATTATTATCTCTATTTATAGATGAGGGCACTTATTCTTTTTTTGTGAAACATCATTAGGTGTAGTACGTTTCATGCTCGACTTTGAACTAGAAAATGATGTAGCACCAAAATGTAGTAATAATCACGTACACTCATCTTCAGCAAAAATGACATTCACATTCTTGATGGTCCCATTTATGTTAAATCATCATCATAATAATAGTAAGGGTTAAAGACATGTTTTGATTCGGTCGCATCTTTTTGGGGTGGATCGATCTGATTATGGTCCGGATCTCGTGCTGATTCTCTTATGTTGGTCTCTTTCCTAATAAGCGAGCGGCTCGGGACCTTCCAGAAGTGCTTCCAAAGTTGCGCTCCAATTGGTCAGGTCGTGGGATGCTAGATCGATGAGATCTTCTGGCTCGGGGGTATTGGTTTGTTGTCTTGTCATTGAACCTGAAAGTACTGTGGCCGAGTTGCAATCACAAACACTCCAAATCTCGAACAATCAAGTTAGTCAGATGGTCATCAATGAAAATAAAATAGATACAAACTTTAGGGGAGTGAGTATAATTTATCCTTTACCAACATGGTGGTGAGGTGTTTAAAGGTCTAGTCCAAATCTGTCCTTTAATTTTATAGATTCTGTAAATCTTTTTCATTTTCCAGATACTTTTCCATCCATTCTTCCTTAGATATTAGATTACCTAGCTATCCAGAATTTTTAACTTTTTTTATAATGGGTAGACTCCCGTCGATGTGGATTAACATTTAATCTACCCATATAACACCTACATATATGTTCTAACGTAACGCCAAAATTTGTTGTATTAGAAAAAAAGAAATTGTTATATTAAACCTAATGCAACGGTTAGTTAATATTGTATCCGCCTGTGTTACATTAGGTCTAATGCAACGACTTTAGGCTCTGTTGCGATAGTTTCTTAGAATTTACAACAACTCTTGTATTAGCTCTACACCTTATTGCAATGTCCTTATACCCTATTGTAACAGTATATTGATTAACTAATGCAATATCCTTCTAACCTATTGTAACAATATATTAATTATGTTACTTTAGAAGCTTTAACCAGCTATGTTATTACTTTAGAAGCTTTAACCAGCTAATACAACGACAAGATCAAGTTTAAATGAATATTATAATAAATAATGCAAAGAAAATTTTCAACCAGCTAATACTTTGACAGTACTCTCAAGGCCTATTGTCTTAAGAATGTAAACTGTGAATTGATTGTCACTATTTTATTGATTACTTGATAATTTTAGTGAAAAAATAAGTAAAATATATATTGAAATTGTAAAAAAATACATTAAAACTGTATGTAAGAAAAGTTTAAAACGTTATATATAAGAAAATGAAGATATCGTACAACAGTTAACATACCACAATAATTAACTTGAAATTTGAGAAGAATAATTCTTTCAATTTCCACATCCAATAATAATTTATTCTTCTTCTAAAGTTGTAAATTCAAAAAAAAAACATCAACCTACACCTTGCACTTTACTTGGACGTCAATTTGTCACATAGGATGAAATATTTGTAGTTAGTGTGTCCAACAGTCTATATAATGACTAAATGTAATGCTACTAACAACAAAATGATGAGACTCGTCGTGGAAATGAGTTCGGTAACCCGTTATCGGTTCGATCATCCGGTTCGAATATTCAATATTGTGGACGGCTCGATACTTAATGAATAGGTTACCAGTCAAAGGTTGTATTTGTTTCAAATACCTGACTCGCTCGACAAAATACCGGATCCATTAACAAATGATTAAATAAATTAATAAGTTCAATACATAGTCAGAAATAATTATCTATATAATGAAGATTTGTAATTTTTATGTGAATTTTTAAAATAATTAAGGTTCATTTAATTTATTAATATTTTAAATATACCAATGTATTTTTTATTTGTGTTAACAAAATGAGTTTTTTCCCCTTTTACCTTAACAATTCGGGTAATTATCGCGTCGGGTCGGGTACTTATTTTTTATATGTGTTACAAAAACAAGTTTTTCCCATTTTACCTTAACGAGTCGGGTAATTATCGAGTCGAGTCGGGTAGTTATCTTAACGAGTCTGGTAGTCTTATAGAGTCGAGTCGGTACTAAAGTCGAGCTCGATACCTTATCGAGTCAGGTACTGCTCAAGTCGTTATCTTATCGGGTACCCTACCGGTAGAGTACCCGACCCGAGTCGTTTTCGACACTAGATGAGACCCCGTATAATTGAATTTAGACATGTGTTGTATAATATATTGTTTTTTTCTGTAAAATAGCGATAAATTATGAATATAGTAATATAATTAATGTGTTGAATTAAACACATGTTGAATTTAAACATGTGTTGTATATCCTACTATTTTGTGCTCCGTATTACGCAATAGCAATAGGTAGCAATATAGTGAACTCACTAGTCATTACTACACGTTAGCAATCTACAACCTTCACAATTGTTGGTTTTTATGAATTTGTCCGCCACTTATCCTAATAAGATAATTTTTCGAAAAAATTGTTGTTAATTGTTTCGAATTAATAGGACCAATAGTTAATCACGCTTATGCTCATTGAAAAAGCTTATTTAATACCTAATTATTGTGGGGTTAGTACTTGATGATAACCATGTTATGTAGCTATCATTGGGGTACCCTTCATGAAGCATGTTTCCTCGTTCCTTAGAAGCTTGAATACGTAGCAAAATAATTATTTAATAATTATTTATCCATAATAAGTTTTTTTTTCTTTATAAATATTGAAACATGCAATTATAAGTGAGGGAGATTAAATCTCCTTCATCCTACTTTTCTCAAAACATACGATATTTTAAGTCGTACGTAGACAAAAGTAGAACTTGTACTATTACAGTAATATTGGAAAAATCAAAATCGATTTGAGTAAAGGTTAAACCAAAGAGTTCTCTAAACAAAAGGAGCCATCCCAATATGATATTCCTTGCAAAAGTCCAACCAAAATTTTAATTTGGGAAGTGAAGGACAAAGTTTAATGACGATATACGAGACAATTGTCGATTTGGTTCCAGATAACAGGACGAAGTTACACTGTTGCGGATTAGTTTCCGAAAGTAGTTCAAATGTTGCGATATAGTCCTTAATAGTGTCAATGAAGAGATAAACTGATCTCGGATATTTGCTCATGACTAGAATCTAATTTATGTAGAATAAGTTAAAGAAGATTCAATAGGTAGCAAAATTAAATGAAATTACATTTGTAATAATTTATCTTTGTTTTGAAATAAATAAAATATACTTTCTTCATCCATAAATGATAAGGATACTTTTCCAAAATAGAGATTTCAAATTAAGTTTTCATTTTGACTATATTGTGTGAGAGGAAATGAAAGGAAACTCATTTACAAGAAACAAATTCAAATTTTTCTTAAAGTGCGTGCATTATCGACCTTTTCAATCAATTAGAAATGAAGAGAATAGTTTTCAGTAAAATAAACATCCAACCAAAATTAATATCCATACTTCGAGCATCCAGAACACTTAAAATGCCTCATTTAGACTCCTCCATCTCCTATTTGTCTCAGCTAACATGTATCACAATATCTCTCTTCCCTCCCTCTCTATCAACTACCTTTTCTTCATATTTTTAAATATGCAAAAAAAAAATTATAATATAAATATACAATTGATTTTTCATGAAATATTTTATCCATAAATTTCTTTAATATTCAGATTTACTCATATAATTTTTTTCTTTTGATCGATTTTTAGATTTTTTATACAATATTTTGTTTGATTGTGGTTTGAAAATGATAAAAAATATTTTTCTTTTTCATTCTCATTTAATTTATTTGAAGATGTATAGGGTGTAATATAGGAAATTTGATGTTATACGACAGAAAAAAGTGGTATAAAGAGTTGGTTTTAAGTATAATTTATAAGGAAGTTAGTGTGAAGGCTCTAAGTCCTAAACTAGCTATCTTATTACTGATAATAAGCTTTCGGTAGTTCTACTATATATTCTCTCCGTCCCTAAAAGATTGGCACATTTCAATTATTCTTAAAATTTAAGGATTTTGATTTTTTTTCACATAAATTTCCTATTTCACCTTTTTACGGAACACAAATCTAAAAGATGTTTAATAGAGTATTGTTTGACATTTGAAAATCTAAATAAGTTGTAGAAGTTCAAATTAATGAAAGACTGAAGAGTGCAACAATGGATAAAAATATTTTGAAAGATAAGTGATTGATAATGATGTTTCGAAACATAGGTGATTATACTACTAAAAAACACTGCAATTGCGATGCCAAACAGAACCTTACCCGATGATAATTTGTTGCCACTTAAGTGTGCACCCGATACTTTATATAGGAACACTTGACCCTGTTAAGTTTGGGTAGCCCGACACTATACATACTTTAAATTAATTAATTGGTTTTAATTATTGTTATTCGAGTCCATACCAATTCCAATGTTTTTCTTTTTGTAATCAATTTATTCAACGCTATTGTATTTTCTTTTTCAATTTTTTTAATTAAATATCCGATACTACCCGATCTCAATATGTTTTCTTTTGATAAAATAGATATTAGATTGCTTGAAATATTTTTGTATTGATTAATTCAATATAAATGATTCAAGAGACAAATGGTTATGGGTTTTCATTTTTACACTCCAAATATTGATTGTTACACTCCATTTTTTCAGTTTTACCCTTCATTTTACTCTATATAAATCTACAAAAAGTGATAAAGTGGAGTGTGATCATCAAAGACCATATTTATGGTACACAATTCTCATGCGAGATGAAGTTCAACAAACCGCCACATGAATGACACCTAGCATTTAATTTTTTGGAGATCAAGTTTTAACAACCACCACATGAATAACCCCTAGCATTTTGATGCTTTTTTTTTTTGTAGATTAGCGATGATGTGAGTATCGAACCCAGGACCTTCTTGAGCACTAGCAAGAGCCTTTACCACTAGGCTATTCGATTAACTCCTAGCATTTTGAATTTTTGATTCTTGAAGATAAAGTTTGAACACATGAATGACACCTAAAAGCTAAACGGGCTACCGTCAATACTTAACGGGTCAATGTCAATTACCTACCTGATGGGGCTTGGACAAGGTCGGGGGTCCGAGTATCCACCAAATTCATGATGTGCTTGAACTCGGTTCAGGGCCAAAACCAAGGCCCTGTTTGACCAACTCCAAACCGTATAATTATAAAGAGGCACTTCGTGGGCTGATGGTGTCTGGGATGAATACAGATTTATGTCGGTCGTGGACATGGGCCTCAGGGTAAACCAGTTACGCCCCAGCTCAAGATGAGCAAGAAATATACTATTCTAGTCCATTTAAGTCCATTAAAAATCAGTTTGTAAAAAGCTTAGGAGTTACACCCTCTCTCCCTGAAAATTGACACATTTGTCAAAATAATTTCATCTCATTTCGATCTTGAGCCATATTATTGGTCCGTTTGGACCCGGGACAATTTTTTCGGCCTCTTTCGGCACTCATATTTTCGGTCCCTTTTGGCCTAAGATCATATATATTTCTGTTTTGACCCGGCAACATTTTTTTGCCCACTTTTGCCCCCGGAAGATTTTCTAGCCCGTTTTGATTCGGATACATTTTTCGGGCCGTTTCGCTCATGGAACATATTTAACGCCTGTTTCAACCCTGGACCATATTTTCGGTCCATTTCGACCCTATACCATATTTTTGGAATGTTTTGACCCGGGAACATATTTTCTGCCCGTGTCGACAGGGGACCATTTTTTCAGTACGTTTTGCTCCAGAACATATTTTTGTCCCGTTTTGACCCGGGACAATAATTTCAGCCCCTGTCGATCCCGAACCATATTTTCGGCCCGTTTCGCCCCCGAAACCATATTTTCAGCCCCTTTCTCCCGAAACATATTTTCGGCCCATTTCAACCCCGGACCATATTTTCGTCCCGTTTCACCCCCGGAACTTATTTTCCCCCGGTTACGACCCGGGACCATATTTAGGGCTTGTTTCAAACTGGGACCATTTTTCTCGCCTTGTCGCACCAGGGCCTTATTTTCACCCCGTTTCGACCTGGGACCATATTTTTCGGCACGTTCCGCCCCGAATCTTTTCCTCCTGTTTCGACCGGCGAACATTTTTTAAGACTTAGAGTTTGACCCAATTGGTGCCAAAATGAAACTCCCCAACCACCTCTAGTCAGAAAGTAACTTTACGTCTTAAAATTATATGTTTGGCTCATTTTTAACCCCTAAACACTCGTGGCTGTGAAATATTAACTGAAAACTTAATGTGGAGACTAAAATGTAATTATTTTGCCATTTTAGAGGAATAAAATACAATTTTCTCTTAGATTATTCATCATCATTAGTTACCTGCCCATGTTACCTTTATTTGGTTTGGATGATTGGGGATGATACTAGTTTTATAATAACTGAAAGTTCGTCATCCACTAAGCGTGTTATAGTTATTGGTTTAATATAAGGTAAAGACAGTAAATAAAATCAAGACCGAAAATTTGGTAATCCAATTCAGTGCGCACACACCTACGTCTGGGGGCAGCCTACTCAAGGGAACAATTCACTATCAGAAAAACGTCTTACAAGGAGGGACTTACTAATATGCCCACATACTCTCTATCACCCTAACTAGGCCTTTTCTATAGGCTCCCTACGATTATGTTATCATTCTCCTAGTGATTATAAGGTTTACAAAGGTTTCAATGTAAGAACAACCTCACTGTTGTTGAATGTGTCAACAACTGTACATTCAGTGTAGAAGCTAAAGGGTAAAGGGCTTCTACAAACACTATGACCTAGATGACAAAGATAACACAAAGTGCTTAAAAGCTTCTTGTGTGACATAGATAAAAGGTACATCTTCTAGTGTAGCGTCGAGCTCTTTTTATACTAGGCCATTGGTTCTGACCTAAACGTGGTCAACTTTGAGTTAATACTCCATAAGTAGCAAGGACCGCGTAAATGTCTCCTTCTCTATCGTCTTCAACCGTGACTATTGTCCGCAGCACAAATCACGTTCATCGACATTTATTGTCTTTGACTCTTCTAGAAGGAGATTTATTGATTGATCACGTGGCACAATGCTCCACTGATTAGCCTCCTTAAATGCATTGTTGCTAACACTTGGCGTAAGAAAAACTTCATCCAACTCATGTACTAACAATAACAAAATCACATTATAATTAATATATTCAAAATCTTTTACTCTCATCATTTCATTTCTCAAATGATAAGCAATACACGAGACAATTCATGTGTATTAACTAGTTTGGTATTAGTTTTATGTTAATTAAATCTAAATCATTGAATCATCCTGTATTCAATGTCTTACGGAGTAATTTTTTTTTTTTTTTTTGTAAATTAGCGATGTTGTGAGTTTTGAACCTAAGACCTTCTGGTCACTAGCAAGAGCTTGTCCACTAGGCTATTCGATTAACTCAATTTTTTAAATCTTGTGACTATTTTTAATAGAATTAGTTATGTTAGTTTCCCGTAAGTTAACAAAAAGTCAGCTAATACTCCCTCCGTAATTTTATATGTGTTTTTACAGACTTTTTTTTTAGTTCAAAATACTTGTCTTTCTAGCATATAAATTAATTGTCATTCAACATTTTCAATGCAATATTCTACTATAATTAATTTTTCTTAATTTATGTGCACATCGCTAGAAAAACAATTATAAAAGCACAGAAAAAGTATTAGTTAACACACAAATATAACTCAACAATACACTAGGTTATAATATAGGCTAGTAGATATACATATCAATTTATTTCATTACATATTTTTATATTACAACCAACAATAGAAATAAAAATAACCCTATAACCCACTTGTACCTATCAACTTAGTTAACCCATATGTGATCCCCATAGCCAACCACCCTCCAATCAAGACCCTACTACAAGACTTCACCACCGGTGCCTTCCCTAATTTAGCCCCTAACCATCCAAACGCAACCAAAGCCACAGTCACAGCCGCAAACACAACCATTATTCTCACTTTATACTCCCTAATAAACGATGCCGCCAACAAAGGCACCATTGCACCTAACGAAAACGCAAGAGCCGACGCAGCCGCCGCCTGTATCGGGTTCGGCAAATCCTCCCTATCATCATCTCCATCATTATCTCCTCCCTCTTTTTGTCTCTCCCTCTTCGCTTGCGCGACCTCGATATCCAGTTGTGAGTAAACGGACACGAACTCCCCTATGGCCATGGAACATGCCCCGGCCACGAGCCCCGCGAAACCGGTTAGTATCATGGCTTTGATGTCTTGCTTAACCGCGCCTACACCCATCATGAGTGATGCGGTCGAGACCAACCCATCATTTGCTCCTAGAACGGCTGCACGGAGCCATTGGGAACGCTTCGAATAGTCGAATTCTTTGGCGTGTTCGAGGTCTAAGGTTGTAGGAAGGTGTTGTTGGTCCATGTTGGTGGTTGTTTGGAGGGTGAATTTAGTTTCTTGATGGGTATTAGCCATATATATTATATAGAAATGTTGGACAAGGAAGAAAGAAAGAAAATGTTGAGTTGAGAGTGTGTTAGACACACGCCTAGGTTGATAGGTATTTATAGGAGAAATGTAAGCAATTTATGAAAGATGGTAGGGTTTTTGTGTAATGAAATAATGAGCCACTTTAGTTTCCCCACTTACGTGCAAATTTAGCACAAGTTTGTGGTCGAGCATTATTGTTGGCACATATTTTGTTAGTCTTGATATTTTTCCATATTTAAACTTTCAAACGCTTGTACATGTTAAAAAATAACGGAATAGTTAACATATAATTTATAACTTTTTTTCACTTTAGGGATTAAATTGTAATGATACCACTATTCGGAACTAAACTCCAACTTGGTAATAATATTGAGACTTTATATGGGCCCTAATCTGGTTGGGCGCGTGCTCAGAGATCAAGCCCGCATTCAGGAGGGCACCAGAGTCACGAATATCAGAGTGACATACAGCGTCTTGAATAAGGCGACTTTTGCGGAGGCTTATATTATAAATACATGACTCCATCACTTGGACGAGGGAATACGCAAGTATTGACTCCCTTAATACTAATACTCTCAAGCACCTTTGACCCACGCGTCCTGAATAGGGCGACTTTTGCGGAGGCTTCTACTATAAATACCTTACTCCATCACTTGGACGAGGTAATACATATTATTATTGACTCCCTTAATACTCTCAAACACCTTCGACTGACTTGATCGTCGGAGTGCTTAATTTGTAATGTAACACCAACCAATTTTCATGTCAATGGCTCCAAGAAAAACAACCAATTTTAAAACAGCACCTTCTAAACCTCCGTCTTGTAGGGCGATAATGACGATGAGACAAACATCTGTACTTCCCTATCGACAAGACGATGCGGATAAGGACCTCATAAACCAGATCAATCACCGCAGAGAGATGCACACTATGTACATTCCCATACCGGTGTGAGCCCCATCCGACCTCATGCGCATATCTCAATTAGGACGAGATCGTGGGTTCCCAAACTAATAGACGTAGAGATAATGTGGATAAATCAAAACTATTTTAACAATTCACTCGTTACATGTAACTAATAAATTGTGTATAAAAAAGATGTGTGAAGCTTAATTGAAATGTTAAAGTTCCATATTCATTGAGAAAAAGAAAATTAGGACTTGCACAATTATTGGAAAAGGTGTTACGGAGTAATACACTATCATTAGTACATGTGTTTGTTGCATGGCCGACTGGTATTTTTATTTTGGAAGCTTGTAAGGAGAACTACAAGTTAAGAACTACTCCAATTTTGAGTTGCTCCACGTACAAATTGCCATAAACTAATAACTAATATGATACTTAGGTACAATAATATACTTCTTTCATTTACTTATTACGGAGTACTAGATACTTATTTCTTTCAATGAGTTTAATGATTTGTACTTTTCTGATATTCGTGTCTTATGGAAAGTTACCGTTCATTAAGTTTTTTGTTAACGGTTCATTAATCATAAAAAATAGATATTTAATCCATTTAAATTATATTTTTTTTCTTTTTTGATACATTTTAGGTAATATGTACCATTTTGTCAAAAAAAAATTAATATCGATCATCTAAGCTCATTTTTTCATTTTATATAATTTGTACCAACCTATTTAATAGAGTTTGGTACACAAACTAAATCGGTATATAATATCATTTTGGTACATTTTATGTTGTACCATCTTAGAATGATATATTTTAGTAATGTCTACCATCTTTAAGCTAAAAATAACTATATATATTGATTAGTGAACATTAATAAACGGTATTATTAATGAACCGTAATCATTCCCGACCAACTTACGTGCGCAACTTCTTAGAGAAAAGTGTCTTGATCATTGATCATTTACTCTAATTAATCACTATATATATCAATTTATCATTACTTTTGCACTAATAAATTCTATATATCATCACTGTTGGTACTCTTAAGTCTTTTTTTTTTTCCTCGATTGGTACGTACTCTTAAGTCTTAATTATATATACTTAAGTATAAAATAAGTAAAAGATCAAAAGCTAATTTAATTTTGCAAGTTCAAAAAATAAATCAAACGTTAAGTTGATGGATGGAGAGTGAACATTTAGTTTTTGCAAACACAAACTAAAATTGTCTTATAATCCAGAATAAAGAAACCAAAAATTGTAATTTGTGCTCGTTTTAACATCCAAAACCAGAGGAATATGCAAAGATGCATGACATATTTATTGAGACCAAAATACATTCGTGTACATTTTCAAATATTAAATGTATTAGATTATTACTTATTGAAATATAAATACAATTTGACCATATTTAATTTATTGAAACCATATATACATACAGTTATTAGCTCACGGATGGATAGAGACTCGTATATATATATATATTATATATATATATATATATATATATTATATATATATATATATGATAAAATAAAATGGTTCTAACAATTAATGTGTGGGAGGAAGATGAGACTTTAGATAGCATCTTATCATGATTTGTTTGAGAATTTGGGTAATAATAGAGAAAATTAATAAATTGGTCAAAGATAATATGCGTAAGTTTCATTTTAATTCTAATAAATATTTGATCTGTATAAGTAGTTATTGATATTAGCATAAAAGGTGCCATTAGTCCATCTTTTGACGGAGATATTAATTTGACGAAAATATAGCCGAAGAGAATTTTTAAAACTTAAATATTTCTTTAAAATATGCAGTTTAGTCCCTTATGTTGGTCGAAAAGGTACACTTTTATCCCTCTTTTCGTCAAAATTTAACATTATAAAGTAAATTAAAGTGCACTTTTTCAATCAATATTATGAACCATTTACGAAGACCAAATATTTATTACAAGCACTATAAATATAGCTCGCACATATTCTCTGATACTATTTCAACAATTATGTTTACAATAATATGTAAAGAAGCATGATAGTGTTCCAATTGAGAGACATGAGATGATATATCGAGGGCGACCGAAAAGAAAGCACTTAATCAGACACGTACAATAATTCCAACTTTTGCATGCATATACTAAGAGCACGCACTATATAATCATCAAAACCTAGCACTATATTATGTAAGAGAACAATATCTCTCACGTATTAGTTCTTATCGGGGCTCTTGAAAATAGTCGATATAATCGAAGAAAGTGAATCAAGTTTGTCATTTAGTCCTTAAAAGTTTAAAAGTAGCAAATTCATGAATCTAATAAAAATTACGATTTTGTCCAAAAATTGAAAAACGTATTAAACTTAGCGGTAATTATGTAATTGACTTCCAATTTCATTGTTAAAATTTCCAATGTCAAAAACTAATTTACAATCAAATGGCACCTCGACCTACTTCTTGGGATCATTTTACCAAATTAGAAGCTCTCGTTAATTATAATTACGTTAATTTCCATAGTTAATTTTGTACATACAAGTTTAACTAAGTCATGTAGTAAACTATTACTCCATCCGTCTCTAAAGGATTGGTATATTTTAACTTTACATGTCAAATTTTAAAAATTTTGATCAATAATTCTCATTAACCAATAAGAAATAATATAGTCATATGATATCTTGTTAGATTCGCCTCAATATATATTTTTGAACTATCAACTTTTTATAATTTTTTCATATGTAGAATAGGAGATATTTAGGGACGGATGGAGTAATAATCATCATGCTTAACCACTTTAAGGCCAGGTCAAAGAACTGCTTTCTTAATAATACTTATATGATCGAATTAGATTCGTTTTCTTAAATCTAACGAAAAAAGCAAACAACCCCCTCCAAAAATTAAGTCTTATTATCATAAAATAACAAGTTTTAGTCCACATAATTATAAAAATGATATTCACTCAGAATCATTCAAACTTAAAAGGTCATTGCTGATTCTTTTGTTCAAAAATGGTGTTTTTTTTTTTTTTGTAAATTAGCGATGAGATGAGTTTTAAAAATGGTCATTTGTATGTATATCAAACAATATTTATATTATGAAAGGCGTTTTCAAACAGATCCGTTTATAAAAGAATATAGTGAATGAGAAAGATGAGGACTTTAAAACCACTAACGAATGTAGATATAGGAGAAACCGTTAGAATATCAAGTAGGCTTTTAGAGATAGATCGGGACTTGAACCCTCACGATTTTCAAAATCGATAGATTTTCTTATTACAAAAATTTCATCGTTACCAGTATTGACATGTTAGAACGGGATTCTATCTTTATTCTTGTCCGATTAGCACTTGATTATTTTTATATTTTAGAACCGATTGCAACTTAGTGGAATTAATAGTTGGTTGTTGGTCCATAATATTTCGCAATCGAGTGTCCATTGTGGCCTTAAAAAAATGCATAAAATGGATTGCTGAAGGGGAAAGCACTTTGCGTAATTGCGAACAAGAGGGAAAGTAGGATTGAGATGAATATAGTAATGGGAAGAGTGTGTATTCCACACGAAGTGCACCAACTTTTATTATCATATTAATTATTATGCCTATAGTGCAAATTACATAATATATATTGGGACTTCCTTTATTATTCTCTTATCTTGTTACTTATAACTTTTCTTGTAGTTGAATGCTTTATAATCCACAAGCTAATTATCATTACAGTTGATGACCATGGAATTAATGTTTGGCTTGAATGGATTGAGAATATAATAGTCATGGTGGAGATGGGGAGTTTTTTGAAGAGGGGCCAAATAAATATATTTTGTTTTATAAAAAAAGGAAAAGTTTGGAGGTTCAATTGATCGATATAAATGTTGAGCTACACATTTTATATCGGATTCGGTGTTCATCCGAGTTAATATATAAGATATTGGCTAGTTTTTATATTGTCAATCATTTCATAGACTCTTAGCATGTATGGTATTATATGTCAATCCCGAGTTGATGAGGCACATGTAACCCTGTTGATATTGTTCCACCAAGTAATTCTGATGGGGTAAATTCCATAAAGGATCAAGTTACACACGAGGAAGAATGTTGAGATGTAATCCCACGGTGAAAGTCGCTCTCCTCTACGGTTAATATATATCTACAACTGCCTCTATTGCTAATAAATGATTTTACATTGGAACCACATAGACCGTTAACTATAAATTCTTTCATTTCGGAAAACTTGTATTGATAAAAAGAATATTCTAGAATTTATAGTCCAAAAATTACGAAAATGATCCTTAAATTAACAGTTTCTTTACTTGTTCACGAAGAAGTAAAATTTAAGTTAATTTTGGGGTTAAAATTAGAAATTTAAAGAATATTTTGCGGCAACAACATAAGTTCAACTCCCCCTATTTTAAATAGTACTATTTGAAGAAGTTTCAATAGGGGAGGGAGGGAGGTGAGGAAAATAACATAAAGTCCAAAAATATTATTATTTATCTCAAATATTTATCAAAATTATATAAAAATGCTCTCAAAGTAAGTTATAGCATTTAAAAATTAACGTAACTATTAATTTAGGGACTATTTCTGCACCTGTAACATACTTAGAGGACCTTTTGCACATCGATGTCATTTAGAAGACCAAAGTCCAATGGTGACCCATTTTATTGGAACCTTTCGACAATTACCGTTAAAAAATAACAAATCCAAATTTATATTTCAAGCTTTTCCATTATTAACTTGCCAAATTTTTATTCAAATGGTAATTTTTCATTCAAAATAAAATTATTTGTCTCAATAATTGTGGCCACACAAAAAGAAATTGTAATGTAGAATTTACAACGAGTCTTTTTAAGTCGAACCAGCTAACGAGTCGATGAGTTGTCATACTAATAATAAAATTTATTACCTTCATTCCTAAATGATTGTCACATTTTGATTTTTCATGATCAACAAAACACGATTTCAAACATAAATATATTTTATGTTACATGTGAAAAAATTATACAAAATTGATATTTCAAAAATATATATTAAGACGAATCTAACGATATGTCACAAGACTATATTATTTCTTATCATTTAATGAGAATTTATGATCAAATTTCTTAATATTTAAGTGTTTGACCATCAAAAGCCAAAATGTGACAATCTTTTAGGGACGAAAAGAGTATATATTTACTGAAGATCCAATGGATTTGTTAATAATCAATAATTTCATCCTCAGATCAATTTAGTCATTAGGATCATGAAACTGCAACCCATATGTTTGAGGATATTCAATAATAAAGTTGTACAATTTGATGGGCCATTTGTAACGCCCCTATATTTATTAATGATGAATTAACTATTCCACAAGGGTTTTAGGGAACTGATATTCGATGTGCATGGTTTGGTTATGTTCGATTCTGGACAAAAAAAAAGAACCGAACCGACATCACCGGTTCTAGGCCAGATAGAAGCGAAATTGGTTCGGTTCTAAACGGTTGGTTCATATCGGTTCCAGGTCAGTTCCTGTTCGGTTTCGATTCTGGGCCGGTTCTGGGCCTCGTGTTTTGGATCTAAATTTGAACTCACTTTTACTTTGAAATTTTAGGTCTGTTCGTTTCTAGCTAATATTATTATTCATTTTGGACTCAAATCTAAATGTGATTAGTATTGTTTTAATTAAATGTAACTCATAATTAAGTTTCAAAGATATATCTACTCTATATAAGTTTAACAAGCTCCTTTTAAAACTAATTTTAAAATTTGTACACACATTTATCACACGGTACCATTTTTAAATATATATATATATATATGTATCTATATATTATTAGCTTAAAACATATTCACTTATCTAGTATTATATCATACTAACAATAAACAATGTTGAATCCTCTCACTAATTATCCTTTACTAAACTTAATTTTTTTCTACATAAAATTAGTCATCGGTTTGGTTCGGTTTTTATCGGTTCTCCTACAAGACAAACCGCGTCGGTTCGGTTCTCTCAAAGGTGGAACAAAAATCGGTTCGGTTCCTATCGGTTTTAACAAAATCGGTTCTTTTCGGTTCGGTTCTCTCAAAGGTGGAACCGAACTCGATTTTCCTCCACACCCAGTGATACAAATGTTTTTCACTTTTACTTCGTTTCTAATGAAAGGGGAGAAAATTGGAACAATGCCCCTTCCCCATCTTCTTTTATTTTTACCTCCTTCTCTAATTTTTTCAATTTTAGTACTCCTCTCCCTCCAAAATTGGAAGAAAATCTAAAAAGCAGGGTTATTTTTAGCCAAATTCTTCACTAAGGCCAAAACAAATAATTTAAAAGAACACAGTACTGAGTTAATCAAATAGTCTAGTGGAAAAGATTCTTGCTATACTCACCTCATCGCTAATTTATAAAATAAAAAAATAAAAAAGGACACAGTACTAGCTAAAATAAATAAATAAACTAAGGTTGCGTCTGGTATAGTGGAATGGAATGGTATAGGAATGGAATAAACAAAGTAATGGAATAGACAAAGAAAAGGAATGGATTAATAAATCTTATTACTTTGTTTGGTATGTGAATAGTAATGTGATTGAATTATCACATTACCCCAATTTTTCTAATTTGATTACCTAGTAGGAGGTAATCATCCATTACCCCCAATTTGGGCGGAATGGTTATTACCTCAAATGAGGTAATTCAATTAACTAGGGAATACAATCAAAATTCATTGTTATCTACCAAACTAAGTAATACAAACTAATTTAATTTCATTCATTCCTATCTCATTCCATTCCCGCATACCAAGCACAACCTAAGTACGGGCATAAAAATTTTAAGAAAAAATTGAGTGAGGGCATCCTTCCAATTTTCTGAAGGTCGTGTGATTTTTCCTAGTTCCATATTAGTATAGATTTCGGCTATTTCTAAATTGGAAGAAAACAACAAGGCATTTTCCTTGTTATTAGTGCTGTTATTGTCGACATTAAAAGTAGACAATTGATGTTATTTTCAATCAATAAAAGAAAAAGAATTAACTTTATTACTCAATCCTGCAATAATTTATCCCGAAAATTAAAGAAACAAAGGACAGCCGACGTTTATTCCACTAGGTGATAAAAGAAACAGTATGTCCTACTTCATGAGAAGGGTCCATTGATTGCATTATTTTTGTATAGGAGTTTATTACATACTTCACTTCAAAAAAGGTGAAAGTTGCCTGTTTGAATTGGATTTAACATAAAAGGGCACCGTTGATGAGAAATAGAGTTTGATGAGCTTCTTTCTATCTAACTACCAATTGTGCTTCTTTTGTAGGAAAGGTGCGTCATACGTACACAACACGACTATGTGTCACCTTATATGACAATCTAAAAGAGGTTTGTCGGGTCTTGCTCTCGTGCCAACATCATTATTCATTAGGTATTAATTGTGTTAACACAATCCAAGTACTAATCAGGCCCATTTAACTTAAACTCGGCTTATCACAAATATGAATCCACGCCAAAACATCATGTACATAATCTTTAAACCTAATGTGACACCAGTTTCCACCACACATAGACGGCACCGTCAAGGGCGGGATGGGGGGCGGGGGCAAGGGGACTATGACCCACCCTAAGTTTTGAACAAACTCTATACGTAATAGAAATAATATGAAGACAAAAAGTTGTAGTAGCCGAGTTAGCCCCCCACAAGCCCCCCCCCCCCCCACCCAACTAAAATAGAGGGAATTGCTTACTTGGTATTAAAGAGTGGGTCACTATTGCACTTTGGTCCTAGTAAGTGACTCAGATGCGTAAATGGTCCCTATAAGTGGCTAGCAGGTGCACTTTTGGTCCATAATTTAACACCTACGTTAATTTGGGGGGTTTTGCGATTTTGAGACAATTTGGGGGCTGGTTATGCAATTTTAAGACTTTGCTTGATCTCATAACTCTTTTTTCCAAAATCGGATCTTTTTGTAAAAAAAAAACTACCAAAATCGAATATTTTATCCTAAACAACTATCAAAATAGAATCGTTTAGTAAAAAAAACTACGAAAATCGAACCTGTTTGGCAAACTACGAAATTTTTTTGGCAAACAACTATTCTCCAAAAAAAACTACGAAAACCAAACTTTTTGCCTAAAGGAAAACATTTAGCTAAAACAACTACCAAAATCGAACCTTTTTTAGTAGGAAAAAAATCGAAAAGAAAATCTAAAAAATAAATAAGTAAATCGAAAGAAATCTAAAAACATTGAAAAAAGAGTCATGGGATCAAGCAAAGTCTTAAAATTACGTAACGCTCCCCTAAATTGTCTCAAAATTACAAAATCCCCCAAATTAACATAGGTATTAATAAATTCGTAATCGATGGATGGAATGGTTACTTCAAAAGGAAATATCCAAAGCCAAAGTGCACCTACTCCATAATATATATATCGATATACATTTACATTTTCATTAAATATATGTATACTGCAATTTGTGAGGCTAAAGTATATACGTACTTTGAATATAAACATATATATTAACCCTAGGGGAGAGCGACTTGAGATTGCATCTCAACACTCCTCCTCGCGTATAACCCGATCTTTATATATATATATATATATATATATATATATATATATATATATATATATATATATATATATATATATACATACATATACATATATATATATATATATATATATATATATATATGTATATGTATGTATATATATATATATATATATATATATGTATATGTATGTATATATTCATATCAATTTTAGAGTTTATTTGTACTCAAATATGTTTCTCTAAAGTATATATGTACTCAAATATTTTTTATAATATCCATGTACTCTAAATATAATATACACTCTTAAACACAAAGTTCAATGTACATATATATTACGGATAGCACTAAAGTTCAATCACTGAGACTTACATGTGAAATTGACAAATATCAGTCTGCCAATGATATTTACTGGGCTCAACGTGCGAAAGCATATTGGTACACTAAATGTGACCGTAATACTGGGTTTTTTCATGTCTTGTCAATCCAAAGGGGAAAGTTAAGTCTTATTACTAAGCTACAGAATGAACATGGCACATGGGTTTCTAATTTCTCGGACACTCAGTCTTTGGCTGTTGATTTCTACACTAAGCTTTTCACTTCAGAGACGGGAGGTTCTGAATCCTATGTTAGGACACTTACTGATGCCTATGCTTACAAGTGATGTACTAGATGTTCCATATCTAGAGAGGAGGTTAGAAAAGTTATGTTTGTTATGAACGGGCTTAAATCCCCGGGATCAAATGGTATGACTGCTACATTCTTTAAGGATAACTGGGACATTGTCGGAGATAATCTATGTGACATGACAATCAACTTTCTTTAACATGGTATTTTTCTTAAGAAGGCCAATTTTACATTGATTACTATTATTCCTAAGGTTCCTTCTCCAATTAATATGACACAATTTAAACCAATTGCTCTCTACAATGTGACCATAAAGCTTATTGCTAAGGTTTTGACTGGACGACTGCAATTGGTTCTGCCGAAAATCATTTCAGAGTCACAAAGTGCTTTTGTTCCTAAGAGGTTGATTATAGACAATATGTTACAAGCATATGAGATTCATCCTTTCCTTAAAAATAAGAAGGTGGGTAAACAGGGCTATATGAAACTAAACTTGATATACTTAAAGCTTATGACCGCATTGAATGATCATTCTTCCAAGCAATGCTCTATAAGCTTGGTTTCAAGTCTCAGTTTATTGATGTTATAATGGCTTATGTTTCTTCTGTTACATTTTCTGTACTAATTAATGGGACCCAAGCAGGACACATTAAACTTGGACTCGGGTTAAGACAAGGGGATCCCTTATCTCCCTATTTATTTATATTGTGTACAGAAGGGTTGATTGCCTTACTTAAGGATGCATGTTCTAAAGGGGATATCAAGGGTATCAAATTCGGATCACACATGGAACCGTTGTCTCACCTACACTTTGCATATGACATATTACTTATGGGCGAGACTTCTTATCATGAAGCAAGATGTTCTAAGGCTATCCTACGACAATATGAGGAGTGGTACGGACCGAAAGTAAGTGTCCACAAGTCCTCAATATGTTTTAGTCCCAATGTGAAGAATGAAATTAGGGAAGCAATCTCCACCATTTTGGGCATGCCGAAGGTTACTACCCATGAAAAGTACTTCTCCCGTCCGTTATAGGTGCTTCAAATAAAATCATTGTGGAAAGAATGAAGCACCACATCTCAGACTTGAAACCTAGACTACTTTCCAAAGCAGGAAAGAAAGTATTTATTTCATCCATATTACAAGCTATTCCAACCTGCTTTATGCAGTGTTTCCTCCTACCTATACAAGTCTGTAAGAAATTGCAGGCTATAATAGCTAATTTTTCGTGGGGATCTGAAACTAATACAAGAAAAATACATTGGGCTTCTATATCTACCCTTTCTAAAATTAAAGGATTCGGGTGGTTTGGGATTTAAGGATCTTCATAGATTCAACCAGGCCCTTTTGTGCAAACAGCTTTGGCGGATTATCTCTGATCCACATCAACCAGTTGCATTGCTCTTCAAGGCTCGATACTTTCCAAACAACAACATCTGGTCTGCTACCGTGGGTTTGAAACCTAGTTACACATGGAGAAGTCTTATGTCAGTGCGTGATTTATTATTAAAACAGCAACAAGAGATGCATTCAAGAGCTTCATGTAGTCAACAGAATGATATTTACCAAGCTTTGGAAATTAAAATTACAGGGGAAGGTCAAACATTTTCTGTGGAGGTGTCTTCTGGATATTCTTCCTACAACGGATAATTTACTAAAAATGCGGAATCAAGTTCCTACATTTCAAATTGACCATTATCATTATTCATTGTTTAGTACGCCAAAAGAATGTAAACCCATAATTTAATTCAAACTAACATCAATCTTCCCAAATTGTTCTTACAAAATATCTGAAGCTATGGATAAATGACCATCACTCTTCAGATATACTGAATTCATCAAGTACGTATTCGTGAAGGTGCCAAGCATACGAAGGTTGCGATTACTATTCTACACTAATCACTGAAACAACTCTCGCAATGTTGGATCCAACAGATGACCACAACATTGCAGTTTTATTACTGATATCATTTATGCAGCGCACAGCTGCAGTTTTGAGCTCCTACATCATCAGCCAGACAAGGTGGTTGGACATTGTCGTCCTTATACCAGATCGAGCGTGCTTCAGTTAATTCATTCAAGAAATCATCCAGCTTTTCAATGGTGACACTGGGCATGACCACAATATGAGCCATGTTTCTCTCGCACGCAAGCTGCCAACGGCGCACAAATTCTCCATCGCGTGGCCGCTCAAACACCACAGTGCTGCTCAGTTCATTGAGCATAGCACTAATTCCTGCATCTCTGAGCCGGTCTTTCAGGTAGTGAGCATTTCGAAGGCACTTTTGAACTTCCTTCTGGAATCCCTTGTACCCTTTTCTGTTTAAGGTATACCATAGGAAGAGTGGAGCATGACCATTTCGACTTCCCATGATTGTGGCATCCCTTGAGGCGAGGTATTCTACATTACTAGAGAGTGCATTAATGTGCTGCAATCTTGTTAATTGAACACCACATGGCATTGGACATCCTACAAATTTGTGGCCAGAAACACTCACACTTCCAATAGGTTTCTTGAAAGTCACTTTTGGTGCCTGATATGAAACACCAAATATTCAGCACACAAATATCACAGTAAATCATACCAAAGCAAATCAACTTTCAAAAAAAAGAAAAGAAAAAAGACACAAACTCCCAACTATGTATGTCATTAACCGTTCCTTATATACTTCGATGATTTTTTCTTGTTTGCAGTGCTTATCGAGCATACATGATATCGTCTTTCACTACTATATGTTTTGGTGTTTGTATAAATATACGTGGAAGTTCCACGAGCAAAAGGTCTGACTAGTTTAGAATTTTAACAATCATTACATGTACAGAAGCTTGAGGTTAAATAGGAAAATAAGTATGACCAAAGAATCCAGTTTACTTACTAGTTTGACAAATGGCATCATCAGTCCAAATAGAGCTCCATCACAGTGGATGTAAAATCTATTATGGGGGAATCCACAATCCTCGAGGGTTTTTATAACAAGATCAAGATCATCAACAGCACCTTTTACAGTAGTTCCTGAGATCCACATAGCATGGAGAATATAACTACAGAATTCATAAATGAAAGGAAACACAAGCGCCTCAACAGGATAGGTTAGGTAGGGAAACTACCTATATTGACATTGATAATGGCAGGTTTGTCCTTGTGTAAGAGTAGCTTAGCTCTGAAATCTTCGCAATCTATTTCACCAGTAACTAACGTTCCAACCTTCTCACACTCCATTCTGTACATTCTTGCAGCTTTGAAGATAGAATAATGTGATTCCTTCGATGCATACAGAATGCCATCAGGGAATACTTCTCTACTGCATAAGAGAAATAGAATATCTTGGCATCAAAATGATGTGAGAGAACAGTGAAAGCTAAAAGCTAAAAGCTAAATCTAAGTAAAATTGAAATTATATAAGTAAAAAAGAACAAACCCGACAAGTATTCCATGAAGATTTCCTTCAGTACCACAGTTGGTAATATACCCCCAATATTCATCTTTCTCAATCTCCCATAGACGAGCAAACCAATCTAAAACACCAACTTCAAACTGTCTGGAGTGAACCCCATAGTTACTCTCAATGAAGGGATCGCCTAAATTATTTATGGAGAAGTGCTGCAGTTGTGTAAGAGCACCGTAATCAAAATCTAGGTTGTATGGATATCCTGCAACAAAGTATCCATTTATGTGTTGTGTCAGTACCATAACATCTCTCAAAATGAAGATTCGAAAGAAAAGAGTAACCGTACTAAAAAAATTACCACATATCAAGAAACAGAGTGCATAAACAAATGCACAGGTAATACATTAGATTTCAGAGACATGTGATGCAGAGGGCCTTTACACACGATATCAAATTACATAAACTTGTCTGATACAAACTAGCCAGAAAGTTATGATCCAGTCACTACAAAGTTCAAACAGACGATATAATATACATGTGCAAATTATAACATTATCGAAAGATACAACAGTAGAAAAAAACCGTCCACATAGAGCACAGTGGAACCACTACTAAGGAGTAAGGACGAACAATTGAAAGAGAAGGCACATCAGTCTATATGAATCAACACCCAACAATCATAGCATTGTACTCCCTCCAACCCTAAATAATTTTCCAGTTTTCAATTATGATGGCTTCCTTTTAAAGCTTCAAACCTCAATATTAGGCTGCCAAAGGACTCAGAATTTTTTTATTATTATTCGCTCTTAAGAAAAATGAATCATAGTGACTCATTACACTAACTACACTTCGTACCTAACATGAACATGTAGATAGTATTAGCACTTTATTCTTGGATGAATTCGGAAACAACGTCATAGTTACACGAGTAAGGTCGCCTACTATCCCCCTCCGGCCCGCGGTGACTTGCATAATCAGGAGCTCTTCAGATGCATCATGTAATGTTCTAAAATGTACAATATTTTTGAAACATATATTCAAGTATAATATTTTCAATCTACTTCACTCTTAATATTTTTCTAATTATATAACAATATCCCAAAATTTTCCAAATCCCAGATCTGGAGTAAGATCATCTTCAATTATTCTCTTAAACTAAAAATTAAAAAAAAAGAATTGAGTTGACCGATCGATACATTAGAACTATAAACTTAATAAATCCCAATATCGCAATTCACAAATCAAATAAAAATACTACTATAGCACAACAAATTATTATTATTTAAAAAAAAAAAAAAAACATTACCTAAATGATGTTTAGTCCGCTCAACGAGAGTTTTACGATACCGAGCCAAAATACTAGCCATGGCGGCTTCTTTATCTCCGGTAGATTCGTCATCAGCTTCGGGTTCCGTAACCTCCAGGCACGTGGTGTGCACGTTCCTTCCCAATACTATCTCCCTCTCTTTCCCCACAGGCTTGGGAACTGGCTCGGGCACCACACCAGCCGGATCGAATAACTCCACAGCACCATTTGAAGCTTTCCCGTTGACCAAAGCAGCAGACATGGTAGCAAAGGGAATTTTAATTATTTTTTTATGGCAAATGTGGAGTTTTAAAATGGGAATATCTAAAAAATGGAGATGGGGAGGAAACCTTCGAGGAGGGGGTTTAAGTCGCTCCACACCTAAATAGTGTTTTTTGGAAATGAAAGTACTATTATGCCCTCCACTGTTTCTAAATTCTGTGTTTGAATGGGTTCTTATTAGGGTTAAAAGGGTCATTATATCCAATTTGGTTACTGATTCTGTGTGGAAATAGATTGTTCCTTTGATAATGATTGAAGAAGTAGAGGTGTTTGAATTTTGATTAATAGCTATATACACCATAAAACAGTATCTAAAACGTGATGAAATTATTACTTTATCCTAACTAAAATTTCATTCTAATACTAATAAAGATTTTGTAAAATTAGCACCAAACGTGAAAAAATGATTACTTATTTCATCATTGAACTTTTTAGATCGTTTACATTCAACTACTTCTTTCATTTTTTTCGTTTCATCGTTAATTTCTATTAGTTTTTCGAATTTAATCATGGATATTTTCATAATATGCATTATTATGTGTGAGTCATTACATAATATAGACTTATAATAACATTTATATTTGAGTTTATATTTATATTTATCTACTATTGTATAACTACACTTATATTTATATTTCTCTATTATTAACTAATGTTTGGTGATATTAGATCCAACGGTAGACTTGCAAACATAGTTGATCGCTTATACACTCTAACACAGGAGCAAATAGAACTTTTATAAGTGAATTGACTATTTTGCCGTTTCTATGTGTAAGTGCAGTGTTTCATTCAGGGTCAAAATAATTATTTCACTATTAAAAAATATTATTTGGGTGTATAATGGTTCCAAAGGGAACATTAGGGTCATGTACATCAGTGGTCAGGGTATATATAATTCCAAGGCCTTACTTTAAGGCCCCAACCGAACCAGTGAATTCAAGGTTGGAATGAATATCCAACCTTAGATTCACTGGTTCGCTATATAATCATGAAAAATTGAATTGTTGTTTAGAACCGAACCAATGAATCTGAGATTGAGTATTCCTTCCAACATTGAATTCACTGGTTCGATTGGGGCCTTGGAAAGTAGGGACTTGGAATTAGTTTTTACCTCAGTTTACCTATAAATTATAATACGGATTGATATTATTGAAACTGACACCTTTTCAACTATCCTAAAATAGCTTGGCTCCTTATAAATTATTCACTCACCTTCAAATTTGTACCCTCCTTATTTATAGTAATAACTAATCCTAAAAATAAAAAAGTAACAATTAAAAGTAAATTATACAGAAAAATTTAGAGAAACTGATATACATGCTCTTACGCTAAAATAGAAGCCACGTTTTAAGCAAATTAAGAAGTGTAATAATATGACATTTTTGGACATCATTTTGGGACAACATATCTTTGGGGTCGAGTGGCTTATGGAGGTATGGAAAGGTCACCAAGGCAGACATTGGTTGGTCCACGTTTATCCTCCTCCTATTTGAATATTCAGAATCTTGTCAATCACAATTATTGAATATTCAGAATCTTTTAAATTGCAAATATTGCAGAATATTCAGAATCATGTTACGTGAGTCGTGACATATGCTGCTATATGCACAATGAAACAAAAATTGTTTTAGCCACTAAAATTTCAGTTTTACTGTTAGTATATAAAAGGATAAAGCGGGTTCTTAATTGTCGTCATGCACCCTAACACGTGCTTGTCTTTAACCAATCCAATACAAGATGCGCTCGTTAAGGGGATTCCATCATGTTGAATTAGTAGAAGATTTCGTTAGACATGCATGGTCCATAATTTTATCGTCTTCACTTTATCTACATGTTAGGTAATGAAAGAAATATGCATGGTGCACATTCTCTTTGACTAAATCATCTAGAAGATTATATGAGGAGCCAATTATACAAATAGTTTCTAATATTGTTTACCAAGTTGCAGTTTAGTCCCTAATAGTAAGATCGTTACAATTTAATTCTCAAAAATGGCAAAAAAAGTTATAGGTTAGTCCCACGTTAATATGATACTAAATTGCTCCTTAGCATCCTAATACTAAAGGAGAAAATAGTCATTCCTCCTCAGCTAGAACTATGCAGCCAAAAACATTCCATATCTCCTTAAAAAACAATTACTAAATTTCCTCATTTTCTAACCCAAAAACTAGCGTTTCCATATCCTCCAAAATGCAAGAAATGTCAAGCATCACCTAAAAAGATTTCCTACAATAAACCAAGATAATGAACTCTTTTTGAAAGAAAGGTTGGTAAGTCTTTTTTTAAAAAAAAATTAAGCCCGCCAACGAGGAGTTTACGTGTTACTAATAAGTAAAAATAATACAAAGTATTGCGAGTGTAATTGCAACAAAGTGAATACATGCATACAACAAAAGAAACAAAAGGGTTTTATATAATGAGATCTCAGAAAGTCTAGCAAAAAAGGGGGCAGAGAGGGGGGTTCATGATTTCGGAAATTCCCATTTTAGGAGGTGGGGTGTTATGAAAACATCCCAACCTGCCAAAAAAGGAATAACCGAGTCAGAGGGAGTCCCATCCCATTCCCCTGATCAAACGCTAGAAAACACCCGAAAGCCCAAAATAAAAAGACCCTAAAACTGATAATAAATGTGCTCCTAAATATAATGTGAGTGTTGGAAATTGATGTGTCAATTTCCTCAAATAGTGCCCGTGAACTATATCATCTATATATACGGTTCAACAACCGATAGTTATCTGAACTATCAGTAGTCTCACCCGAGATAATGCCGGGGGTCATCGAATGGCAGACTAGGCTCTCACGATGATCTTCGGGATTCGAGTATACGGTCTTATACGTTGAATCCCGATGCCTTCGTTACTCGGGCTATGAGGTCACACACGTAACAATTACCAAAGATACTTTCGAGTAGTGACCCGAAAGTGAATAAGGGATTTGATCCATATTGAGGAATTTCGGTTCGATCGAGATCGTGTCCCGACCGAACCGATGGTGCGCCCGGAATTGGTTCCGGACACACCATTTGGGGTTTATGTATATATATATATATGTGAGATATATATATATATATATATTATCATTTATTGAAATGATTTAATTAATTAATGAATTAATTAAATAAGATATGATTTAATTAATTAATTAAGATTAATTAATTCCATCATCATGAATGGTTGACATCTTGGTGGCTACTTTATGCCTTGGGAAGGCTTTGTAAGTCTTGGGAAGAACTCTTGTAAGAGAATCTTCCATGGACCAAGAGGCATTAACCATATGGATGGTTAATGTGTTTGTTTAGTGTATAATGTGTTTTATCATCCATTCTATATCATAAGATGATATAGAATGGGTAGAAAATCAATCTAAGTCTTGCATATCTCTTGCTAGAGAACACAAGAACACAAACAAACACACTTCATCTTCAACCTCAACCCTCTAGCAAAACTCTAAGTGTAGAGTGTAGAACTAGTTCTACATTTTTGCTATAGTAGTAAAGACTACATACTCCTCAATAACACACACTAGTCCAAGTGTGTCTTATTGCTATCTAAGGTATTGGTGTGGACTATTTCATAGTAGTTTCATATCACCTTGGTGATAGACATTTCTTCAAGGAGAAAGCAAAGGAGCAAGGTGTGGGGATAAGCGCTTAAAGATTTACAAAGCTTCCGCTCACGCTTCAAAGGTATAACTTTGTAGCACTACTCTTTTATATGTTATTTGTAGCATATTCACACTACCTTTAAACATATACTTCTATGAGCTAGTTTCATTGTGTAAGTTCTAACGATCAACGAATTAGGGTTTTCTAGACATATGAACTATCGTAGTTCATTGTGTCTTGCAACCCCGGGATATTCCAACAGTGAGCACGCTCAGCAAGACTATATAATTAATAGCAGGACGTCTATCTCGTTGGGTCTGAACTATGCTCTGGCCGATCCTCCAATGCCACTTGTCAGATGGTCCCCCCGTCATATGCAGTAACTAATCTCCATAGCTTCCATCTGGACATGTAGTAAAGCTAAACACAATTTTTATTTTTTTGTAAATTAACGATAAGGTGATGAGTATCAAATTCAGGATCTTTAGGTCATTAGCAAGAGTCTTTTTCACTATGCTATTCAATTGACTCAACTCTAAACACTTTGAAGAGACTAAAGCTAAAGTTCTCACCTTTGAATGATTATTGTTCAAAAAACCCACCACAAAATTATGAAATAAAAAGATACATAAATTAATTTGATGACAACTCCAATTTGTTGTAGTTAATTATAATGTGCGAAATTGAGACTAATGGTTTAATTGTGCAATTGAAAAAATATTGCTAGTGGTACCGGATTCGAGTTTCTTTCAAAGAGGTCTCGAGTTCGAATATCGCAGAGGAGTATATTTAAACATACTTCATTTTATTTCGTGGCTGTCTTTGTAGGTTTTTCGAGGCTGCTTGTGCAGCATTTCAGCACCCACTCTGTGGGATTTCAGGCGTTTCGGGGATTTCCAACACCCACTCTATGATATTTTCGGGCGTTTCAAGACAACTTCGGGGATTGGACTCACATCCAGGAAGCGAAGTTCAAGAATTATGTGGATTTAGCAGTCGAGAAGACGAAGCTGTTTATTTCGAGTTCAGACTCCCATTTACTAATTTAGAAATGTAATGTATTTGATATCACATAGCTATTTGTAACTTCTATTGTTTGAATGAAAAAAAAATGTGTCAATTTGTGTGTGACTCTTTCAATTACCAATTGTATGTATTAAGGGCGATTAGTTGCTACCTTGATTAGCAAAAGTCGACAAATAAGAAAAACAAGTTACTTTAAACTCCTCATCAAAGCAATATCGGTAAATTACTTGCTTGAATACCTTGATTCTTATATTACGGTGTAAATTGCTTGAATATATTGATTAATTGCAATTAACCAATTGTGTATTATTGTGTAGTTATATGTAAATAACCAATTGTATATCATGCATGATTAATTACAAATAACCAATTGTGTATCATGCCTGATTAATTGTAAATAATCAATTGTATATCATGCGTGATGAATTGTAAATAACAAATTTTGAATCATGTCTGATTAATTGCAAATAACCAATTTTATATAATTGTATAGTTAATTGTGATTAACCAATCGGATATTATTGTTAGTGCTATGAGGTGATTGTTGTAACTTGAGCCTAAAAATTTTATTCCAATAGTTGTAACTGAAAGGGGGTATGATAAAAAAAAAAAATTCATTGCATTGATGTTTGAAAAAAGTTGTGCTCATTTACTTATGAAACAAAGCAAGTTCAAGAACAACAATTGATGAGTAAATAAATAAATTTGATCTATGTCTGGTAATAAAATGGAGTTGTGTACATCATTTTTGTACAATTAAAAGATAACATAGAACTTGGCATCATGGCATTGTCGAATTCATCATAATCAGGTAATACATTTACATTTGAATATGTATATTAATTTAATTTATGAAAATAACATAAAATCAAAATATCAAACATCAATAATCATGACCTAAGCATATATGATTAATTGAATGATTGAATAAAATCAAAAGAAAAAAAAATGAACTACAACAATGTTTTAGTTGGTAATCTTTTATGGTTGAGAGAAAAGAGTTAGAGAAAAGAATATATAAGAATTTGATAGAAGAAGAATAGGCATGAAAATTAAATATACCAAAAGAAAAAAATGCCCAAAAATAAAAAGACCAGAAAGAAACAAAAAATAAAAAAACCAAAAAAAGGCAGATTTTTGGGTTTATCAAAATAGAAATAACTGAAACAATAATGATTGAGAAAATTGCCAAAATAGTCCCTGATAGTGGGACCGAATTGCACTTTAATCTCCAATAGTTACAGAATTGCATTTTAGTCCTCCAAAAGTGGCCAAAAGTTGCACTTTAGTCCACAGGTCATGTTTTCCAATAAAGTTGGGGTCAAAACACAATTTTTAACAATTATGGGGTCAAAACACGATTTTTGATGATTGTTTTCCAATAAAGTCTACAATTGTGGGTTAGTTAATGGACAAACTATAATATAATGGTTGCCGAAATAGTCCCCGATAGTGGGACCGAATTGTTAAAATCGTGGTTTGACCCCATAATTATTAAAAATTGTGTTTTGACCCCAACTTTATTGGAAAACATGACCTGGGGACTAAAGTGCAACCTTTTGGCCACTTTCGAGACTAAACTGCAACCGTGTAACTATTGGGGGCTAAAGTACAATTTCATCCCACTATCTGGGACTATTTCAGCAATTTTCTCAATAATGATTCAATCATTTCTCTCTCTGCCAAAATTGCCCATATCTAAATCTATACCATTAGATGTAAAAAAGTGGGAAGAATAAAACAATTAATGTGTGAGATCTGTTTAGTACTTCGTCAGTTCTCTTTTACTTGTCGTTCTACCCATTTGCACATAGATTAAAAAAAAGTAAAAGAGAATCAAAAATTACATTAGAAATATAAAATTACAATCAATTGAAACTATATAATTGGTTGGTTGTTAAATTCAAAGTAAAAGTAATTAAAAGATACATTGAAAATATAAATTTGTAATTAATTATGCTAGAACGACAAGTATTTAGAAACAAAAATTTAAGGCTAGAACGACAAGTAAAAGAGAACGGAGGAGTATTAAAAAGGCTGGCGATATTGCCAAAGCAATTTTCATTATGCCAGAGCAAAATTGAAGCATGTACCTATTTTAACCTTTCAAGTCAACTATTACATTATGTCATTAGTATTTACTATGTAATATATCTTGCAATTAGAATAATTTTGAAAATCAGCAATAAATGAGCACATTTCATATTTTAAATATATATCCTTAGTGTTAGATAATCATCATTATTGCTCTCTTAGTCAACTATTAGTATAAATTAATATTACTAAATGAAACCATTTATAAAATATGTTCAATTTCAATTGAAAATAAAACGCAATAGACATTAGTATGTAAGATCTTAATATCAATTAAAAAGAAATGAATGATAAACTATAACTCAAACTTCGCTCTGGCAGAATGAAAATTGCTGTGACAATATCGGTAGCCTATTAAAAACTAAGCATTCTCATTAGTACGATAAACCAAATTCCTTATGTTTTGATATGTCTTCCATACAATTTTAACCAAATGTGTTTTATCAACAAACTGTTCTTCCAAAGCCGTAGCATCTTCTTGCCCATCAACTAGGCCACCAAGAACAAACTTTGCTCCAATCAACGTCTACACAAATTAATCCTTCTAATCACAATCAAGATCTTCGATTGCTCATTATCTAATTTAATCTCTAACCATTGTTCTCAGTTGAAAAATTCAAAATGGAGTAAATCACAATTTTCTCTCTAGATTTTCTCTCTAGAGCTCCTTCTCACTAGGTTTTCCTTTCCTAAGTGCACATTTTCAAATTTCCTTCTTTTCAAAACTGTGGAATCTAAGGAATCCGATCCCTGATTTCCTCCTCGTTTGAATTTAGAGTGATTTGTGTTTATATTGATTACTATGGTCAAACCGCACGAATTGATGTGTGATTTCCTTGGTTTGTGTTCTGCTTTATGGCCAATTACCTTATTTTCATCAATTTTGATGATTCCCCACCATGATCCCACCACTATTTATTCAGACGGTAGTGTGGAGTTTATCATCAATCATTTGTCCTTCTACCCCAGTATATCTCAAGAATTTCGTCCCCTCCTCCCCCTTTTCATTCTTATTTTTGGGTTTCTAGAATTCGTCATGGATGCTGAATCTTTGAAGAGACTGGTGGCCGCATCTGAAGCTGAGGATGAGCCAGAGGATTTCCATTTGGAGGAATTTGATCTCTTAACGGGGTTAGTCGAAAGCGAAGCTAGCTTATTTGTGAAAGTCTATGGCTTCCACAAGGGCTTCATAAGTTTGCAAGGCTTCCAAACGGCAATGGCCAAAGCGTGGGATTGCTCGGACCTCCGGGTCTCACGTGTGGAAGGCCCCTTGTTACACGTTTTCTTTCCTTCCATCGAGAAAAGAATTCGGGTTTTTGAGGCAGGACCGTGGTGTTTCGATGATAACCTTCTCCTGCTTAGGGAATGGTTTCGAGGTGTGGACCCCACGGTTTTGGAATTTCAAGAGTGTAAATTCTGGATGCACGTCCGCGGGTTCGCCAATGAGTTCTATACCAAAGAAATCGCTGCTAGGTTGTTGGGGGGAGTTATGAAAAGTGAAATCATCGAACTACGTCGGGATAAAATGGGGCGGAAATTCTTTCGCATTAGGGGAATTGTTGATGTGAACAGACCCCTTCGTAGGCGTTTGGGTTTGGCAGTAGGGGGTCAAACAATGAAGGGAGTGATCTCGTATGAACGACTCCCAATAATCTGTTTTCACTGTGGGTTCATTGGGCATCTTATTCGCCAATGTCCCCTAATTCCTGAAGATGTTGATCCTCGTACGCAAGTAAAAGTGGATGCTAACATCAAGGCCCCCATGGAGCGCTCATGGGTAATTTGCAGACTAGATGCTGCTGTTGTCCAAAAGGAGGAGGATGCGTGGCAGCTGCCAAAGGACAATTCTACCCTTGCTGATCGGGAAAAAGAAATGGAACTTTCCATGCAGCCGTTAGGGTCCCCTTTCCCCCTCGGTAAGCCCCATGATCCGATCAGGGATGTGGCTAGAAAAGTTTCAAATTCTGTAACGGCTGATGTCATTAAAGGGCCACGGTCAAAGAGTGAAGACGTTGGACCAAGTATTCCCCCAGGCTTTGAATCAGTCATTAATGCTGATTCAAACGCATTAATGATGGAGGGTTTGACTGGTGCTATTAATAGCATTTATACGAATTCCTCTTATGAACCTGAAACGGACTGCTTGAATGGGCCCAATCTACCCCTGGTGATCCGAGATAAAGGGAAGGAAACGATTGACCCCTTCATCCCAGATTTTGAAGAAGGGGGTAATGCACATGGTCTTCTCCAAACTCTGAAATTTTTCGATTTTTCAGCTGCCAAACCCTCTTCTAAGGGTATTCACATCAAGGAGCCAAATATAATTCATGATCGTAGTCCCTCCAACAGACACAAAAGTCCTAGGAGGCCTGCTGTTAAGAAACGCCAACACCCATATGAAAAGGGTCTTAAAGACGGATCTCCCAGAAAGAAGACATCCCTTTCCGACGATGGATTGGATGTCTCCTCCCAAAACAGTGAATCGGCTGGGGCTGCAGGGCAGTCCAGCCGGGCAGAATGAATTGCCTCGTTTGGAACTGCCGGGGATTGGGTAATTCCCGAGCAGTTCGATCGTTGATGGGGCTAGTGCAGTCTCATAAACCTGCTATGATATTTTTGATAGAAACAAAACTGGTTGCATCAGAGTTGGAGTACATTAAACAGAAAATAAAATTCGCGAATGGGTTGTGTGTAGATTCCAAAGGGAGGCGTGGAGGCTTAGCCCTACTGTGGAATCGAGATCTCGACGTTACTGTCAAAACCTACTCTTCGCACCATGTTGAGGCGCATGTCGTGGAGAATGGAGTGGAACAGTGGCGGTTTGTGGGTTTCTATGGGCACCATGAAACTGTAAAGCGGAAGCTCTCATGGGATCTTTTGCGGTTTATTAATAGTTTCACTTGTCTGCCTACTATCTTTATGGGTGATTTTAATGAAGTCTTACTTAGGTCTGAATGTTTTTCTTTTAAAAGGAGTCGACCGAATTGGCAAATGGACCAATTTCGGCAAGTTGTAAGTGATTGTGCTTTAAATGATATTGGTTTTTCTGGTTATCCTTTTACTTGGTGCAACAATTTTATCTCCCCCCACTCTACAAGGGCTCGTTTGGACAGAGCTCTAGTCAGTATAAATTGGACAACTCTATTCCCTAACTGTACGCTTAGTCACTTATCCACAAACACTTCGGACCACTTGCCTCTTTTGCTTGACTTAGGGGTCAAATCGATATCCCCCTCAAAACAAAAGCCGCGGTTCCGGTTTGAGGAGGGTTGGTGCTTATATGCCAGTTCCACAGCTGTGGTGGAGGACTCTTGGGCAAAGAGTACAGAGGTGGATCCGGGGGCTAAGGTTTTCGATAGCATCCGACATACTCGGTTAGGATTTCTGCAATGGAAGCGGGAAGTTTTGGGGAATGTTCCCCGGACAATTAAGGAGAAACAAGCACAATTAGACAGTTTACAGCAGGGGACAATCACTAACGCGACCAAAGGACAGGCCTGTATTCTGGCCAAAGACATAGACCGGCTGAGAGAGACTAATGATATCTATTGGTGCCAACGGTCTAGGAATTTTTGGCGGGTTAAAGGTGATCGGAATACAGCGTATTTCCATGCCTTATCCAACCAGCGGAAGAAGACCAACTGGGTGTTAGAGCTTCAAGACTCTCAGGGCAACTGGGTTAGAGATACTGATGGTATCAAGGGACTTGCTGAGGCTTTTTATGCTCAGCTGTTTGCGTCCCAATCGGATAGCAGATTGCCCCAGTTGGGGCCATTGCCAATTAGGCAACTGTCAGAGTCTGATAAAAATTGGCTCTCTGAACAGTTTTCGGAGGATGAGATCAAGAAGAGTTTGTTTTCAATGAAGGGCTCCAAAGCCCCCGGGCCCGATGGAATGTCAGCAACATTCTTCAAGCATTACTGGGGGACTGTTGGAAGGGATATCACCGCCATGGGTCTCCAGGCTCTGAACCAAGGTGAGTTGTTTAGGAAGATGAATTTCACTCTCATTACACTTGTTCCCAAGATTCCCAAGCCGGTCTCAATGACCCAATTTCGGCCGATTGCCCTGTGCAATACGAGCGTCAAGATAATAGCCAAGACCATTGCCAATCGACTGCAAAAAGTCTTACCCACTATAGTCTCGGACTCACAGAGCGCATTCGTACCGAATCGGCTTATTACGGACAATATTCTTTTGGCGTATGAACTTCATCATACAATCAAAAAGAAAAAGTCGGGCAAAGAGGGTTACATGTCCATTAAATTGGACATGGTAAAGGCCTATGATAGGATTGAATGGAAATTCTTGAGGTTCATGTTGCAGCAGTTTGGTTTTAGTGATCATTGGGTTAAAGTCATTATGATGCACGTAGAATCTGTTACTTATAGTCTTATTATTAATGGGGAGCAGACGGGGTATATTCGCCCAGGACGTGGGCTTCGACAAGGTGATCCATTGTCTCCCTACTTATTTATCTTGTGTACCGAGGGGCTTATTGCTATGCTTAAAGACGCATGTAATACTGGGCATCTACATGGCATACGCTATGAGGGAGTAGAACCAATCTCCCACTTAATGTTCGCAGATGATACCTTGCTGGTAGGCAAGGCATCAGTAGAGGAGGCTGCCACGTTCAAAAATATTTTAAGGACTTATGAGGATCTCTCGGGTCAGCTGGTGAGCGTCGAGAAATCTTCTATCCTTTTCAGCCCTTGTGTGGCCGAGGATACCAAGAGGAATATCTCGGGTATGTTAGGCATTCCCGTAGTTTCCAACCATGGTAACTACCTAGGTCTCCCATCCACTATCGGCACCTCCAAAAAGGAGGTTTTTACCTATATCCTTGATAAGGTAAAAGCCAAAGTGGAGAATTGGAAACCTAGGCTCCTATCTACAGCAGGAAAGGAAATCTTCATTACTTCAGTGTTACAAGCGATCCCCACCTTTACAATGAGTTGTTTTCGTCTACCGAAATCTCTATGTGATTCTATTAACTCTCTACTTTCTAATTATTGGTGGGGATCGAAGGACAACGGTAAAAATAAATTACACTGGATTAATTGGAATACATTATGCAAAAGTAAAGATGCAGGGGGTTTAGGGTTTCGGGATACACAGTGCTTTAACAAAGCATTATTGATGAAGCAAGTGTGGCGGATAGCAAGCAACCCCGACTCCCTCCTTGCTCGAGTCTTTAAGGCTCGTTACTTCCCTCAGACCAGTTTTTGGGTCGCATCATTGGGAAGTTCTCCCAGCTACACGTGGCGGAGCATCCTCTCGGTTCGCGACCTCGTAAACAAGGGAACACAGTGGACATTAGCTGATGGGCAAAACATAAAAGTATGGCAACAAAATTGGGTACAACATACTCATTCAAAGCAGCTCATAACACCCATTGATCCAGATTTAGCTGACATTACAGTAGCCGAATTAATCGATCCAGACATTGGGACATGGAGGATAGACAGGCTACTATCCATTTTCCTACCAGTGGATATTGATGGGATTCTAACTATCCCACTTAATAACCTAACTGGACAGGACAAACCACAGTGGATGCATAGTTCACAGGGGCAGTTTACAGTCAAGACAGCATACGAATGGCTCATGAAACCCGAACAAACACATACACATGCATCAAGTAGCACATCAAATCAGGATGACAGTTTTAAGCAGATCTGGCAACTAAGGATCCCCAAGAAAATCAAACATTTTCTATACAAGGCGTATCTAAACAAACTGGCAACCAAAGTCAATCTCCATAACAAGCATGTGGATCTAGAGCTTAAATGTCCACTATGTCAGTATTTACAAGAAGATGAGGAACATCTATTTATCAAATGCGCATATAGTCAAGAAATAAATAGCATACTGAAAATGCCGGCAATCACTTCTAATAATCATACATTCAAGGATTTGTTCAAATTTGTTCACAATCGGGTTCCCCCGGACAAGCTTAGATTATGGGTCACATGCATGTGGGATTTATGGTACCAAAGAAACAGATCGGTTCATAATAACACAGTAAGGAACCCAATGGAAGTCGTACAGTTCGCTACTTACTTTCTAGAGGCATATAAAGCAGCTCCAGCCCTCCTCACGGCCACGGCTCCGCCAAATTGACTCGTCGTCCTTGTCGAGTGCTCCTCCGGAGGGAAATAGCTCCGATCTGGTCCAGAAGGGTATCTTCATCGTACCTCCGGCAACGGAGGGGGGAGGACAAGGGTAGGGGTCTTTTCGGGTCAGAGCACGCGAGGTGGAAGGGGGAAGTATAAGGTTGCGCATGGAGGTCAGGAGGTGATTTCGATGTTGTTTAAGAGATTGATGAACAAGATCAGTATAAAGATTGCAGAGAAGAAACGAGAAAGGCTCTCAACTTTTCGTCTTCTCTCAGAGAGAAGTAATGAAAGAGTTCAATAAGTGCTTCTCTTTAATAGAAGCTGCGCGAAATAAAAGGGTCTTTACCCTAGTTCCTTTCTTTTATAGGCTTTAGGTTAGGGTTAGATATAGAATGGATTTGGGCCTTCAAAAAGGGCCATGTTAGTTTGGACTGTAGTTTAGATTTTTCTTGAACCCTGAAGTTCGGGGTATTTGTGTACTCGGTTTGAGTTTTCTTGGTTCGTTTTTAATACATCGCTAATTATCAAAAAAAAAAAAAACCATTGTTCTCAGTAAAACTGAAGTTGCATCCATAAACAAGATTTAGTATTTTCATATCAGTTAACATTTAGATAAAAAGCAAAAACAACAACATAGTAAATAAAATGAATTTGCAGTTGAATGAAAAACAAGAATTGAACAAAAACAAAATTACATCTGCATTGTTAAACAAAGATTTTACCAGAAAAAACAACAACTTTGTCCTTAATTGAATATAATTTTGTACTCTGTCCACAGTTGAACAAGAAGCCAATGAGAACAAGAACTAACTTTGGAGTTGAATGAAGAAATCAACAATTGAACATAATAACATAATGGAAATAGAGAGAATTGCTAGGATGGTCCCAATAAATATGTGCATGTTGCAGTTTAGTCTCACTTAGTTGTTGGTTTGCCGAAATGGTCCCAACAATTGGTATATTTGGTGCAATTTAGTCCCCAACAGTTAAATATAGACGAAAAATTGTAACTTTGGGCCAAAATTGAAGTTTTAGCATTTAGTCAAGGTTAAAACCCAAATTTGGATATAAATTGGATTTTTCTTTGTTTTTTTTAATTTTTTTCGATTTCTTTGTCAATTTTTTTTTTAATTTTCTTTTTCGATTTTTTTCGTTATCATTTTCTTTTCGATTCCTTGAATTTTTTGCTTTTTTATTTTATTTTTTTCTTAGTAAAATGGTTCGATTTTGGTAGTTATTTTAGCTAAAAATTTTGGTTTTGGCAAAGAAGTTTGGTTTTCGTAGTTTTTTTGTAAAAACGTTCAATTTTGATAGTTGTTTGATAGAAATGTTCAGTTTTCGTACTTTTTTGACAAAAAATTTGATTCTAATAGTTGTTTTAGCAAAAATGTTCAATTTTTGGCTTTTGTCGAAACAACTACCAAATCGAAAATGGTTGTCAAAAAAGTATAAAACCGAACCTTTTTGATAAACAACAATCAAAACTGAACCTTTTTGCCAAAAAACTATAAAAACCCAATTTTTGTCAAACCGAAATTTTTAGCTAAAACAACTACCAAAATCGAACCCTTTTTAGTAGGGAAAAAAATCAAAAAAGAAAAGGAATTAAAAAAAAATCCAGATATCAAAAAAAATTGAAAAGAAATTAAAAAAATTCAAAAGAAATCGAAAAAAATAAAAATTGACAAAGAAATAAAAAAAAATTAAAAGAATTAAAGAAAAATCCAATTTATATCAAATTTGCGTTTTAACCTTGACTTAATGCTAAAACTTCAATTTTGGCCCAAAGTTATAATTTTCCGTCTATATTTAGCGGTTGGGGACTAAAGTGCACCAAATATATCAATTAATGGGACCATTTCGGTAGACCAACAATAACTAGGACCAAACTGTAACAGACACATATTTACTGGGACCATTCCAACAATTTTCTAATAAAAAATAATTAAACATTGATATCTAGATTTACATTGTACTTTCTCCTTAATTAAACAAGAAAACAATAATAAAAAATTTAATGGGAACTAAATTTACTGTCTTAAACAACTTAAACAAAAACAAATGAGTTCAAGTCAATCTTGGCTATGCACAAAGGGCATGTACTGTTTCGAACCAACAAATCATTGATACAATTCTTATGATGAGCACAAGGCGATCAATTTTTCTTTTTCTTCAAAATCGCAGAAACATATCGAATAGGCTTCTTTGATTATATCCCTCACCATTGTTTTCAACTTTGTTATAAATCTTGTTGTTTATCCCTCACCATTGTTATATATTTTGTAACGGATCGACAAATTTATTATGTAAGTGGTTTTTCTATGTTGATATATTCTGTTAATTTGTCATAATCAATAGCTTGGTTAGCTTAGTAGATATATTTTGTAATTCATTGACCAATTTATTATCCAAGGCTTCTAGCCTAATGGTACTGTACCTGAGCCTCCTTCCAAGAAGTTTCGGGTTCGAATCTCGCAGAGGAGTATTCTAAATATACTTCCTATGATTTAGTGGCTGTATTTGCAGCGTTTCAGCGTCCACTCAGTGGGATTTTCAGGCGTTTCGGCGATTTCCAGCACCCACTCTGCGGTATTTCCGGGCGTTTCGGCGATTTCCAGCACCCACTCTGCGGGATTTCCGTGTTTACTGCGTGTCGGATTCGCCAGACAACGCGTATCGCCAATCGTCAATCAATAGCTGCCAGGAACGCCATTCTTTTCGAACCCGGTCAGATCAGTGCGTATAAAACTCGCCAGACAACGCGTATCGGAATCTCCAGATAATGCGTATCATCAATCATCAATTGCCAGGAACGCCATTCTTTTCGAACATGTCGTATCGCTGCGTATAGGACTCGCCAGACCCTGCGTAATTCGCCAATCACTAACTGCCAGGAACGCCATCCTTTTCGAACCTGTCAGATCTTGTTCAAAATTCCACTTCAACTCGAAGTAGAATAAATCAATATTTTTTTTCTCTTTTTTCTTCAATGGGATACTCCCATTGTCGATAATCATATCTCACTACCACAAAATCATGGTAATTTATCTAAAATTTCACGAGTTTGCAACAATATTAATAGTAGTAATTTCAATAGAAATTTTTTTTAAGAAATATTACAAAAGTAAAATTGAAAAAGGTCAACGAAATTCCGCCGGTGAGTATTACATAGTAGAATACCCACCGGCAGGGCAGCGGAATGTGTATTTAGGCCTCAAGAATCGGCTCGGATACCATGTATAAAAGATATATTTATTGATATTTATTGATAATAATTACGCAGGGTCTGGCGAGTCCTATACGCAGCGATACGACAGGTTCGAAAAGAATGGCGTTCCTGTCGTATCGCTGCGTATAGGACTCGCAAGACCCTGCGACCCACCGGCTCTAATACCATGATAAGAGTCTATGGGGTTCCACTCTAAAACCAATTGGCAGTAGAGGGAGTAGCCCAAGATCTTATATATTAACCCGGGAGGACATCGACTTTCGATGTGGGATGTGCATCTTAACACTCCCCCTCACGTGTAACCCAATCATCGGCGGAACTTTCATCGCCGGTATTAACTGCCGGAAACAACATCAGCGGGTTACACGTGCCTCAATAACTCGGGTCTGGCTCATGATACCATGATAAGAGTCTTTGGGATTCCACTCTAAAACCAATTGACGGTACCTAAGAAACTGAAGAAAGGATTTTGCTGAACACATGAGAAAACAGGTCCATGACCGGTCCCTACTACATTTTTCGAGGAGACAATTAGCAAAACAAAAACCACACTCACTCACTTTTTCTTGGAGTGATAAGTAAAACAAAACTAAAAGGATTAAAAAAAGATATTTTTACCACACCCCCAAACTCCCAGAATTATGATGGGAAAAAAATATCTTTTTTTAATCCTTTTAGTTTTGTTCCACTTATCACTCCAAGAAAAAGTGAGTGAGTGTGGTTTTTGTTTTGCTAATTGTCTCGTCGAAAAATGTAGTAGGGACCGGTCATGGACCTGTTTTCTCATGTGTTCAGCAAAATCCTTTCTTCAGTTTCTTAGGTACCGCCAATTGGTTTTAGAGTGGAACTCCAAAGACTCTTATCATGGTATCATGAGCCAGACCCGAGTTATTGAGGCACGTGTAACCCGCCGATGTTGTTTCCGGCAGTTAATACCGGCGATGAAAGTTCCGCCGATGATTGGGTTACACGTGAGGGGGAGTGTTAAGATGCACATCCCACATCGAAAGTCGATGTCCTCCCGGGTTAATATATAAGATCTTGGGCTACTCCCTCTACTGCCAATTGGTTTTAGAGTGGAACCCCATAGACTCTTATCATGGTATTAGAGCCGGTGGGTCGCAGGGTCTGGCGAGTCCTATACGCAGCGATACGACAGGAACGCCATTCTTTTCGAACCTATCGTATCGCTGCGTATAGGACTCACCAGACCCTGCATAATTATTGATAATAAATATCAAGAATCGATAGGCTCCGATCCTCAGGAACGCGTTGTAGAGATCACATATATTTATAAGTAAATATTAAACTTAAACCTAATGCTTATGTGGGCTTATGGGCTAGCCACCCATAACCCTAACATGTGTGCATAAATTAATGATGAGGTGAGTTAACCAAAGGAGTTGATGTCACAAGTATATGTAAGAACGTTTGGAAGTGTGAGCTAAGGATCGGACAGAGGATCAATGCGTGTCTTGTGACTTTATGAAGAACACGTACTGGTAACTCAAGCGATAATTCGAAGGAGACGCCTATGTTTGTGTGTTCACTTATATTCTAGGACCATGACAATTGATTTTATTTTTGTATTTTCTTGTTGAATGTTGAATTTATCGTGTAGAAATATAGAGGGAGATATTTTATTGATGATAATTGTTGGTGTCATATAATACACAAACCTATATTTATAGGTAAAATATAACCTAAACCTAATGCTTATGTGGGTTTATGGGCTAACCACCCATACCCTAACAACCTAACCCTAGTCACTACTATATGGGCTTATGAGCTAGTCACCCATAACCCTAACATATCGTTTGACTCTCCTTCGTCTTCATAGTAAATGAGTTGAAAATAATGATAGAAATTGATTTTGATGATTTTAGAGTTTTGTGCTTTGATATGGAGTTGAAATTGGGAAAGTTCTCATATTAGCTTATGTTGTAAAGTATCCGTTAATCATTCGTCTAAATTAATTGAGAGGTTGATTGTACACAAATATCTAATTTTTGTAATATATTAGTATTAACAAAGATCTTATTGATTATATATATAAGTTGGTTTCAGCTATCGAGTTGAACTTTTCAATCCCTTTTTTTTTTTAAGAAAGACTTCATAATGAAGTATGGTCATATTTTTTTCATAGATAGTATGTTTAGAATGATTTAGCTTTTTAACATATGTCATGTCATATATCTATGTTTCCTTAAATTAACCTTTTAAATATATACAATCTCTTTTGTATTTTCTTATATATGTGTTCTATAATGTCAACAATATTTAATTAATTATACAAAAACGTAACTGTATAAGGAAAAATAAATTTGCATAATTTGGACGGTGCATAAAAGGCGAGTTAGATTAAGAGCTTAATAATAAAATAAGTTGGATTTAGGAGTTGGAAGTACATGAAGCTATTGCTAATCTACACTATATGTAATTGGGGAAGGGGGGAATTAGTTTTTTTTTTTGTGAAGCCCCATGTTCTATTTTTCCTAGATTTTAGCTAACTACCCATCACATTCATTTTTTCACTTTTTTAGATTATACAAAAAACAAGATGAAATTTTTTAATCTTTTTTATCATATATAAATATAAATTAAAAAGATCTTCCATTTAATATCCATATTTAGTACTCTTATGTTAATTTGTATTTTTAAAAATTCAACTATATCTTAAATTTTTAGTGAGACATATGAATTTTTTTTCTTTATGTTTTTTGTATGTAATAATATTTTTTATATATTTTTTATTTTTTTGTGCATGAGCAACGAATAAATAAAATATTAATTCGCACATACAGTGACAGTGCATCGATTTTACTAATTTTAATAGTTCATAAAGAATATTTTATCAAGAATTTTGTATAAAAATTAATCTAAATCATATATATCATAAATATAATGAATAAATTTACACAGGCTAGACTGTGGACAAATGGCTAGTAATTACTTTATACATTTGTTTTTGTCAATCCCAAAAGAGAAATTACGTGTTACTCAAAAGACAATACAAGTCTTACAAGTTTAAGCATAAAAAAGTAATACGAAGTAACTCTAATAAGTAGTGAAGCTTAAAAATGTATAACTTCTAAAATTGCATAATACGCCACTAACACTGGTACTGAGACGGTTGTGCCCACATTGATCCTGATATTCAAAGCAACAAATAAAGTTTATTTAGATCTTTAAATTGCTTTGTGGCATAAAATTGATAAAATTCGTCCAACTTCGTACCTTTCCGGCATAACCGTATATCAAAATTAATAAAAAGTTAAAATCCCAAATAGTTATTTAATTTTATTTCATGTAGAAATATAGAGGGAGATATATTTTACTGATAATGATGTTATTGTCGTGAATACATTGTAGGTATCACCTATATTTATAGGTAAATATTAAACCTAATTCTAACCCTGCGGGCTTATGTGCTAGGCTAATAGGTAAGTAACCCTAGCCCATAAGCCCGCAGTGTTAGAATTAGGTTTAATATTTACCTATAAATATAGGTGATACCTACAATGTATTCACGACAATAACCATCATTATCAATAAAATATATCTCCCTCTATATTTCTACATTTCATATTCATTTTAGTTCCAATTAATTTATATTTGTAAGTGTACATGGTGCATACATTATGATATACGTCGTTAAAATAAATTGAAGGATTAGAAGTATATTTTCTACTATCCATAAAGCATAAAAGATATTCCCTCCGTCCCTAAAAGATTGTCACATTTTGACTTTTGGTGGCCAACAAAACATGATTTAAAACATAAATATCTATTATTCTATACACGAAAAAATTATAATAAGTTAATATTTAAAAAATATATATTGAGACGAATTTAACAAGGCCCCACAAGACTATATTATTTCTTATCGTTTAATGGGAATTGATGATCACATTTTGTAATGTTTGACTAACAAAAGTCAAAATGTGACAATCTTTTAGGGACAGTGGGAGTACTTGACTAACAAAAGTCGAAATATTGTGGCCTTATTGTTGTGAAGGGAACGGGTGCGATTACATTACATGGAATCATACTTATAGTGTTTTAAGCTATGTAACAAGGACTTACGTCGTCTTCTGAGAGTAATGAAGGAGATGGTGTCTTATAATAAATGAGGTAATGTAACCGGAGATTGCACTAACAGTGGTTTCGTGGGTTGGTAACGCTGATCGTGGGTTGTAGGGTGGAAATTGCTATTTATAACTCATGGTGTTAGTAATCGAAAGATGTCACAACATGTGATAGTAGCATGTGAATATCAGTATGGTTGGAGGAATGTGAGTCGATAGTTCTAAGAGCTGATGTCGGAGATAGCATTATTGACTAACCAGGTTATAAGATGGAGGTAAGGTGTTAGATCTGAATGGGGTGCGTGAGCTGGGGGGTGTTTTCGTCTTTTCCTTCAACTACGTTAATTTCGAGGACGATATTTCTGTAAGGGGTCGATTGTAATAACTCGACCTAAATTAATTAATTATTATGATAATAATTCAATAATGATAAAAATAATAAAATTTAGATATATATCTTATCGCTTAGAGCTCGTTAAAATTGGTTCGGGGCTCGTATACGATTCGATTAATGTTTGGACCAATCCTTACCGAGCCAGCCCACAAACGGACCAGCCCAACAAGAACCGGCCCAACCCATGAGCTTATTTAAGCAAAAAACCCTTCCCTCCTCAAGAAAAACGCAGCAGCAGCAACACCATCTTCCCAATCGAATTTCTCCCTCATCCGAGCTCGGAATTGTGCCATTCTTGACTCGATTTGCATCTAGAAAGATCCCTCTTGAAGTTTAGAATGATTTCCAGGTAATAATGTCACTCCTTCTTGTCGAATTTTGGCTGTTTTGTACGCTGGTTGTGCACATTCGAATAACCTTTCGTCTACCCTACTTCAGCGACGAATTTCAGTCCCTTCCAAACCGATTTTGGCACGGTTCCTTGCCCAGAATTCATCCTTGCACATTACTCTAGGGTCTAGCAGCAAAAACAGGTAAAACTCGCCTTCCATGGTCGTGTTTTTTGATCGTTTCGGGGGGCCATTCGAGCAGATCTGTCTGTCCATTTTTTTGACAGCTTTTTGGCAGATTTTTCCATTAAATTTCGACCTTGATCATTACCTGGACCTTATATAAGTGTAATACAATATCTATAACATGTTAAAACATAATTAAAGTGTGGAATTGAATTGAATTATAGCTAAAATCTATGATTTTATGTGCGAAATAGTTAGGACGCTTCATGTATGACTTTGGCCGATGACCCTGGGCTTGTAGGGCGTGGTGATCACTGCAATGTTGCTATAAGATGTTAATGAGGAGTTTAACACCACATAATGACCTTAGAATACCAAATTAAGCATGAAAAATGTGATTTAAAACCCTAAAATCTATATAGAACTTCGACATTTCACATGGCATTGAGTGAGGCTGATTTAATCCTTGTTAGCTAACGTTGGATATGGTATTAGAACTGTATGTTGGGTGATAATGGTGTTTGAGCGTGATTGAATTGATAAGAATTGAATTATAGTGATTTCGGGTTAAAAATGAAAGGTATAGTTGATCGAAATATCAAATTTTGGTGAAGTTAGAGATGAATAATGACTAGGGCAGATTAAGAACGTGATTTAGACTTGATAAGAAGTAGTATTGGGTTAGTATAAAAGAATTAGGCCTAAAATGCAATTATGGAGAAGTTTAAGGGTTAAAGTGAAAAGATATAAGATGGGGTATAAGATCTGAACTCTAGGAGCTATGATGAATTATATGAAGGTTTAGAAAAAGTAATTATTATAGGTGTTAAATTATTAAGAATGTGATATAAATAGGGTTAGAATTAGAATTAATAAGTTTAGGGGTTAAAATGTAAAGTTATGAGAGGTACATGGTGTTGAGGTTAATAAAATGGTTAGTGAGGCAAGTTTGGGACCTAGGATGTAATTTAGATGGAGTTTGGGGTCATAGTGTAATTATGGCAAGAGTTGGGGCAGTATTGCAATTAAGTATGACGTAAGGGTAATTATGTAAATAAGATGTACCACTAATATGATATAATATTATAATAATATCGGGGTTGACCATGTGGGGCCAGGGGCAAAATGGTCATTTTCCGGTCAAGGGCAAAATCGTCATTTTTCCAAGTTAACCTAAAAGATTATAAAGATGCGTAGTAATTAATGAGGTAACTACTTCGAGTGGGACGGGGTGTATTTTGAGTAGTGTTTGACGTAGAATATATGTGATATATAGGTTCCACTATGTGATTTGACTTCCATGTCGAGACATGAGGATTGATGTGTGTGCGGTGCTTGGGTGAGTTCTTACTCACGTGTTTTTATCAACTCGTATATGTGTTGTGTGGTAGTGATGATAATTATGGTTTGCATATGATAGCATGTTGAGCATTGAGCATGAGTAGGGCTTATTAGTGTGGACCTGAGGCTCGTTGATGGTGATATGTTTTGTGTGCGTTATCCTGATCCAGCAATATAGGATTGATGGGACGCCATGATTGTGATGGGCCCATGTATGGTGTACAGGGGTTGTGTGATGGTATGATGTGTGGTGGATGATGTATGTGATGATGATATCGGTTGGACTCCCTGCAGGTTGAGATAGGTAGAGTACTGTACAGTGCGAAAGTCCGGATCCAGTGCATTTAGTATTGCATTTGTGTGGTTATATTGTTTATCATTCTGAGATCATTTACTTATGTCTTGAGCATTATTATTCGGCGTATATTATTATCACTTGCTTTCGCATCACATATGCGAGGTGGTAGCCACACGTGAGAAGTATTCACCAGCCGTCGTGTTGACCCCTTCGGGGACTTATATTTTCAGGCTAGGTTTCCAGAATTAGCATCTGCATCGTTGTGAGACGGTCGGCATTAAGATCTCCCTCAGTCACTTATTTGGAGTCGAATATTTCACGTACAGAGTTCTTTGGACTATCTTACCCATGTGTGGGTTATCAGTGTTGGTTTTTGCTATGCATTTTACATATCAATTATGTAAAACACGTAGAAACGATCGAATACAAAGTTGCGAAAAACACATTTAAACTATGAATTTAGTGAGTACCTCTTGAAGCGTGATTGAGTGCGCAGCGGAAGAGCGACGTTGTCCCTCTCTCTAGTTAGTCCACACCAATGCAAGCTTGATTCCTTCCTTGAAGCAACTAGAGCTTGAGTGTTTTTGACAAAGATTTAACCAAGAGAAAACAATTTTCTTCCCTGGTGTGCTAATTATTTCGGCCAAAAAAATAGAGAGAAAAAGGGAGGAAACTTTTTCCTTCTTCTTTTCAATTGTGATGGAAAACTTATAATTCAATTGTCATACAATAGAACCAATTTATAGTGTCATGAAAAAATCATGAATAAATGAGGTATTAATGGTGGTCTTAATCATATTAAAACCAAAGCGTAAACCATCATGACAATATAAATGAGATAATAATGTTGGTCTTAATCATATTAAAACCAAAACGTAACCTCCACGTAAACCATCATGACAATATAAATGAGATAATAATGTTGGTCTTAATCATATTAAAACCAAAACGTAACCTCCATGTAAATTATCATGACAACATAAATGAGATGATAATGGTGGTCTTAATCATATTAAAAACACAATGTAACGTCTTCACCATTAAGCACCACTTAATACAATATTAAGTGTGTCATTTGATTTTTCCTTCTCTCATATAAACACCACTTAATACAATATTAAGTGTGTCATTTGACCATTTAAGCACCACTCAATACAATATTAAGTGTGTGTTTTAATTCAAAAATCAAAGGTCATTTGACCTTTTCTTCTTTGACATTTACACTTTTAACCCGAAAGTTTCAATCATATTGCAAATCAAGTGCATTGTTTGTGTGTGACCTTCTAGGATCGAAATAATATTAGCCATATGTTAATAAAATATCAACCAAGTATTTTACTAACATATAAATCATGAGCGGGCCCTAGTAAAACCATCATGACTCCTAATATATTTCGAATTCATTTCCAGCTCGTATATTATTGTCAAACATATAATATACGTATGAACTTAACTTTAAATAAGTAATCACTACGAACAATCGAATTGTTCAACGGGCATTAATTATAACGTGTCAAACACCTCATAATTCCAACAATCAGTTGTATTTTTGATTTATTACTCGTGTTTGTGGGGTTTTGGGTGACCACCCCGATGGAGTTACTTTATTACTTTTACTCAGCATGGTTTTCTTCATATTTCACGGAGTTATTTAATACTATTTTACTTTTATTTTAAAACTGTCTATTTATCGAGTCATCCATCGGTTGGTGACTCTGATTCTAGTTGTTATCGAGCCTAACCTCAGGGTAGGTACCACCTGAGGCGGGTCGTTACAAGTTTGGTATCAGAGCCTAGGTTGTATGATTGACTGCCTGTGTCCACCACACTACTGATTAGGGGTACGATTGGATATGGACTTAAACCGAACCGGGATCGAACCGATTCAAGACAAAGGCGAGACAAGGTTAGCTCTTCTTGTGCGCGATAACTTTTGCAGCCTCTGATTTTTCTTGCAAGAGAATTGTCCCTCATCATGATTTTTCTCGCTGCTTGCTGCTCGGATTCGCAAACAACAGAGGGTTTTATTCCTTAAAATATCATCAGATGGACGAAGAACAGATGCTCTGAAATTATTCATCGATATTAGTTCTTGTTTGGTTGCTTCATTTTTTCTTTATTGTTCACCATTTCTCCTCCTCCTCTGAAATTATTCATGGATATTAGTTCTTATTTGGTGATGAATTGAGCAGATCGACCGGCAATATAGTGGTGGTGGTGAACGAAGATGATGGCTGCGATGGTGAAGAAAAGGGGTGGGGGTGGGGTGAAAGGTTGAAGATGATGTTTTTAATGAGGTTGAGTTAAATATTTGAGGTTTGGTTAGTTTATAATTAGGTTGAGTTAGTTTTAGATGTGGTTAGACTAATTTGCCCTCTATCTAATATTTAAAATCAGAGAAATTAAAAAAAAAAGTCCAGGGGCCAATTTTTGGCCACATGGGCCTACTTGGAAAAAAAAGGTGATCAGGGGCTTGGATGGGAAAAAAAAGTTAGTTCAAGGGCCTAGATGAAATTAAGCCTATAAAAAACCGAGCAACTACTATTCAATTGTGAAAATAGTCACATTCTCTTTTTATCTCTCTCTATCTACGTTTTGTATTCACCATTTATTTTGGTGTTTTCTTTTCTACATTTGCCGGCTGCTTGAAAAACCTCCGACTATTTCAACTTTCTCTCAGTCGACACATTACCATCATATACTCCATCACCTTCAAATACTATTCGCATATAAATCTTCACCTTTTATTTTTATTTTCTAAATTCTGTTTGTTGTCATTGCAAGAACTCGAACGTGGTCCTTTTTTGCACCTAGCATGTGTATTACTGGATAATTTTTAGTCATTTGCATCAATTTTTTTTAAAAATTTAGTAATTTGTTATTGTAAGGACTCGAACTCGACTTTTTCATTCTAATTAATATTGTGTCGTCGCTAGGCTAACTTAGTCGTTCATATCAACCTTGTTTGACTTTGATGTTTACCAAGAAACCAACTCTTCATTAAATTATTTACTTCAAGAAAAATTCCAACTTTATTTTCTATGCAATCGTTGGATTTTCTGCGTTAGATCTGAAAAGGGTTATTGTGGAAGTGGAAAATATTTCATTTTGACTAGTTTTTTAGGTGAATTTTGAGTAATTTTGAGGGTGAATTTTTGAGGTGGGGGTTTTGGGTTTTGATGGTGTTAGTGTGTGGTGGAGAAGTGGTGGTTGTAGTTGATGATGAGTGGAGGTGTTAGGAGAAGAGGGTGGTGGAGGAGGAGTTCTCTCACATGGAATGGCAGATCTTGTTAGCTTTGGTAATGCAGAACGTGACATTGAGCAGGTACATTCTTCAACAACTACTGCTACTTCACATTTAGTTTGATTGACGTTTTTGTTTTTTCGTGCCAAATGTTGATTAAAATGAGTTGGAGAAGGTATATGTCATGGGAAGAAGCAGACAAATACAGAGAATATCAAGGACGTGCAGTACAAGAAGGCCATCACACAAATCATCACAAATCTGAGCATAGTACAAGTCTGTTATTCAATTTGTGTAGTGAGCACAAGAGTTGTCTAGTTTACATTTTAGCCCCAATGAAGTCTATATATAGACATTGTAATTTATGTTTGGGAATCAAGAAATGAAATATCTAAATTCCTCATCTCCAATTCTCTCATTCTTCTTCCCCTAAGTTCTTCCTTCCCCAATCTGCTATCTCATTCCTTCTTCTGTCTCTGCTGTTCTTCAGCCCCTCTATCCGGTACATGACATTTGGTATCAGACAATCGATCCTGCAACCTCCCTACCACACTTCGTCCATGAACGAGCAACAATCTACTACCACCCTTCCACACAGACCCTTCTGTGGTCTCACTACCACCAATCGACCTAAACCACCTGACCCATATGATACTAATTTCACCATCCAAACCTCCAGATCCATACAACAACAGAACCCTCCACCTTGGAGTCATGAGAAAAGGTCAACGCAAATTACACCTAAACCACCTGACCCAGAGCAAACAAGAAGACCATCTAGATCTATTTCGATTAAGATGGTGAGTCTTTTATTTACAGTCACTTCTCAAACATTTTACCAGAAATTTTCCAAGTTTGGAGTGATTGAGTGCTTACAAGTTGATAGAAAATACCCTACCTTATGCGTTACAATCCGATATCAATTTCTGGAATCTGCAATAGCTGCCAAATTAACAATGGGAAATAGATTTCTACAAGAAGTCGGAGGCACAATGACAATCGATTATGTGGACGATGAGGAAGAATGTTTGTCCCGATATTCTTCATCTCTGTCAGTCGATGTTGATGCCCAACAAGTTTCCAGAATCCTCGCAGTTTCAATCCATAATCCGTGGTACGCAATTACAGAGGAGGTGTTACATGCTATATTTGCTTATTATGGAGTCATCAAAATTCTCCCAATCGATCCAGTTGATGCTGTTGTAATAGCAATTATCGAGTTTCAGTCTCAAGGCAATGCGATGGCTGCTAGAAATGACCTTCAAGGAAGGTGCATATACGACAACTGTTGTCAATTGAGTATCGAGTTTGCGGCTGAGCACAAGGATGTACAAGCTACGAAGATGATTTATCATGAACCAAATACAGAGCAATTGTGTGCTACCCCAACTGTTCGCTATGCACCAGAGGACCAAGCTCTTCCTAAACCCTGGAGAGGCCTAGTTGACGGGAAGACTGGGTATCTGTATTTTTGGAATCCAGAAACCAATGTGACTCAGTACGAGAGGCCTATGAATGAAGAAGATGAAAATGTTGCTACTCCAGTTGATGTTGAATCTGGCTCAATCAAACTGCATTTGGGAGCGCCAGAAAGAGAGGGCAGTGACAATTGGAGGTGCATCACAGATACTGTCGAAGAGAGTGAAGATGCGAATGTTGATGTTAAATCAATGACTTCTGAGATGGATAAACCTACTTTTTCTGAGCTGGAAGAGAAACAATTATATGCTCATGAGATGTTCGATAAAAGGCCCGAGTTGGATGAGGTTCCTCTTACCATGGATTACATAATTGGTAAGCCACCGTATAATGCTGGTGAGGGTATGACATCAGTTTATGAGGAAGCACAAACTGGGTCTAGTGAGGTTGAAGTACAAAAATCTGATGTTAACGTGTTCGATGAATATCCAGTAGGTGTGAAGGTTATTTATGATAATCTAGTTGTGGACCCATTTTATGCTTCTCAAATGTTGTTCGATGAATTGCTTTATAAAGAGGACAAGCATCAAGTTGTTGCTGAACAGATCTCATATGATGCCTATGATGACGAGGATGCATATGAAGGTATTGTCAACATGGCTTCTAATGAGGAAGTTAACGTCGTGTCGGAAGACTTCAATGCAAGTGGGAATCAAATGTTTGATCCTGGAATTAGTGGGAGGAAACTGGATGATTCTATTGGAATGGAGAGTATGTGCAACCCGCCCACTTCGATCTTAGAGATGAGCAGGTATGATTCAACATTGGATGCAAATGCCGTTTCTACAGTCAATGTTGAAGGTAACTCTGCTAAACGGATGCCACTTTACAGTATGTTTTCGAGTGAGTCTAATATGCTTAACCTAAATTGCATTCCTGTTAATCTGAATGAGAATGTGGTGTTTAATGAACCTGAAACTGAGGGACATTACTGTTCTGATGAGATGTCAAGATCCATTAGCTCAGAGCATATAGAATTGAGCATGGGAAAAAGGGAGGTCGAGAAGAGCTCTTTGGATAATCACTCAGAGCAGATTGCAATCGACTACAAAGCTGCAGATGATCTGTATAGTACAGGTCTTGATATAAACCAAACTAAAGTTAAAGTGCAAGCTCCCTCGATGAGTAATACGCCAAGGTCACACCAAACTCTGTGTGTTGATTCAAGGAAAAAAGAGGACACAAAACTGGCCATTGTTTGTCTTCAAAGTGACATGAAAAAGAACAATGTCGAACAGCATGAAATGGAGTTGTATTCTTCCACTCACCAAAACTGGCCAGAAGAAGTCGAGGCTGAAACTTCTACAAAGAGTGATTTTCCATTTTTGCAAAAGAATGTTAACAATGGTGTGAGCTGCAAACAGGATGGTACAGATTACTCAGTAAAGCACACAATAAACTCAGCTCCACATGAATGGGAAACTGTTTCTCAAAAAAGAAATAAAGGCAAAGCTTCTCTAAACCTGCAAGCTCCTTCCGCCAGACCTGGACAGCTTGTAATCAACATCCAGCATACCTCAAAGGACCATTTTTCCCAGGAAATCTTCACTGTGAATCCGGGACAGCATCATATGACAATTACACTAGATTGCAATGTTGAGGTTTTGAAAGAGAGTGAAGAATATACTGAAGACGATGATGATAATGAACACTCATCAATAGGGGCTAGCAATGAAGGTGGTGGAAGTAAAGACAATGATGAGCAAGGGCATATGGTTGAGTCCGAGAGGCCGAAATCATTAAGGCTTGAGGATGTTACATCAATGTGTCCTTGGGATCCCGACATTGACACCCAATTGAAGTTCATTTCAGCTAAAACAAAAATTATGAGACTACATTTTCCAGAAAAGATGGACGATGACAAAGCTACAAAGAAGGATGATTCAAGTGATGAACTAAGAGAACTTTTCTTTGGCAGAATCCATGTGATAGTGAAGTCTGACTTGTGCTGGATGAATGAACTGGACAAAGCTGATTGTGACTTTGAACATGGAGGGTATTTCATAGTTAAGGGGGCAAAAAGGACATTTATTGCACAAGAACAAATCTGCTTAAGAAGACTATGGCTTGACAGTAGTCCAAATTGCATGGACTCTTACCATTCTGTTCTAATTGAAGCTGATATTAGTGATAATGGGTTGTCAAAGCATGATCTAATTGAAGTTCATTTCACTGATGGAGCTGATCCAAGCTTGGAGCTGCAACTTAAGTTTAAAATTGCCATCTATATCGAACCTGACTCTGATACGCGGATCACCAAGAGGCTCTTAGTTGATGGACTATCTTTTGGCTACAAGTTGGAAGCCGAGGATGTAGTAATGAATAGGGATGTTTTCAGTCATCCATGGGATCCCGGTATTACATACTTGGGGACAAGTATGCTCTTAGTAGAGGGGAGTGTCATGGCCCTTGAGGACAAGGACCTTAAGGGGAAGGGAATGTCATGGGAAGAAGCAGACAAATACAGAGAATATCAAGGACGTGCAGTACAAGAAGGCCATCACACAAATCATCACAAATCTGAGCATAGTACAAGTCTGTTATTCAATTTGTGTAGTGAGCACAAGAGTTGTCTAGTTTACATTTTAGCCCCAATGAAGTCTATATATAGACATTGTAATTTATGTTTGGGAATCAAGAAATGAAATATCTAAATTCCTCATCTCCAATTCTCTCATTCTTCTTCCCCTAAGTTCTTCCTTCCCCAATCTGCTATCTCATTCCTTCTTCTGTCTCTGCTGTTCTTCAGCCCCTCTATCCGGTACATGACAGTATATTATAATTTGCGTTCATATTTTGTTAAGAATCGATTATTACGTTCTACTACATAGTACTGTTCATTACTAGGTTTTAATGTTTCGATGTAGGACTAACGACTCCTTGACATATGTCCGGGGGGGGGGGGGGTTCGAGGGGTGGTGGTTGATAAACTGGTCTAAGAAAAGAAAGAAAGAAAAGTTATATTGGAAAGTTATAATTTTGATTTGATTTGATTTGGACTAAAGTTTGTTTGAAGACTTATAGATATGTGGAGTACGATTTGACGGAGATAATGGTGTTTTGAGCTATTGTTATTTGATTTCGACTAAAGTTTGTTTAAAGACTTATAGATATGTGGAGTACGATTTGACGGAGATAATGGTGTTTTGAGCTATTGTTATTTGATTGCACTGAAGTTGATAGTATCTTTTGTTTCTTATTTCTTCCTACTTTTCTGTGCCTTCAATTACCAATGTTGTGTGTGTGCACGTTTCTGCCATGAGAAACTGGGAGCTTCCTTACTCCTAACTTACAAATAAAAAGAAGAAGAGTAGATGTTTCAGATTGTTATAGTTTTGATAAAACGTTATCAAGTGAAATACAAAGCACGTAATGTAAATTAGCAGGACATCATTACCACTTAATACAGTTAAGTGAAATCTGCACTACAAGAAACAAAATCAGTTCCCCAACACAGAAGTTGTCTTAATGTGTACTTAAGTTTAGTTCACAGGCGATGTAGTTATGGATTTTGATAAACCCAACTTCTAATTCTGAAGCTCATCATCCACGTTACTTTGTTGTAAGAATGGACAGTGCTTGCGGAAGCAATTTAATTTCTCTGTTTGAATTGTGCAATGTGTAGATTTTTCACTTCCCTTGGCCATTGTAAAGGAAATGAGCACTAATGGATTTTTGGGTGTCGGAAATAAATATGGAACTAGAAATTATGAAGTTGAGAGTTCCTTAGGTCTTGTACTCTTAAAGTCTGAAATGAAAATTCTGAAGTTCATTTTAATCATTGTAACATGGCTAGAATATCATTTATTTGTTCTTATATGGTGATTTGAGTTGCTGATTATTCCCATCAATTGCTAGTGCATATAAAGCCCTGCAAAGACCGATTTGACCACAGAATCTGTATGTTGCATGATTTTTTGCTGATTTATCCGAAGTTTACCATATGATGTCCTTGATATTCTTACAACTTAGTAAAAACACATTCTCTCAAATGTTTTGCAGGCATTAATTGCTTTGAAGAAGGGAGCTCAATTACTTAAATATGGTCGAAAAGGAAAGCCAAAGTTTTGTCCATTCAGACTCTCAAATGTAAATTTATCCTATGCTAGAGGCTTTCCTGGATGCTACTAAGAATTTTCAAATGTTCACAAATTTTCACTGAAGTTTAGTTTTCCAATCAGAAATTATACTAGATATCAATAGAGATAGAAAATAGGTTGTATGAAATTTACATAATTTAGGAACTATAATTTGCATCCAGAAAATCTCGAATAATGATAAGTGTTCACCCTATATAGTACTCGTATGGAGAGAGTCACTACTGGTGTGCCTTCCAGTTCGAGCGCATTATTCTCTGCACGGTTACATAGTTTGGGTTGTGATTAAAAGTGGAAAACAAAATTCATTTGTCCATTTGTCCAATAAAAGTAAACTGTTGGGAGTGTTTCGATTGTGATGATTTATATCTACATTGATCCATATCTTCTTTACATGCGTTACATCTTACCAGTCTAGACAGTCGATACTTGTATAGTAGGTATGCCAACAATAGAGTAGGCTAACAAAAGAATACATCTAGGCTCTGAGAGAATGGATATTTATAGTTTCATACAACAATAAGGTAGGATTAGAGAGCATGTAATTCAGGCATAAAATATTTTCAAGGCCCCTTTTTTAGCATTTTAATATGATATGATGGACAATGAATTATTTTGAGGTAACTACCACATCTCGAGTTTTATACTGTAGGATTCACAATTTTAATTGGGACTATTGATGGTTGTTCATCAATTGGATGTGTGCAGGTTAAAGATATGCGTTAATTGTTAAAAAAGAAAACTGATAGATGCATGTTTCTATTGAAGATATGTGTTCATAACAACGTCTTATCTTAATGAAACATGAACTATGGGTACAATTCCTTACTTACCTTGTTAAGTTACACTTTCAGCAATGTTTACTTAGTATGGGTTTGTGCTCTGTCCATTACAGGATGAAACAACTTTAATCTGGATTTCTAGTAGAGGTGAAAGGACATTGAAGTTATCTTCTATTTCGAGAATTACTCCTGGACAAAGAACTGTGAGAATTTTTATATAAATGGTAGACATCAGTATTATCTATTTCTTAATTGGTCATATCTAAGATTTATATCTGTTGTGTGCAGGCGGTTTTCCAACGTTATTTACGTCCTGAAAAGGATTACCTATCCTTTTCTCTCATTTACAACCAAGGGAAAAGATCCCTGGACTTGGTTAGTGTAAATTATCAATGTAAACTATTGCTGCTTCATAAATACTCACTATACCAATTAGTTACATACGGTTGTTATATAATTGTGTAGATCTGCAAAGACAAAGTTGAGGCACAGGTGTGGATAGCTGGGCTGAGAGCACTGATATCATCTGGGCAAGGTGGTCGATCGAAAATTGATGGATGGAGTGACGGCGGCCTGTACTTTGATGTAACTTGCTAACCAACTAAATCGCTATTTCGTTTTATCATAAAAGATATGTTAGTTGTTTTTCATGTGCAATTCTATATTATGACTAGGGGTATGCACCTTTCAATCATGAAATGATTAATGTAACAAAAGTATAGTTTCTGTAGATCCTACATATATTAAAGCCGTCTTGGGAGGATATAGATTATCTTCATGGTATATTTATGGGTTAACTCAGGTCTTTTGCATCTTTAGATCGTGAAATTTGTTGACCATGCATCACATGTAAAGGTGTTGTAGGTGTTTTGTGATATCAAATACGAAATGAAGTACTTGAACAATATAAGCTAGTGAAACTATTATAATGTTTAGCACAAGATAATGTTTTTTTATTTGATGTATTCCTAACTATGTAACCTCTATCTGTTTCACTCTTGTAAATTGAGTAATTCAGAAGTTACTCATGTATATGACTTTGTCTAAGATAATTGGATATTACACCTCCTTTGTTTAATATTCATTTCTTCTTTTTGACTATCATTTTCCTGATTAATCAAATTCAGGAAAACAGAGAACTGATATCGAATAGTAGAAGTGACAGTTCTGTTAGAACTTCACAAGACAATACCACTTCTGAAGCTTCTTTTAGTTGTAGCACCATCCCCTCTCCTAAGAGCCATCAACCTGATAATTCTGTGCATTCAGAGAAGTTACATGTAGCTTTCGATCAAACAGCTATGCAGATTAAAGGATCTAGTTCAGAAGTTCTCCGATTTAGTGTTTCTAGTGCCCCAAGCACTTCAAGCAATGGTTCTGCTCAAGATGATTGTGATGCACTAGGGGATGTGTATGTATGGGGCGAGGTAATATGTGACAATGTTCTGAAAATTGGTCCCGAAAAAGATGTCAGCTCCATTAGTACTCGAGCAGATGTGCTTCTTCCCCGTCCCCTCGAGTCTAATGTTGTTTTGGATGTGCATCATATCGCATGTGGTGTCAGGCATGCTGCCTTAGTTTCTAGGCAAGGTGAAATCTTCACGTGGGGAGAGGAAGCAGGTGGACGTCTCGGCCATGGTGTTAGTAAAGATGTGGCACATCCGTGTTTTGTTGAATCCATGTCATTTTCAAATGTCGCTTTTGTTGCATGTGGAGAGTTCCATACCTGTGCTGTTACTACGGCTGGTGAACTTTACACATGGGGAGACGGAACTCATAATGCCGGTCTTTTGGGTCATGGTACTGATGTATGTCACTGGATCCCCAAGAGAATCTCTGGTCCCCTTGAGGGTCTTCAAATTGCCATGGTAACCTGTGGTCCATGGCATACTGCCTTGATCACTTCAACCCGGCAGCTCTTCACTTTTGGTGACGGAACATTTGGTGTTTTGGGGCATGGAGATAGGGAAAATGTCTTGTATCCAAGAGAGGTTGAATCTCTCTCAGGGTTGAGAACGATTTCTGTAGCTTGTGGTGTGTGGCATACTGCGGCAGTGGTGGATGTCATTGTAACTCAATCAAGTGCAAGTTCTGGGAAATTATTCACTTGGGGAGATGGAGACAAAAATCGTCTTGGACATGGTGACAAGGAACCCCGCTTAGAGCCTACCTGTGTTCCTGCACTTATTGATTACAATTTTTACAAAATTGCATGTGGTCACAGTTTAACAGTAGGCTTGACTACATCTGGCCAACTCTTTACAATGGGAAGCACCGTTTATGGTCAGCTTGGAAATCCCCAGTCTGACGGGAAGCTACCTAGCTTGGTTGAAGACAAACTCACTGGAGAAACTATTGAAGAGATTTCTTGTGGTGCATATCATGTTGCAGTACTAACATCCAAAAACGAGGTCTTTACATGGGGTAAAGGAGCAAATGGGAGGTTGGGCCATGGTGATATTGAAGATCGTAAAGTTCCAACCATGGTAGAAGCGTTGAAAGATAGACATGTTAAATTCATTGCTTGTGGTTCTAATTACACAGCTGCAATATGCCTACACAAATGGGTTTCTGGTTCTGAGCAGTCTCAGTGCTCATCTTGTAGACAGGCTTTTGGCTTTACAAGGAAGCGCCATAATTGCTATAACTGTGGACTTGTACACTGCCATGCCTGCAGCTCTCGGAAAGCTTTAAGAGCTGCATTGGCTCCCAATCCTAGCAAACCATATCGTGTGTGCGAGTCCTGTTTCACCAAGCTGATTAAGGTAGCAGAGGCTGGAGCAAACAATAAGAGGATTGCCCTGCCTCGCATTTCAGGAGAGAATAAAGACAGGTTGGACAAGGCTGATTTACGCTTGGCCAGATTGGGTACCTCATCCAATCTGGATTTGATAAAGCAGTTGGACAGCAAGGCAGCTAAACAAGGGAAGAAACCTGATCCTTTATTCACGGGTCGTTCCTCACAGGGAGCCTCTTTACCACAGCTGAAAGATGTGCTGTCTACTGGTGTAGATATTCGACGGGCAACACCAAGACCCATTCTAACACCATCTGGTTTCAGTTCGAGATCAGTTTCTCCTTTCTCAAGGAAGACTAGCCCTCCGCGTTCTTCAACACCGATTCCGACTACAGCAGGGCTTTCCTTCTCAAATAGTGGTTCTGATAGTTTGAAGAAATCAAATGAACTTTTGAATCTTGAAGTTCAAAAGTTACGCACCCAGGTAAATTCATTATTTCTCTAATTCCTTTTCCCCTTCAATGCATTTTTCTTTCCACGACTTCCTTGCATTTGTTTGTTTTTTATTTGTTTTTTGTATCTGTGTTTTGCTTAGATCGAGAGCTTGAAACAGAGATGTGATTTTCAAGAAGTAGAACTTCAAAAGTCAGCAAAGAAAACTGAGGAAGCAGTGGCACTGGCTACAGAAGAATCCGCAAAGTGTAAAGCTGCAAAAGAAGTGATTAAGTCCCTTACAACTCAGGTTAGATTTCTTTGCCCCATTTGTAGCTGTTCCCATTCCCCTTGCATCCAAGAGACGGGGGCCTCCTTGTCTTTCTCCTCTCGCTGCATAGTAAAAAATCTAGTGGAAGATTCTAAGTTCTTAAAATTTTTCGCTCCTTTTTTTCTAATGGGTTTTGATTAGTGACAACGATTCAGTGTAGTTAATATTTTTGAGTAAACTCATTTTTCTTGGAATATGTTATGTAGTAATATGTTATTTTTTCATTTTAAAACTTGAAAATAATGAGAGTTGGTTCCATAATATTTTGTCATCTGAGATACACGTTATTTACAAGAGGAAAAGGGTTATTTCAGTGGTAGAGCCCTACTCTGTAGTAACTAATTTGTCACTAATCATGTATCCTAATTATTTGTATGGATGTGAGATAATAAAATCAAGTACTGCTAGTTATGTTACAATACGAAAAAACGAATTTGCTTGATTTTATGCAATACAGATGTTGGATGGAGATTCTGCTTTAGATATGTATATTCATCCTCATGTCATTTTGTTTCCAGCTAAAAGATATGGCTGAGAAGTTACCTCCTGGAGTTTATGATGCTGAGAGCACCAGGTTGGCTTACCTACCTAATGGTTTGGAACCAAACGGTACTCACAGTCCTAATGGCGATGGAGAGCATTATCTGAGATCCAATTCAATAACTAGTGCTTCTGTAGTTTCTAATCTTGTAGAGGATTCCTCCACTGTGAATGGGATGTTAAGCGACTCCCTTTTAAGAAGTGAAATGAACCAAGATAGTCAGCGGCAGGGAATTTCAACCCCTAATGGGAGTATAGGGACTCATATATCAGAAGCCGTTCAAGATAGTGAAGGTGTGCAGGATGGTGAAAATGGCTCAAGATCTAGAAATTCAGCAGCAGTAGTCGATGCTAATCAGATTGAGGCCGAGTGGATTGACCAGTATGAGCCTGGTGTATACATCACTCTATTAGCCCTGAGTGATGGAACTAGAGATCTTAAACGTGTGCGCTTCAGGTAATGGCCAGACTTCTATCTCCTACTTTATGTATTTATGATCTATATTAAGCACACTTCATGTTATGTAAACGGACTTGCTTATGCAGGATTTTTTATTTCGAGCATATCTTACCTTGTGTCGTGTTCAGTTTATAGCAAGCACTAGTCTGGCTCCTTGGCTAGCTTTTTAAAATTACTTCAACTTCTAAACCAGAGCTTTTCTCAGTTTCACATGATTGTATATCTGACGATTCATTATTGGATATGCAGCCGGAGGAGATTTGGTGAGCATCAAGCGGAAACTTGGTGGTCAGAGAATCGAGAAAAAGTGTACGAAAAATACAACGTTCGTGGATCGGATAAATCATCAGTTCCAGGTCAGGCTGCTCATAGATCAGAAGGAGTTGTCTCACCATCTTCCTAGATATGATGGTACGAAGGGCGAGAAATAATTATGATCATATTTACCATTGTTTTGTCAGGTTTAATTTAACATTAAGAGGGAGGGCAAGCAAAATTACAGAATCCATTAGTATTCCCTCTAATAGTTTAGTTGATTGCCCTCTACAACTATACTTAATTGTAACATATGATCTCATCTGAGTTGATTGTAGTGTATATATCATTGATCACATCATTAAAAGAATGTCAGCCTTCCCCTTGAATGTTCTGTACTGAAAGCTCCCCCTTCGCTAGGGGGCGCGACAACATTAAACGACAAAAACGACAAAATTTTACGTACTTATGGATCGGAGTGAAAAGCGATACTACAGTTTAATTGAAGTATCTTCCTCGGAGCCTGGAGGCAACACTTGCCGAGGGAGATCCAGAAATAATGACAACAAAATATATATTGGAATTACAAATGGAGATGTACCAATGTGGATGATTAAATTGGATCTCAATGGGAAACAAATTACCACTGAAGAAGAGACCAAACTTTAGTAGGATAGCCAAAAAGTCGTAAGATGGAGGAAACCCCTTAATTAAAATAGTACTAGAAGTTTGGCTCGAAAAGTTCTATTCCAGATTCAGTTTGATGTAGTTCAAATCGAGCTCGAACAACATTTTCTGAGTTTGATCGGATTTGAAGGAAAATTTGGCTCGTCTCAAATTACATATATTTTAATTTTCTTTTCATCTTCATTGTTTTCAAGAATGTTTAAATTTTTATTGGAACTTCAAACTGTGTTTGAATACCTTCGAATTTTTAGAACCAAATCAAATTTCAAATTTTTGGGAATCGAACCGAATTGGATTTTCGAATCTCTATTTTCGAGCCGAATTGAACTCTAACGAAATACGATAGAGTTCGGCTCATTTACAAGTGTAGTCACATTCTATATATTATTATTGATGTCTTCTTTTTACATATTTGGGCAAAAGAATTTTAGAGTATTAGTAAAGTCAAAGAAGAGATCAACTTTGGAAGAGAAGTCTGATATTTTGTGATGTCCAACTAAAATGAGATGGTTTTCTTTATTTTCTCATATATGAGTAGTCACCACCTATGTCTCTTCAGTTTTACTTTTTAGTTGAACACAATCTTTTTTATTTTATTTTCTCATATATTTGTTACATATTTTTTACTCCCTCCGTCCCTAAAAAATTGTCACATTTTGACTTTTGGTGGTCAACAAAACACGATTTAAAACATAAATATTTATTATTCTACATACAAAAAAATTATAAAAAGTTAATATTTCAAAAATATATATTGAGACGAATCTAACAAGGTCCCACAAGACTATATTATTTCTTATCGTTTAATGAAAATTCAAGATCAAATTTTGTAATGTTGGACTAACAAAAGTCAAAATGTGACAATCTTTTAGGGACGGAGGAAGTATTATATAAGGAGAGCAAATTTGCATAGAGTGAACTGTCCATCAACAACTAGGCCGGATAAACCAAGTTTCATTTGATTAATACTGTATTTATAGTTAATCATAAAAAAGAAATTAATTAATTAATTAATTTTCTTTTATATATTTGAAAGAAAGGTCCTATTTCTCACAACATATTAAATAAATTTGGTGAAATATCAAATCAAAGCCTTATCTTCATCAAATTTGTTGAGGTTACATTTATTACACCCATGAGAGATCAAGACTTTACTGGTTGCTACAATTTATATTATGCTCTCAAACATACATATCTAAACCGACCTTCATAAAGCTTTGACTTTTGTGCATTTTCTTACAGTATATGGATATAATTTTCTCGGTCTAAAATAAGAAACATTACTAAACAAGTAGAAACTTGGAAAAAATTGTACCCAATAATCAACATGGGTTTAATTTGAAAGATATATAGAATTATCCGAAGAAAAATATTGGACCATTGTTACAAACTCATTCCACATAACTAATATGGAGGGTGGATGGTCGTAGAATTTGATTCTTACAAACATTAGGGTTTTAATAAGACACTCCTACATATATGTTTTATCATAATCTCAATAATATATTAAATGTATTTCATTGTTGAATAATATATATAGTTTATAGATTTTGGGCATTATTTCTAAATAACATGATTTAGCTCTTCATGCATTATGCATAGTGAAAATAAGGTGTAGCTAGTTTAGTCCGAGATAGTTACACTTTCAAAGATTAATTCTCGAAAGTTGTATAAATTTGGGAACGGTTATGGTTCATTAAAGATAACATTCATTAATTTGCATTAATTAGCATATATAATCATTTTCAAATGATAAAGGCATGTTTGATCACAAATTTTTACCGTCGATTTACCTTTTGATCACACATATTTCATTTTGTCCCATTTAGTCACACATCTTCACAAAAGTGGCATTTTTTGCTACTACCCTCAAAATTTAAGTTGAATTTGAAAATTTTATAATATGTGCCGTTCATGAGAATGTCTTACTAGTTGGACAAATTTACCATATCACATGTTTTACATTTCAAAATTTAACTGACATTCTGCCGACAGTAGTAACTAAAGCAAGTTTTGTAAGGATGTGTGATCAAATGGGACAAAATGAAACATGTATGATCAAAAGGTGACACGATATCAAACATGTGTGATCAAACGTGTCTTTAACCCTATTTTCAATGTAAAGATCATACATATTATTACTAAAATATACAATTGTAAGATGCATCATACAAAATAAAATATTCATAAAGAAATGTACCCAAATTATCTATGTCCAATTAACTCTTCTTCTCAAACGTAATTTTCGTTACTATTTGCTCGTTAAATATTCCACTACATAAGTAGGGAGTATTTCGTGGTTTTCAGCTGTTCGACAATCTAAAATCTCATAAACAAAAAAGTCACCTTATGGCTTGTAATAATAAATATATTACATTTATTTGTCAAATTAAATTATGTAATCCATTTGTGATTTGTATGTTACATACTCTCATGATCGTTCACAATTCAAATCTAGAAAATAAAGGCAGATATATATATATATTCAATTAACAATACAAATCGTAAACAAATAAGTAACTAATATGAAGAGCTTCACATTAGTGAGAAAAAATCTTCACTCTAACCTCTTTTCTTACTAGTAAAAGGGTTCAAACATGCGACGATCTTAACTAGCGATGTCACCATGCTTATCACTCCAGATATTGCAATGTCGTTTCTATGAATATCCTCTTTACAACATTGCACCATTTACATGTTTAGTACTGTACTTAATATCACATGTATGGTATAAGAAATGTATAATGAGAGCCTCCTTATTATAAATAGAGCCTTAAATTATATATATCCTTAAATGCTCCATTCCAATTAATCATCCCAATTAACTATCTGGATCAAAGTATAATTTCGTCTCAGTATCTCATACCAAATCGACAATTGTCTCTCCTTAGATATATGCTCCTTCCCGGCCAATTAATAAGTTACTAAATTGGACCCTAGTAGCACGAAGAAGAGCTTTGATCAACAAGCTCATCATCATGGAGATTGTTGTGATGAACTCTCCACACCAATGTTGTTGTGCCTTGATGATGGACCAGAGGGAATAATATGAGTTCCTTTAGGCAAGAAACCATCAAAATCTCTTGGAGAAATGTGAGGAGAAAGCTTGACCCTCAAAATGTGTGTGTTTCCTCCACAATTTTCTTGATGATCACAACACACAAAAACTACAAGCAAAATGATTAGTGAAACTTTTGTGAAGAAGACAACCCTTGTGCTCATAATTTACAAATCAAACATGCAACACAAGACAATGCAACAAGTGAAAGAAATGGAGAAATAATAGTAGAAGTTTTAGAGCTTGGAATTTATTTAAGTGTTGTTTTTATATGAGGAAATATTGTTAGTTGGTGAGAGGTGTATTTGTTAGTTGATGGGGTTGAATTAATTTGCAAAGACATGCAACAAAGTGGACGACATACATGTAGAATGAGGGGAAGAGGTTGGAGTGTCGGGGTGACTTGTGTCTTAAGTATATGTAGGAGAGAGCCAACAAAGGGGCGGTAGAAAACATGGGGCAATAAATGCAGGCTCATTTATTATGGGGCATATATAGGCCTGTAATCGAGCCGAATCGAGTCGAATATTTTCGAGTCGAATACGTCGGATAATTTCGAACCAAGACGTTTGTTCACAGGCCTAGGCATATATAGTGAGCCCCGTTTCGGTGTATTAAAGTATTTTTAATGAACGTTCATCAATGGACCTACTTAAATGCTTCACGTGGATATTGTACTGACCTGAAACTTCATCATTGGTACAAGAAACAATATCAACATAATTTGTACCCAAATTATATTATAACAATGGTATGCTACCACAAGCTTCTATCCAATAACTTGAACCCCAAAAAAAGTAGTAAATATATATATGTGATTTGCAAATTAACCCACAAATATATAGATAATTGTAGCGTGACCCTTACTTATATAGATAATTGCAGCGTGACCCTTAATTTATGAGATATTATGCCCAGACCCCCTTGATGAACTTGATGCATAGAAGTATTAATGCACCTAATCTTTTCACATATATAGTATAGTAGTGGAACCGAGTATGACTTAGGGGCTTAAATAATTATCTAAGCATCATGCTTAAGAAGGGTAGTAGAGATATTTACAAAAGTAATTTAAATTAATGATTATTTTAACAATAGTGTTAATATGTCACCATTGTTAAAATAATCGATGATGATGACGATTTTTGTAGTTTGCTGAAAAGATCGATTGGCACGCCGATGATGATGACGATTTTGCCCCTCGTGCGGAAGAGATCGTTGCTGAAGGTGAAGAAGGTGGAATTGCTGATAAGGAGGGGCTGGGTATAGGATTTTGGGTGGTATCGGGGTGGGGTGTAAGGTTGATAATGATATGTTTAATGGGGTTGGGTTAATATTTGAGTTTGGGTTAGTTTATAAACAGGTTGAGTTAGTTTTAAGTATAGTTTGACTATTTTGCCCTCTATCTAAAATTTTAAAATCTGATAATTTCATAAAAATGTGAGGAAAAAAAAAAGTTCAGGTGCCAATTTTTTTGTCCAGATGTCTATTTGTTACATTAAGGTCATCAGGTGCCTATTTGGGAAAGTTAAGAAAGTTCAAGTGCCCAGATGAAATTAAGCCTACCCTTTTATTACTTTTTGTTATAAAGTTATTAGTGCTGTTAACGAACCCGGTTCGAGCGGGTAACGGGTTACCCGGTCGGGTTTTTATTTTACCGAGCCGGGTAATTACCCGGTTATAACGAGCCGGGTAGCAAATGTATTACCCTCGTATCGCTCGATAAGGACACGAGCGGGTACCGAGCAGGGTTTTTTCAGCTGGGCGACGAGCGGGTTCTGGGTTATCCCCAAATCTATTTAAAATATTTTTTTGGGGTTCTCTTCAAACATATTTAATTGTTAAATGCAAATCTGAGAATTCTTTGCAATACTAATTTTATATTGGTCATTTGAAATTCAGTATGATTACAGTATAACATATATTACATATAAATATACAATATAAAAAATAAACGAGCAGGTAATCGAGCTGACCCGGGTTTTTCGATTCGGGTATTGGGTAAAAAATTACTCGAGTATCACTCGCTAAGGATACGAGCGCGTAACGGACCCGGGTTTTCCAAGTCGAGTAACGAGCGGGTTACGAATTACCCGGTCCTTTAACAGCACTAAAAGTTATCCACCAATCAATTATATAGTTTCGATTGATTATCATTTTATATTTTCGATGTATTTTTTAACTACTTTTCATTCTCCTTCATTTATGTCCAAATTATTAGAATGACAAATAGATAAGAAAATAGAAAAGAATGGATGTAGTAGTAATTAATGCAAGATCATCCGCCATTATTTTAGATTTGGAAGAGAAAAAGGTGTCTATGTACTATAATTCGGTGATGATGTGGACCCACATGAAATTAATGGGAGACTATGAAAACAAGTTAAGGTGGTTTGTTTTTCTTCATTTTCAAGTCCTTCAACAGGGAAGCTAAGGTTGTCTACTCGTCTCTTGTAGCTTCGTCGTCGTCATATTATGAGTACGTAACAATTATGCAGGGATCAAAATGAATAAACAACAAAAATTTAATTAACAAGTTAAAACCATGGTGATCAGGAATTGTCTCGGTGAGTCCTGCTTAAAAGATTTTGCTCCAGGCTGCATGACTCGAGCCGAAGCTTTAAAATCATTGTTTGGCTCGATTCGACTCGGCTCATATCGAACGGTTAGAAAAAGATTGAGTCGACTCACCTACCCCTATAAAATTATGTGATATATTATCTTTGAGTTTAGTTTTGAGAGAAAATTGCTGAAATGGTCTCCGATAGTATGACCGAGTTGCACTTTGGTCCCCAATAGTTACACGGTTGCAGGTAGGGATGTTATCGGTTCGCTGCAAACCGACAAAACTGACCGAACCGAAATTTTACCTACTTGGTTGGACAAAAAATCACACCGAACCGAAGCGGTGCGAAAAAATTCAAAACCGACAAAAAAATTGCGATTTTCGGTTTTAGTGTGGACGGAACCGCAACCGACCGAACCGAACCGACTGTTTATATATATTTTTTAAAATATTTATATATGGGATATTTCTTAATATTTGTACATAGTTTTGATTTTTTTTTAATTATTGTATTATTTATATAATTTATTAGATTAAACTTTAATATTGACCCAATAGACCGAGTGTATAGTTTCCAATATGCATTTTAAAAAATCTATATCTAATATACCCATTTTGAAACCTAGTCTGCCACTAAAAGAAAATACTAAAAGAAACTAATAGGCAGCATCTATAATTTAGTTTCGCGCTTCTGCCCTTTTCAACTTGCTGCTTCCATATGAAACAACCTAACAATTAACACCCATGGTTTAACTCCTTTATTTTTTGTCTTTATTTGTATAGATAATGCTGATGGAGGTCAACCTGATTTCTAGCACTTGGAATCTTAGCGTGGGAGCAAATGAACTAGTTTCTATTTCTTAATATGTATTACACTGTCATGAACTATTTTATATTTTATTTTTGAACTTCCTGTGGACATGTAGACTCAATTTAATTTGAAATCGTAGACTTTAATTTATTTGTTTGTTTTAAAACCGAAAAACCGACCGAACCGAACCGATTTTGCTTCAAAACCGACATCAACCGAACCGATTTAAATCGAAAGAATTTCCAACAGATTTGGTTCGTGTAGTTAAAAAAAGACAGGATCAGTTTCAAACAAAAAAATTGGAAAAATAACCGACCGAACCGAGCCGATAACATCCCTAGTTGCAGGTTAGTCCACAAAAGTGGTCAAAAAGTTGTACTTTAGTCCCCACATCAAATTTTTCATTAACATTTCAGGTTTAGGCGTTAAAATTGGGGTAAAAATATCATTTTTAAGACGTAAAGTTAGTTTTTTATCCTAATTGGTGCTAAAATGAAACCCCACAACCCTAGTTGGTTGAAAGACTAGCCAACTACCAAAAACAAAGGAGCAAGAGTTAAAAAAGTAGCTGGTTGAAGCTTTCGTATATAACAAAATGACAAAATGACACATTAGTAGATACAAAATGTTAAAATGACGGAAATAAAATTGACAAAATGACGGAAATAAAAAAGTAAATAACAAAATCTTACAGATTCGATTGTTGATTTGCGAAAACAAATTGACTTAAAAAAAGTAGCACCCGCCATGAGGGAGAGATCAAAAAGTATATTAAAATACTCTTACAAATTTGATTTTTGATTTTTATTGCTTTTGGGTTTTTACCGAAGTGAGGCAATATATATATATATATATATATTACGCTATATATATTGTTCAGGGCTACTCACATCCCATTCCTAATATTTTATCATTAATGCGATAAACACAACATTTTTATCAACAATAGCACAAACAATAGCGCCATGATATGGGCATTAATGAGGGATAAGAGTCACCTTTTCCAAATATGCTATTGTACATTGGTTTTTACTATACATTTACATTTTGTTAGATATTATTACTTTTATGATATTTTGTTAGATATACTTTTATGTATTATTGTGATTTATGTATATAAGAAAGAAAAAATTTAATTTGAAAGAATTACAATTCATCATCTACGAAGATTTACTTTATTTCATAGACATTTGTTTATTGAACTATATTATATTTTCGTTGATATTGATTTTATGTATTATTGTGATTTATGTATATAAGAAAAAAAAAATTTAATTTGAAAGAATTACAATTCATCATCTACGAAGATTTATTTTATTTCGTAGACTGTTAAGATTGCTCCAAATGAGCCCAAATTGTCACATGTGAAAGTCCCACATTGGAAATAAAGGAGAGAAATCATCATTTAATAAACTAGGGAGCAACTCCACTTATCACCAATTAGTTTTAAGATGGTGCCTTCTTGGGTTGTGAAGTGTGATCTCTCTCCTCATATGGGTGTGGCCCAGGCCCAATTAATGAAAATTTCTACATGGTATCAGAGCCCATAGTTAAAGTGACCTGGGTATTTGAAGAAAAAAAATGCCTAATGGGCTTATTAAAAAAAAAAAAAGAACTGGGCCATATATGCCGGGAAGAAAAATACCCCGTGCTTTGAAATATGGCGGGGAAGAAAAATACCTCCGTGCTTTGAAAAAAAAAAAAAGGGACTTCACATGTGAGGGGGGAGTGTTAAGATTGCTCCAAATGAGCCCAAATTGTCACATGTGAAAGTCCCACATTGGAAATAAAGGAGAGAAATCATCATTTAATAAACTAGGGAGCAACTCCACTTATCACCAATTGGTTTTAAGATGGTGCCTTCTTGGGTTGTGAAGTGTGATCTCTCTCCTCATATGGGTGTGGCCCAGGCCCAATTAATGAAAATTTCTACATAGACATTTGTTTATTAAACTATATTATATTTTCGTTGATATTAATTTTATGTATTTTTGTGATTTGAGTTGTCGTGTATGGCTTTTGTGTTATTGATTTTCACAATACATTGACAAATATTTATGTATGAAAGTTACATTTCTTTATAAAGATTTCCAATGTAAGCTTTAGAACATTATTGCATTTTGTTAAATTCCATTGACCTTAGTGCTATTTCTTTATTTATCGAGATATATGTATTTTATAGATTCGGTTTTATTTATTTATTTAAATAATAATTCGTTTGAGATTCCTTTTAAATTATATTTTATCATTAATTCGATAAACACAACATTCTTATCAACAATAGCGCCGTGATATGGGCATTAATGAGGGATAACCTGTTTAGCATGAAAGGAGAGAAAGCATCTGGCCCAGGTGGTATGTATTAGACGTATATATTATTATTAGTCGTATATATTTGTATGTAGGTTTTAGACTATTTGACGGGCCTGTATATTGTTAGCCCGTTAGGTTTAAGTCATAGGGTTAGCCATCTCTATATAATGTAATCACTATCATGAATACAATTGAGAGCTTATATTTTTACATGGTATCAGAGCTATACGGCTAGGGTATTTTTTCTTCTCCATCTTACACGTTTTTTCTCTTTTCTTTCTTCCTCCCCCTGGTATCATCATGTCAGGCGAAAATAATCCTCCCCCCAAACTAATCGATCTCCATAACTCTCCGTTTTACTTGAGTGCTAATGATAATCCCGGGACTATTATTAGTACGGTCACTTTTAATGACCAAAATTATGATGAGTGGGCTAAATCTCTTCGGCTTTCGCTTATGGCTGCTAAAGCTGCTGGTTCGGCTGCTGGAGCTGCTGGGTTCGGACAGATTGGTGGCCAGCCGGGTGCTGCTGGGTTCGGCCAGGTTGGTGGTCAGCAGGGTGGCGTGCTTGGAGCTGCTGGTCCCGGACAATTTGGTGGCTATGGTGTGCTTGGGCATGCACCTTCCAGTGGTGCACCTTTGGCTCCTGGTTCAAGTTTTGAGGGTGCACAATGGGCTAAGTGGCAAGAATTCCTCAACTTTATGGGTAACTCTAATACTAATAATTCGGATTCGGATCGCTTAACCGGTAAGTGTATGTCTAGCTCCTGGATAATTGATACGGGTGCCTCGAGCCATGTAACTGGTGATTTCAGTTTATTGTATAATATTGTGGACATTCCTAGTTGTCCGATTGGCCTACCGGATGGACAAGTTACTCGTGCTAACAAACGTGGAAGTGTTCGTTTGTCTATGTCTCTAGTTTTGAATGATGTTCTTTTTGTACCTCAGTTTACCTGCAACTTACTCTCGGTGACCCAGTTAGCTGATTCTCTTAATTGTTCTATCCAGTTTACTAAGAATGGTTGTTTGATTCAGGACCACACTTCGAGGACCCTGATTGGAGCAGGTGAGCGACGGAATGGACTCTACTACTTTTGCAGTGTTCCGGAGAAGTGGACGTTACATACCGGAGGGACCGTGGCACCGACATTGTGGCATCAGCGTTTGGGTCATCCCTTAGATAAAGTAGTTAGATCGCTTTCGTTTATTCCTAGCTCATGCCGTTTGTCTAATAAGGCATGTACTGTGTGCCATCAGGCCAAACAAAGTCGTGACTCTTTTGTTAGTAGCGAACATAAGGCTACTCGTTGTTTTGAATTAGTTCATTGTGATCTTTGGGGACCCTATCATACTGTCTCTTCTTGTGGGGCTCGGTACTTTCTTACCATTGTGGATGATTATTCGCGGGCTGTTTGGTTGTTTTTATTGGTGGATAAAACTGAAGTGTTGAAATATTTTATGCGTTTTTTGGCTTTTGTTAATCAACAGTTTAACACTAAAGTTCAGTATGTTCGGAGTGATAATGGCACTGAATTTTTTTGCCTACGTGATTACTTCTCTGCTAATGGTATTATTTTTCAAACTTCATGTGTGGGTACTCCTCAACAAAATGGTCGGGTTGAACGGAAACATCGACACATTTTAAATGTTGGTCGGGCTTTACGTTTTCAAGCTAATTTACCTATAACATTTTGGGGCGAATGCATTCTGACTGCTGGATATTTGATTAATAGGACCCCTTCTAGTGTTTTAAAGTTTAAAACTCCATATGAATTGTTGCATGGTCAGGCACCTTCATATACTCATTTACGTGTGTTTTGCTCTCTTTGCTTTGCGCATGATCAGAGGTGTAAACTTGATAAATTTAGTAGTCGAAGTCGACGTTGCATTTTTGTCAGGTATCCTTTTGGGAAGAAGGGGTGGAAACTCTTTGACTTGGACTCTCGTGATTATTTTGTGTCACGTGATGTAGTTTTTTATGAATCTGAGTTTCCGTATATTGGTGCTTCTCCTAGTGTTTCTACCACTACTCGGGGTAGTGCCCCTCCCCTTGATCCTTTGACACATGACTTGGGTGATGTCGGCTGTGAGGTGAGCGAAGTTGCTCAACAGGAGGTGGCCCCTGTTTCGGTTGTAGATGACCTCGAGGAGGCTCCTACCAGCCCGGTTCAGGCTCCGCCCACCGAGGCTCCTGACAGTCCTGTTCGTGTCCTGGCCGAGGATGGGAGCTCGGTTGGGGCAGATTTGAGAGTGGAAGGGGACAACCCTTCATAAAGATTGTCGCATATTTGAATTTTGTGGTCCAAGAATCTCTTCATAAAGATTTTGGTTTGAAGACAGGTGATATGTTGTGGAATTATAGCCGAGGTATCGATAACCGGCCGGTTGGAATGATGCAGGTATGATCACCCTCATCTAGAACATCGATTAGACACTTGGCATTGCTTAGAATCTATTTTACTTGCTTTTATGCACAAGCCGTTACTACTAATAGGAGATTTTAATCAAATCTTATATCAAACTGACAAATATCCATGTCCTAAAACTAGTATTAAGGGATCTACTTATCTACTCAACTTTCTACATATCTTAAACTTGAGATCTTTAAAACAAGTAAGAAATACTTACTCCTGGATAGGATCACGCAATAATAATATTATTTACGAGAAATTAGATAGATATGTCTCGAATTATGAATGGGACACTTTATTTCCTTCCGGTTACATTGACGGCCTCCCTGTCCAAATTTCTGATCATGGCCCTTTAATTCTCCATACCAAACCCCTACTATCTAAAACCATTCCCGCCAACAATAGTCATTTTAAAATAGAAAACTTCCTCATGCTCTTTCCAGAATTCAAAATGACTTTATCTGAATGTTTTAACCATCATCTTTTAACCAACACTCCTGCTCATAATCTGATTTACAAACTTAATCTTTTTAAATCTCATCTTAAAATTTGGAACTCAACTAGGATTGGCAATATTCATCACCAAATTCAACATTTACAACGCTTATTATCCCACCACCAAAACCACCCTCATATTCCTCATTCCCCTGCAATTGAACATTCCTTTAGAAAACAATAAGATGGCCTCTCTCTCTCTCTCTCTCTCTCTCTCTCTCTCTCTCTCTCTCTCTCTCTCTCTCTCTCTCTCTCTCTCTCTCTCTCTCTCTCTCTCTCTCTCTCTCTCTCGGTGTACAATATCTCTGATCTGTTGAAGTATTTACTTGATACATAGCTGAACAGCAGTCGATCCTAATGCTTCACTATGTCTATAGATCCCAGAGGCTACTGATAATCCTGATGTACTTCAGGGTAATGCGCTGCTCAGGTGAGATCACCGTTTTTAGTCTAGCGCTATTTTTTGTGTTTACAAATTAATGTAGCTGTATAAGCAATATGTTAGCAACTTATCATTCAGCGACTAGGGCCCCGCTAATTGGGCTAGCCCGCCAATTCATCTATACAACTATTCTTACAAATTTTAGAGATATGAAAATTTACCTCAATTATTAATAATAGCCCTATTAATATTTTGTTTGTTTTTCTTTTTTCAATATATGTTGTGGTGTTGATTTTATTTAATCAATGGGGAGCAATCGGGGTACACTAGACCCAGTAGGGGACTGAGACAGGGGGATCCCTTATCTCCGTATCTTTTTATCATATGTATTGAGGGACTGATCTCCCTGCTGAAGGAAGCAAGTAGTCGGGGTGAGCTTATAGGTATCAAATATGGGGTAATGTTTGCGGATGACACTCTATTAGTGTGTAATGCCAATATATGTGTTTCAACCGGATTCTTAATGAGTACCAAGATTGGTCAGGGCAACTGATAATCCCACATAAATCTACGGTCTTATTCAGTCCCCAATGTCGACAGGGATACACGGAAGATTATCTCTGAAATGTTAAGCATCCCAGAAGTTAGCTCCGATGGCAATTACCTAGGCCTTTCATCAACCGTGGGGATCCAATGGGGAAGACAAGAAAAATATATTGGTTAGCTTGGGATACACTTTGTCGTGATAAAAAAGAAGGTCTTGGATTCCGGGATACCAAGAGTTTTAATCAAGCTCACCTGTGCAAACAAACTTAGAGACTTCTTGAAAATCCGGATACTCTGTTGGCCAAATTGTTCAAGGCTATCTATTTCCCTCTGGCAGTCAATGGTTAATACACTACAGTAAAACGTCTATAAATTAATATTCTTTAAATTAATAATCTCTCTAAGATAATAAATTTGTTCGGTCCCGAATTGGGCTAGTGAAAAAAATTGATAAAATCGATAAAATAATAAGATAATACTTTTAAAAGAAAATTCCTTTATAATATAAGGTTACACAAAAATGAATTTAATGATATCAACTTACGTTTTTTGCATGAATGAAACAAAAGTAATTTGTTGTCAAATTTTGATACGAACATTCAAATCATTAATTAATTTGAAAATGAAGATTAAAAACTCTTTTTTTAAAATAAAAAGAAAACTATTTAAGTTATTTAACTATGTACCACATTTTTTTAAGCATCTACAGTGGGACTTTCCAAAAAAGAGACATTCACTTTTATTTTACAAAAGGTAAAGGCCAAAGTTCTAGATTGGAAATCAAGGTTATTATCTACTGGGGGTAGGGAGATTTTCATTACTTCGGTATTACAAGCAATCCTCGTTTATCCTATAAGTTGTTTCAAGCTTCCAAAACAGTTGTTATATGAAATCAATTCACTACTTTCTAACTATTGGTGGGGAATGGATTCAAACAATAACAAAAAGATACATTAGTTGTCATGGGACACATTATGTAAAGATAAAGCAGATGGTGGCATTGGCTTTCGAGATCTTTTCAGCTTCAACAAAGCATTATTGTGCAAACAAGTATGGAGGCTCATCTCAAGACCGAACTCTCTCTTAGCACGAGTCTTCAAGGCAAAATACTACCCTCAGGGCATGGGCGTAACTAGGGGGGACGAGGGGGGGCGCTCGCCCGCCCTAGATTTTTCGGTATCGTTTAGTTTATATACGATTTTTTTGAATTTTTGTGATATATATAATAAAAAATGTTAACAAATCAAGTGTAAGTGTAACTTAGTTGGTTAGTTCCTTCCTCCAAAAGGTAGAGGTCATAGGTTCAAACCTTGTTAGCTTCATTTTTAACAATTTTTCGGTATTTTTAACTAATTTTTGTTTATTTTCGCCCCCCTAATTTTTCCTCCCAAAATTCGCCCCCCCCTTAATTTTCATCCTGGTTTCGTCCCTGCCTCAGGGGACTCTGGGAACTGCATCATTGGGTGGATCTCCTAGTTACTCGTGGAGAAGTCTACATTCAGTCAAAGATCTCGCATTCACATGAATAAAATGGGAATTAGCATACGGGTAAGATATCATCTTGTGGCAGCACATATGGGTAGAACATACACATTCGAATACTTTAATCACACCCAAAAACCACGATTAACCAGATATGGTGGTAGCAGATTTAATTGACAATGTCATAGGAGTATGGAGAGTAGACAGAGTTAATACTCTACTATTTCCAATTGATGCGGAAGCAATATTGCAAATGCCATTGCATAATCTAGATGCCAAAGATGCAAAAAAAAACTAAAAATTCAGTTTCAACTATAAGATAACTTTATCATAATTAAAATAGAGAATTACATTGAAAATATATAACATCAAAAATAAATTGATTAGAGAAAAAGAAAAATATTATTAATCCGTTTGACAGAAATTTCCTCACCAATTGAAGTAGGTAATTTGGAGAAGAAATGTTGAAGAGAAAAGAACTGTGTAATCTCTGAGGTTAGATTTGGGCAAATTGGTTTTTGAGAGAATTGTGGGATTCAGTCATTAAGAGAAGAAAAATAAGTAGCAAATTTTGACTTAAAATTTTGTTAACGATTTCATTCAGATCTGAATTTATTAAGTACTTAAATTTTTTTGTTAACAAACAGACTTAATGAAATAAGTACTGAATTAATTAATTTTAAGTACTTAATATATTTAACAAACAGGCCCTTAGTTAGAATCAATCACAATATTCTAACATAATATACTTTCAGTCAATTCTTCCTCAAATTATGGCTTGACACATCCAGAATCCTCCTTTGATAGTCTTCCACAACAAGCAGTGGATTCAATTCCAATTGATATGACAATTGGTCTTTTAATCTATACCATATAGACACATACTGGCTTAACACTTGATCTATTACCAACGTCTTCACAACTTAACATCTTACATGCAGTCTGATTTCACACTCGATTATGCATTTTTTTTATGTTCTAATTTTACAAATTTTAGCGAGCCTTGTCTACGATTTATAAAAAAAACTATTTTAGCAAAAGATAGAACTTGTGCTTTAGTTATTGAGAACCCCATTTTGCGAATCTCATTGAATTGGAAGACCACCATTATTTCTTCACGCATGTTATTATTTGTCATGAGAAAAACTGTTCCAAATTTTCCTATCAAAAGAATATATTTTTTATCAATATTTACGCAACATAGTTATTACATACTTCTTCCGTTCTTTTATAGATAGTAAGTAGTTAAAAAGCACAATCATCAATTAATATTATATAATTGCTATTGATTAGTTCATAATTTTAAAAGAAATATAGTAAAAAAATATATTATAAATGTAATAGTGTATATATATTATGTTAGAAAGACCGTTATTTAGACATAAAAAATCATGGCTAAAAAGATAGTTAAATAAGAATAGAGGAAATATTTAAGAGTGTTTGAATTTGAATTTTAAAAATCACAATAACTATATCTGAAGAATGAAGCATTTAATTACAGTACTGAAGTAAATTGAATTGTCTACTGCAGAAGTCATCTGCCCAGCTCTTTCATGAGTTTGTATGTCACAATTTATCACGTAGAAAGTTAGGGTGCCTTATAGAAATATCCCGTACACATTCCGTAAAGGGTTAATATACAAATATTGGTGGTTGGAGTGGGGATTGAAGATGTAATTATTATTTCTTCATGGGTTATTGTGTAACTATTTTTCTGTACGGAATTCTATACGGAACAAATTTATACGGAACCGTAACCGGTCCGCTTTCTTCCACATGGCAGTCACTATTATAGCCATAGTTCTAAGAATATTCTGAAACTAAATGTCATGAAGTTCTAATTATCTTTGTAATACTAATCTATCGTTGCTTTTATGTTGCTAACGTCCTCAATCTAGGAGAGGTGAGTGTTTCATCGTTTTAGTGCACTCTTTCTTTACGATTTGTTTATCGTATTGGAGGAGCTGAAATGCTCTCTACCAAGTCAAAAAATTTGCTTTTTCTTTTTACTTCAAGTGTCTCATAAACACTTGCTTTTATCCTTTTCTTCCTCTATCCACCTTTTGTTCTTCTTTTTTTTCATTCCAAAACTTTTTCTTTTTCTTATTTTTTGCTTCCTTCATCATTTTTTCACTGTTTTTCTTCAAAAATTCAGCAAATTTCACATCTTGAGAGGAAAATGCTCTCTTCTCCAGAAAAACAAGCATACAACAAAAGCTTGAAAATTTTTGCAACTAATTTCAGTAAGGCTTTTCCTCCGAAATCAAACTCCGATCTAATATCTCTTCCTTTTAAATCAACCACTACAAATCCTTGTCCCTCTCTTAAACTCAACCAAAACAAGATGGGAACGAAGCACAAAGCTTCATCCAATCTTGTTTCCGATTCTAAGAAAAAGCGTCGAGTGGATTCCTCCAATTTCGATGTTGGGTTTGAAGCTAAAGAATGTGTCAATAAATATCTTATTGGCCATCATATGGGAGGATTCAAGAATGTCTTTTCGGATTGGATCAAAATTGACCATCAAAATCGGTCAAAACCCTCTCAAGAACATCAAATCGTGGCTGAAAAAAGGTTTGCTAAACATCATGTTAGTAATTTCCAAGAGAATTCTCAACTTGTTACCACGTATAATAGTATTGTCGACTTTTGGAATAAGGATGTCCAGTTTGATATGATGGAGGTTGATTCGTTTATTTGCGATTTCGATAATGCTTTAAATTGTCTTACCGATATCACTGAAAGCCTCGAGTGTTCTGGTGTTTCTACAAAAAATCTGAAACGTAAAAGGGGGCTCTTAGAATCAAATTGTTTATTATCACTTGAAGATCTTGATTGGCCTGTTAGGAAAAATCAAAAAATTGTCGAACAAGTAGAGGATGTTTTTAACAATAGCTCTTTTTGTTTCATCAAATTAGGAGAGCCATGTTTGGATTTGATTGAAAGAGGTTTTGAGGAGTATGAATATGAGAATTTGTCAAAAGTTTTCATCATTGATTTCAGTTCTGCTTTTGACAACATATTGTCTCTTGATGTTCATGTTTCATTCAAAAGGGCTTGTGTCACTTCTCAGTGTAAGGACTTCTGCTTTGATTCCTCGCCTTATGTTCTCTACTCTGTTTTCGATTTTTTCGGTGAGATTGCAAAGTGTTTTCCTTTTGACCCGGGGTCAAATTGGAACTCAATTGGTAGGAAAAGGAAATTTCTGGGGAAGATCTTTACTTATATCTTTGTAACTTGTGAGTACTTTGGGGTTCCCTCTGTCAACCTCGAGGATCTTCAGAATGATTTTGAAGTCAGCTATGTTACTTGGATGGTATGGTTAATAGCGTGGATATTGGTTCTTCGGGTCAATGTTTATATTGTCAAAGTTATGGAAGCACCTTTTGATATTGATTATGTTGAAGACGTTTCTGGTTTGTCTGGTGAGGAAGATTTCAATCCATTGAAGCTCTCTCTCAAGCACCTTGGCAAGTTGCAGTGTACTAGCAATGAAGATTTCAACCAGATTGAGCTTCATCTTCAAAATTTTCAGGACTCTAACTCTATCCATACTCCTCAGTCTAATATATTTGCTAACTCTACTAATAATTTTGCTTGTGATTTGCGTGTTTTAAAATCTTGCAACTTACTGGTGGTTCTTTTCAACCCTTGTCGATCAAACATCGACATCTTAAAAATTTTTGGGCTTTTCCGTGACACCGACCACGAGGATTATCCCCTCGTCTGCTCATGTCATAAACGGTTACCCAATTGGTTCACTTTTGTTCTCCTTTACCACAGTATGTTTGCTAAGGATTTAGATTACGAGGATGCACAAGTGAAAATTATTTATGAGTTACTCTTTCATATTAGTACTTTGAGGAGTACAGGGGTCTTTCAGGAAGTTTTTGCAATTCATGAGTCAAAAATCATCTGCTTTATTGTGTTTCATTTGTTTTATGTAATTTTCTATGTTCTTTTCGGTAAGTCTCCATCTGTTGGAGACGGTAGTTTCACTATGTATTAAACTTTGGATGTTTGTATCTCTTAATTCCTATCTATCAAAAAAAAAATAATAAAAATTTATTTATTATTATTATTATTTATTAGTACTTTTGTAGCTATATATTTACTAAGCATATAAATTTGTTACAAAAATTATAAGACAGATAGATAAAATGTTTAACCCGACATTAATAAGCTAATGGTCTCTTTGGATTGGGGTGAATTAAGGGGAATCAGGGAGAATTTAGTTTTTTTTTTTGTGTTTTGGAACCTAATAATTTTCTACTTAGGAGAAACTATTCCCCTCGATTCACCCCATTACCCTTCATTCCCCTCCAAATCCAAGGGTAATCAAGGAGAATACAATATTAAACATTAAAATATATTCTCTAGATTCCCCTAGTTCAAAATCATGGTACCCAAACAACAATAAAATATATATTCTCCCTGATTCCCCCTGATTCTCTTCCCCTAGGAGAATTTTTTAAAATTCTCTTCCCCCTGATTCACCCCAATCCAAACGGACCATAAGTCTCGAACAACGACAATAAAAATATTACTAATATAATGTCATGGTACAGCTTGCTCTATTTGACTTCTATTCTATGCTTATCATTTAAAATTCCTCATTATATATCTCGCTCCCACCGAACAATATCTCACTAGCTCATAACATTCAGAATGTCTTCATTTGTCCCAAAATCTTTGTCCATCTTCTTACATGCAACAATAATAATATCTATGTTTATTTTCTATGTCTATGCTAATTACAATTTCAACCAAGACTTCGAAATCTCATGGGGCGATGGGCGTGGAAAGATAGTGGAAAATGGAGAGCTTCTTACACTCACATTAGATAATACTTCAGGCTCTGGTTTTCAATCGAAGAAAGAATATTTGTTCTGTAAAATTGATATGAAAATAAAGCTTGTCCCAAGAAATTCCGCTGGCACAGTCACGGCCTACTTTGTACGTGTATATATATTTTGTTTTTGTAGAAATTTTTAGTTGTCGTTTTAACCTTTAGACGCGAATTAAAAAAATAATTATTCTTACGTTTCTTAAATAAGGTGTATGTCTATGATTAAGTTATTTCCATTGATAATATTTATCATGACCTATTAAAGGTTTGACCATATGATGAAGAACTGAATTTATCATATACTATAGTATATATATATATATATATATATATATATATAGATATATATATATATATATATATATATATATATATATATATATATATATATATATATATATATGCAGTTGATATTGTGGGTGGCTCAATAGCCTAGTGGTATTTGATTCCAATTTTTATATAGTAGGTCATGGGTTTAAGTTTCGTCAGAAATAATAGTTAATAATTTATGTATTCATTATATGTAATATATTATTGTACTCATAGTTTTATCGATAATTTCTCAAATAGTGGGACAAAATCGTATTTTGGTCCCGAATAATTAAATTGTTGTAGATTAATCTCTGAAAATAGCTTTAAGTGTTGCGAATTCTTGTACATTAAAAGTGAATATTCATATTAATTTTTATTTTTCTTAATAATAAAGTGAATATTCTATGTTAAAATTTGAATTCGACGTGATTGATGACTTTTTTTTTTGTTTATGTGTTTTATTATTAGTTATCATCAGAAGGGGCTACACATGATGAAATAGACTACGAGTTTTTGGGGAATTTAAGCGGTGAGCCTTATACTGTGCACACCAATGTCTACGCTCAAGGGAAAGGTGACAAAGAGCAACAATTCCATTTATGGTTCGACCCCACACATGATTTCCATACATACTCTATCCTTTGGAATCCACAAACTATTATGTAAGTGCAAAAACGAACTGTTATTTTATCGGGTGAATATTTTGGATCGAGTATCGGATGAATCTCGGTTTTTTATTTTGGTCCAGTAACAGCCCTAGATATGAGTTGGCACTTCTCTATATATGAACATTAGGTATCTCCCACCTTACGCTCTTTAAGTTAGTTTTATAAATAAATGTGTTAAATTGTTCGGTAGCTTAGTATCTAACTGAAGTTTTCGGCTAGGAGGATTTAGTTTTATTATTGTTGAAGACATTTTCTTTATATTTTCATTTTAATTGTCTATTTGTTAACATGTACTCTATCTGTTTATTACCTATTAGTTAGTAATTTTGAAACATTAGTCGTAAGACTATTGTTTTTGAAATCTCATCGCTAATTTACAAAAAAACATTGTTATTAAACGTAATTGAAGATGTATTACAAATTTTATCATATGTTGTTTGCCTTGTTCTTATAAACTTTAAAATGTCTTGTCCTACTCTCTTATAATTAATCTTTTTAATAAAATTTAACAATGATATGTCTCAAAAGATCTTGAATTGATCGAGTATACATAAACTTATCAATCACGAACTTAATAACTGATTCATAATGAACTTGAAATCAGATTTTCTATCGATGGTGTGCCTATTAGAGAATTCAAGAACTTCGGAGAAGCTGGCATTGAATTCCCGAACAATCAACCGATGAAGTTATATTCGAGCATTTGGAATGCGGACCAGTGGGCCACTAGAGGTGGGCTTATTAAGACAGACTGGACTCAAGCCCCATTTACAGCTTCCTACAAGAATTTCAGCAGTGCATCAAATGATGGTTGTGACGTGGCACTCAAAAACACTTCTTGCAACTCTTGGTTGTCTCAAAGATTGGATCATTTTGGTGAAGAAAAGCTAAAATGGGTTCAAAATAATTATATGATATACAATTATTGCACTGATATCAAACGTTTTCCTCAAGGACCTCCTCCAGAGTGCAATCAAGAACATCAATAATTGTACTAGTATGTATACATATGGTAGGGTAAAAATAACTGTAGTCACTTAACGAGTTAATTGTCGGTTTGGTTCTCTCATATTTGGTAGGCTAGTGGGATAAAATTGTAATTTAAATTTAAATAGTTATAATCTTGCATATTCGTTTCTGATAGTGATAGTGATTTATAAAAGTGATAAAATATCGAAAAATATTATATTATAATAAAAATTATTGTGTAGTAATATTTGCACTATGATCTATAAAGGTGATAAAATGTCAAAAAATGACAAATGTTAGAACATTATCATTGTGAAATGAAGGAATATTTTAATACTTAAATCGTGAGGAGATAGAATATTTAATTTTGTGTTTAATTGTGTGATGCACTTTGAATATCATGCATGTTGTTTTATTGTTCTTATCAAGTAGTGATTGACATACTAGTATTTGATGTAGTAAACTAGGTTTATTTATAATTGATCGATTTTGGTTCAGAGTTTAATTAAACAAGACATTGACCAAGCAAACCGCTCGACTCGAGGCTCTGCGCGGCATTAGCAGGCGGTAGTCGGTAAAGTAAAACGAGCCAATGACTCGACAAAGAATCAAATAACAAGTAAATTAAGTAAATTTATACAGTTCGAACTAGTGTGCAGCTATACATAATAGCATAGACTAATAGAGTATAGGCTTATTTTCACTTTGCACCCTAAACTATGAAGAAAATTTCAAAATGAACCCTAATACTATCATAAGTCTCAAATTGCACCCTATACTACGGTTTGTCTCATTTTGCACCCTAAAATGCCAAATGTGATGTAATTTCGTTTTAGAAGAAGGACAAACTCGGAATAGCACATATATTAAACTTTTGGGGCATATTTTACAAATAAAAAAACTTGTAAATAAAAAATAAATCTTACCTTTATATCTTCTTCATCAAACCCCCGACCTCCTTCATCTTCTATATCAAACCCCCAACTCCCACCATCACCCCAACCTTCTTCTTCCTCCACCCTCAACCACCTTTGACGACCATTAATTCGCCGAAAAACAATCTAATCGCACCATACATTTTTGTTTCGAGAACAACGATGAATATACTCTTAACTCCAAAGGAGTCGCATTTAAAAACAATCTATTCTTTGTAAATTGAGAGCATGACTTTTTTTTATACAGCCACTAAATTGAATTTCTGGAGCTTTGTTTATATTCGTGAGCTACTGCATTATATGTTCTATGGACAAAACGTATCACCACAATGCTGCATCAACTAAAGTCTCTTCTAGTATACTCATGTAACATCTGGATAATATTCTTCACACAAGGAAATGAAGTCCATTATCATATAACATGGGTCAAACTAAAAACAAACTAATTGAACATTAAACTAAGTTGTACTATAATTTACAAAGAGAAAAATTAAATTTCCTTAAATAGTAACGAAAAGTTCAATCGTTAGCTAAATGAATCAATTGAATTATATACCCTCGTACTCTGCGGGCTAGGGCTAGTTGCCCATTAGCCTAACATACATATAAGGCAACCGAATTACATACTCTCATATACAAATCTCAACATCATATAAATCGAACAATCAATGTCAATTAACGAGGTAATTGCTGAAATGGACCCAATAAGTGGGAGACCGTTGCAGTTTGGTTCCCGTAAGTTGGACCGATGCACAAATGGTCCCTGAAAGTGTGTAGCGGGTGCGCATTTGGTCCCTTAAGTCAACAGATCCGTTAATTCTAAATATTTTTGTGGTTTTACGTAAATAGATGCAAAAATTGGACAAAAAATGTAATTTTAAAGAGTTGGCTTGGCGACATATTAAACTTAAAACTTCATTTCCCGCTTCGTTAAAACTCTGATTTTAATGACTGAAAATGCGTTGGAAAGCCATTTTCATCATCTTTAAGAATATGAGTTCAAACCCCAGTTTTATCAACATTAACATTTTCAAAAAGTTTCTTTTGACAAAAGATACACAAAAACGTTGAATCAATACTTATCGTCTTTTTGTCAAAATGATTTTAAAAATATCTCTCATATACAAGCTTTGACAAAAGTTATTTAAGAGACTTTAAGCTATAATTGAAGGCTAAATTTTACCTTTGTGTATGTTTTTCACCCATCACCTAATATCTTTAACGTATTTGAATATCATTGAGCTTGTGTTTGTTTCTTCTTTGTCATTTCATGACACATGAATATCAACTTTTTCTTTAAACTTCTTTAAGTCATCAATGACTAGTGTTTGTTTGTTTCCATCTCTTCATCATCACAATTTAGAAATTGTTAGTCTAATTTGTACTTTGTTTTTAGGGAAAAAGCATCAACCAATTCACCATTCAGTCACTCATGTTTCATATGGTCCCATTGACTATCTCATCTTTCAAAAACAGTTCCACCTGGTTATTCCGTCAACATTTTCGGTAAATCAATGGTTAGTAAACTTTTTATGTCTCCGGTTGACTTTATTAATGGCAAAATAGTCATTTTGATCACTTCTATTATTTTAAAAACAAAAAACAAAAAATGTGTAAAATTATAATTGGAGCACTCACATCAGCTTCCCCAAATTTTCCTTATAATACGTTCTAAACAGTCACTTTTTTTAATTTTTGAGGTTTACTTGTTACATAGTTACTTTAGCAGCTTCCCTATTATTCACTTCAAACTTAAAAAATTGATATTTCACATATCGTATAAAATATTTAGAATAAAGCGAAATTTTAAAAAATATAAAATAATATCTTATATATGGGATATAGAATGAATATATTTTAAATTTACATAATGAAAACTATTTAATTACTTTCTATTTGTTTTTTATATAAATGAAAAAAGAAAAAAAACGGGAGAAGATAACAAAATAACTTCCGAATAAGGAGAATATAAATTTGAGGAGTAAAATTTAGCCTTAATCATAGCTTAAAGTTTCTTAAATAATCTTTGTCAAAGCTTGTATGTGACTATGTGAGAGATATTTTTCAAAATATTTTTGACAAAAAGACAATAAGTGATTCAACGTTTTTGTGTATGTTTTGTCAAAAGAAATTTTTTGAAAATGTTAATATTGATATAACTGGGGTTTGAACTCATATTCTTAAAGATAATGAAAATAGCTTTCCAATGCATTTTGAATCATCAAAATCGGAGTTTTAACGAAGCGGGAAATGAAGTTTTAAGTTTGTCGCCAAGGCAAACTCTTTAAAAATACATTTGTGGCCCAATTTTAACTTTTATTTACCTAAAACCACAAAAAGTATTTAGAATTAACGGATCCGTTAACTTTAGGGACCAGATGCGCACCCACTACACACTTTCAGGGACCATTTGTGCATCGATCCAACTTACGCGGACCAAACTGCAACGGTCATCCACTTATTGGGACCATTTCAGCAATTACCTCTCAATTAACAAACTCCAATGATTTAAGAATTAGAACCTGATTTCGTTGTTTGTTGGGTGGTTTGATGAAGAAGATGAAGAGATGGGGTTTTTATTTTTAATTTACAAGTTTTGTTATTTGTAAAATGCGCCTCAAAAATTTAATGTGTTATTCCGAGTTTGGCATTTTATGGTGCAAAATGAAACAAATCGCAGTATAAGGTGTAATTTGAGACTTAGGATAGTATCAGGGTGCAGTTTAAAAATTTCTTCATAGTTCAGGGTGCAAAGTAAAAATAAGCCTAGACTATAAAGTATTTTATTACGAAGTCAACAGTTCCACAAGCTGTTGTCACAACTGTTTTTTTTCTTTTAGTAATGAATTATGAATATCATGATATTACAAATAATCGATACAAAAACTCCTAACTAATAGACTGTTAGAGATGAGACAAACTTTTTTAGCGGTGAATTATAAATACAATGATATTACAAACAATTAATACAAAAACTCCTAACTAATAACCGTTAGTGATGAGACAAACTTCTTTTAGCGATGAATTATAAGTACAATGATATTACAAATAATTAATACAAAAACTCCTAACTAATAGACCGTTCGAGTAAAATATGAGATAAATTTGTCAGGATTTGAATTCAAAATTTTTTGAACAAAAGGTTGGACCAAATGTTCGAATGTCACTAGGTTATTGAACCATCTGCTCTGCCGTTGTCACAACTGTTTAAGCAGCAAGTACCTTCATGCAATATTAATTTCGTCCAGCTAAAAAGTTACTCAACGAAATTACTCACATGAAGTGAATTTAATCCTCTCAAACTGTGGCAGCTGAACATCATAATGATCAAGAAAACGACTTCCATCCATCCATCCAATCCCATTCTTTCATTCTATAAATCCAACGTTTTGGTCTCTCATCTCTACATCATCACATTCGACTTCTATTTCCAGCAGAAACCTGATTCATTCATGGCCAATTTACTTGCATTATGGCTTATGTTCTGTTTCCTGCTCTGTAACAAAAGCGCGTTTTCGCAGTTTCAAGGAGAACCCCAGGTGCCTGGATTCTTCATATTCGGCGATTCTTTAGTCGATAATGGTAACAACAATGGCATACCAACACTTGCCAGGGCCAATTATGCACCTTACGGGATTGATTTCGCGCAAGGCGTTACAGGGCGCTTCACAAATGGCCTCACCTTTGTTGATGCACTAGGTAAATTATGTGAACATAAGTGTAGCACATTTTATTGTATGTTTTGTTGCATTTATTTTATTGGTATTGAGGAACTCGGACTCACATTGTGCTTTGCAATTTGTAGCTCGACTCCTCGGATTCCCAACGTACATTCCCCCGTACGTAAGAACTCGAGGGAGGGCATTGCTAAGAGGGGCGAATTATGCATCTGGTGCTGCTGGCATTAGAGATGAAACTGGAAACAACTTGGTAAGTTGTATAGTTTCGGTTGATGAATTCAAATTTTTCTTAAACTTTGCGCAAAAGTAAACATTCTTTACAATTACAAAAATAGATGGGGAGAGTACTTTTTTGTTATTAAATTGTCAACTAACTAATGTTATATAATTTCAGTTGATTTAGTATTCTATATTTTATCGAACTTTTTTATTACTTTTTCTTTGTATTGATTTGTATGTATAACCCTATGACAACAATTTAAAATCGGGAGGAGTAACACATAAATATTTCATGTATGGTGTGTTTATTTTGGAGATAATCAGGGGAATTGAGGGAAATTTAATAATTTTTAATGTTTTAGAACTAAATTGGTTTCTAGGTAAGGAGAATTTATTATCACTGATCCACCCTCATTACCACTGGTTCCCCTCAACTTTTCCCTCATTCCCACTAATTCTCTTCCCTAGGAGGCTATGATAATTTTAAAAAAATTTCCTCCCTCTTATTCATCCGACCAAAACACACCAGTTATAAACTCTAATGAGTTAGAAGTGAACAGAAAAATAGGATAACATTATTAGGTCTTTCTTATTTTTCCAATTGTTGGGCATTATTGTCCCTATAAGCTCTCATTTTAGTGGAAAATCAAACTATTCTAGTAAATCATGAAAGAACTAGTATAGAATCATACATGAATGGTTAAAGTACATTCCGCGATTTACCTCTTTCGTGAATTCCAATTGCAGGGCGCTCATGTTTCAATGAACCAACAAGTTGCGAACTTCGCTAGAACTGTGCAACAAATTCGTCCATTCTTCAGAGGCGATATCAATGCTCAAAATGCCTATCTAGCAAAGTGTATTTTCTATGCTGGATTAGGCAGCAATGACTACTTGAACAACTACTTCATGCCCAACTTTTACTCGACCGGTCAACAATACTCCCCTGGAGCCTATGCCACTTCTTTACTCCAGGACTACTCGCGTCAGTTAACGGTAATCTTATCAGAAACTTCGCGTCAGTTACATGAACTGCATTCGCAATACCTGCAAATAAATCATACAATGTCTAACTAACTCGACATTATAAGTTTAATGTACCGGATAACCAAAGTGATGCAGGATTCGAGGACATGTTCCGTGTCAATTACATGCCATCTGCCTAACTTTGTTTCGAATTTATAGCAATTGTACCAGTTGGGAGCTAGGAAAGTAATTGTGACAGCAGTGGGGCAAATCGGATGTATACCGTATCAATTAGCACGCAATGGGGACGGGAGCAAATGCAACGAAAACATAAACAACGCAATTGCCATCTTCAATTCAGGCCTCAAGAAGTTGGTTGATGGCTATAATAAGGGCCAACTACCTGGAGCTACTTTTGTGTACCTTGATTCTTTTGAGAGCAGCAAAGATGTTGCCAGCAATGCCAGAAGTTATGGTAACGCGCAAATTCATTACATTCGATCTAATGTCCTAAAAACATGTTTCAGTCCCCGTATAAGGTCATGAGTTCAATTTTCCTTATCAACACGTACTTTCTTGTGACATACAGGATTTGAAGTGGTGGACAAAGGTTGTTGCGGGGTAGGTCGGAACAATGGAGAGGTGACATGTCTTCCTCTGCAACGCGCGTGTTCGGATCGAACCAAGTATTTATTCTGGGACGCGTTTCATCCTACGGAATCTGCAAATATCTTGCTTGCCAAGAATGCATTCAGTTCACAGACGAAATCATTTGCTTATCCCATGAATATTCAACAGTTAGCTATGCTTTAACTTACTATATTTAATAGTTATATGTGATCGCACACGTATTGCTCGGTTACATTTCGTATATGTTTAATTAATTAATATTCAACGAATATATATATGTTCTACTTAACTAAGTTAGTACACATTGGTCTCTATTGGTGACAATTTCATTAAGATGTAATCATACTTTATTGGAACTAGCCGTTGGTGCACAGTCCAGCCTGTGCGAACTCGTTCTCCTTATACAATTAACTTTTTTGTATAATTAATTTGATATTGTTGAAATTATGTAACATATACATAAGAAAGTACAAAAGAGATTATATACAATTGAAAGATTAATTTGAAAAGACATATGTGCATGGCTATTATATACAAAAAATACACAATTATGTTTAACAATATGGCCACATATAAATCTACACTAAATATGAAATCATATATTAGTCAAAAACATTTTTGCATTGAACGTCTGAAATACATCTTGTGATAGCTCTACATTAATCTCTATATTTGAGTACTTCATTTTTCGTTGACTGCCAATGCATCTTGAAAAACTGCATTATTTTATAGAAGATACATAGATCAGTCTCTAAAACTTATTGTATAATAATTCCAACATTTAACAAAACTTAAAAATAAATCTCGTACCGTGCTTAATTCATTACTGTGTTTATCCTCAAGCATCGTCTATTCCTTTGCTGAATTCGGGATGATGTTCCCTCCTAGTTGAGTAAATTGTAGTGAGTAAGAGAAATATCTTGTTACATAAATGACATCGAAAAATAATTGACTTATTAGTAATAAGATCATGTTTTATACCTCAATTAGATCCCATCCTTGAAGTAATGCGGCTCTCTTCTCACTGAGTTTCATATACAAAATCGGAGTTAAAATGATTTTAATTAATGTGTTTATGTTTTTTTAGGAAAATGACGAATGATTACCTCTCATCTTTTTGTTTCTTCAAGATACGTGAAATCACTTTTCCGAAATCTCCACTCTTGATGGTTAGACGACAGTTCCATCCTGGACTAATGACTTCCAATTTATTGTCCTATAAAAATAATGTAGTACTTCAGACAGTCAATGATTTTACAAAAGAATAATTATGAAGAAAATGTCAAAGTAATTTATTTTTTCAAGAATCGGCATTACCATTGTCTTCGACTTTGTTGATATGTTATCTTTCCAATTCTTCCATTTTTCAGTTGTATCTATCATCTCCAATTCATACTCACCGGGCGCAGGAATAAATAGTCGACCTGCACATATTAAAGATGTTATGAAGTTTTGATAGTTATTATAATATTGAAAAAACGACTCATATGTTGACATTCAGTTCAAATTGATTATGAAGATTTAGAATGCTTAATCATATTGTGGAAAATGTAAATATATTATTTTACTGTATATACCTCATGTTTATGTGGAGGTTGAAGGTAACAAAACCTCTTTATAGACGATATTCTTAGTATATACTCCTTTTCGTCTTTCTAGTTTTCCGGGTTTGACCAATATCTTGGTCGTATGCTCCGACACCCCTCTTGATAATGCTACATAGAATTGCCCATGGCCAAATACATGATTCCTTAAGAATATCCCCACATTTGAGATTGTCTGCCCTTGTGCTTTATTAATGGTCAAAGCAAAACTCACTCTTACAGGAAATTGTACTCTTTTCAGTACAAACGGAAGACCACTGTCATCTTCACTATTCAAGGGCATTCGGTGTAAAAACACTCTTGTTCCAGTCGAATGTAAAAACATTCAACGAATATATATATGTTCTACTTAACTAAGTTAGTACACATTGGTCTCTATTGGTGACAATTTCATTAAGATGTAATCATACTTTATTGGAATTATTTAGTTTTTATGTTCTTCGGGCATCTACAATGCTAACAACATTGAACACCTTCTTTTTTTTGGCTGGTTTATCGATTCGAAATAAAAATGTTCACTCAGATCGCAATCGTTTGGATCCTAACCTGTTTTTCACTCGCAAATGGGATAGTTAGGCTTCGTTTGGTATACTTTTTAGATAAAAATTAGGGCAAATGACTTCTGACATCACTTAAGTTTGAAAAAAAACCAGGCAAATCACTCATTTTTAAAAAATGCCAATTACATCACGAATATTTAAAAAGTCACTAATTCGGGTCACCATGTTAGTTTTTGAAAAGGTATTTCTATCCAAACCTATATTTTCTCTCATACACACCCCAAGATAACTCTTAGTCACCCCTAACTAAGTCTAATTAACATATTAATTCCATATTTACTCCAAATTTATTAACACATTAACCACATCTATTTCTCCAATTTATTTTCTAAAACTTACTTTTTTCAATATAAACTTTTGATTTTCTTTTTCAATTTCTTCTTCGATTTTTTATGATTTCTTTTTCACTTTTTCTGATTTTTTTCGATTTCTTTTTTCATTTATTTTTCTTTTTTCCAATTTCCTTAACTATTTTTCGATTAGTGAGCAAATTGTTGATAGTTGTTTTGGCTAAATGATTCAGTTTTATTAGTTATTTTGGCTAAAAGTTTCGTTTTTCATAGTTTTTTGGCAAACGTCTTTTGTTTTGATAGTTTTTTAGAAAACCGACCTTTTTTTACCATATCGAAACTTTTAGCCAAAACAACTACCAATATAAAAAAAACGGAAAAAAGAAATCGAGAAGAATGGAAAAAAAGATCAAAAAAAGAAATTGAGAAAAAAATCGAAAAATTAGTCAAAAAACTTGAAAAAGAAATCGAAAAAAGTCAAAAAAAGAAATCGAAAAAGTTGTAATCTCAATATTTGGGTCAATGTGTTAATAAGAGTTAAATTGGGGGGTTATAATGTGTTTGGACAGAAATAACCTTAAAAAAATGGATATAATGACTCGAATGAGTGCCTTTTTAAACATTAATTATCTAATTGGCGTGAGTGCCTTTTTAAACATTAATTATCTAATTGGCGTTTTTGAAACATAAATGATCTAATTGGCTTTTATTCCAAACGTGAGTGATGTCAGAAGCCATTTGCCCTAAAAATTAATATTCCCTCCGTCCCTAAAAGATTGTCACATTTTGACTTTTGGTGGTCAACAAAACGCGATTTAAAACATAAATATCTTTTATTCTACATGCGAAAAAATTATAAAAAGTTAATATTTCAAAAATATATATTGAGACGAATCTAACAAGGTCCCACAAGACTATATTATTTCTTATCATTTAATAGGAATTCATGATCACATTTTGTAATGTTTGACTAACAAAAGTCAAAATGTGACAATCTTTTAGGGACGGAGGAAGTATTATAAACGGTTTTAATGAAAAACAAGCGAGCGAATGATTAACGAATAATTAGCAACGAATTACCAACGAACCGTAACTGATTCGAATTAAAACGACATGTTAATAAAATGATTTTTTTAAGCGGTTTTAACGTGCAACTAACGGATGAGTGGAAGCGATTTACAACTTAGGAACCAAATCGTTACCGGTTCAAAATTTAAGTTGTACAAGCGATTTAAGATCTGTTCGATTCGAAAACAAGCCTAAATTCCCAAGATATAAACTTACTCAAATCATGCATTAATATCTTGAACAATCATTTTAAGATTCACCAATAAGAACCTAAATCTTATTCAAATATAACACATCACCCAATTTACTAGCATAATATTTTATCAATAAAAAACAAAGAATAATTTGAAATGGGCCTTCTGAATGAAGCCCAAAAGTAGCCCTAATTCTTACACACAAGACTATAAATAAACCCTTTCCAATGTTTCCCATTGAAACGAAATCAGGGAGCCAATAATGTCTTCCTTCTTCAAGTTGCCTCCAATATAATAACGTATGTTTATGCCCGTTGTGGTGTAGATTTTCTCATTCTCAATAGTGTAGGTTCTGTCCCGTGTAGATTTTCCCTTCTCAATAGTGTAGTATTTACTTTCAATATAATATCGTTTGATAAAAGAAAAAATAGTTTTGATTTTTATGTATTGTTTTTCTGAAAGAAGGATTGAAAATTGCATCTTGCATTAAAGGTTAGACCAATTAATTAATATGGTGTAGCCATGAGTAAGTATGCAAAAATGAAATGCTGAGCTTCGAATCAGCGGCGGCCAGACAACCGTTGAGATTGATCCACAGATGGACACCCCTTTCATGGTGTCTGTCTACTAAATATATCTCAAATTTATTTCAATTCGAAATCCTTATTTATATTAATTATTTCTTTAAAATCATAAATTTTTTTGAGTTGTATTTAG